>OY856409.1:1543883071-1544483071 GCA_963693085.1 Alisma plantago-aquatica
CAATAAGGGTGTGCGGGTAGCTACCCACGCGGGTATTAAAGATGAGCCCTTCAATTAATAACCACATTGATATGAAACACAAATATTACTATAACTAAGGTGCCCAAAGTATGTAACACATTTCCATCACGGAATTTCAACGTCTGTGCCCATGTTTTCTATTACAACCCCAATTTTTGGGTTCCTTTGGTGAGAAATGTAATTTCTCATATTAAAGATATTGGAACAAATAATGATATAATCTATTTTGAATAAATGGATTTCGTTTACCATAGCCTTGATGATTGTATTGTGGGCTTTATTGGCTATTGGGCCCAATAATAAGGAAATTCAATTAATAAATGAATAATTGAGTTTTTGAGAAAAGAGAGATGTGGAAACCTCTGGAAGGCAAAAGAATGTAATACCATGATATATTTCATGCCTCATGGGTTCCTTGTGTCCCAAGGAGTCCAAAGTTTCAATGAAAAGCCAATAAGAAAATAAAAGATTAATTAAGTATTTCTTTATTAAGAAATAAATTGAAAACAATGATGAAATGTGGAAAATAAGTGAAAAGAGGTATAATGGAGTTATCCTTGGAGGAATTTCGTATCCCAAGGATTCCTAATAATAAAAGGGATCCCAATGAGGAAAATAAAAGAGAAATAAAGAGAAATTCTCAAAAAGAGCTATTTTAATAAGAATAAAACAAGATAATGAAGAATAATGCATTTAGATGCATCTAGAAGGATAATGAGTATCCAATAAAAAGGATTTCGAAATAATAGAGTTTATGGGATCCAAGGAGTCCCAATGAAGAAAAGGAAAGAGAAAATACCCATAATAGAAAATAAGGAGATATTATGATGCTTAATTAATGAATTTCATGGTTTTGTTGAAGAAAGGGTATTTTCTACAAAAAGGAAATATAATTTCGTGGCTAATAAGTTAAAAGCCAAGAATAAAGAGAATAGGTGCGAGGAATTTCGAATTCCTAATATCTAAAGAACAAAGAATATTTTAAAGAGGTAAGTAGGAGAGAGAATCTTGCTTCTCCATGAAGGAATTGGATTCCTATTAGAAGAGAACTTTATTTCTTCATGGGCAAGAGTCTTAGGGAGTGGACAACCACCCCTATATAACGGGTTGATCTCTGGCCCGAGTTGAAGAAAAATCCCACGTATTCAACCCTCTCTTCTCCTTATTCTTTGTCCAAACCCTAACCCAAAGGGTAGAGAAACCTTGGAGCATACAGGCGGCTATGGTGAGTTATTGGTGAAGGCACGAAGCTACCCCAATGATCTAGATAATTGGCTTCCATCACCTTTGCTCCCAACTACGCTCCAAGCACCTAGCCGATCTGCAGGGTCCTCCGCCTTGGATGCCACTGCTTGCCTGACTCCGGCCACCTCGGTCGTAGCTGAGTGGATCCCTAGGCACGATTGGATGCTGCGTAGCAAGTGAGATGGTGGGTGGGGTTGTCAGACCCTGGGAGGGGAGGAGTAAACCCCCCGCACACGGACCTGGCCGGCGACAGCAAGGAGTGTCGCAAGCTTGAAGACGGAGATGGCATTGGACAGAAATGCCCCTCCGTGGGATGAAGGACCCGCTATTTACTCAAGGGTAAAAATGACTTTTGGTTATGTTTTCAAAACAACAAGGCAACGTTGCATGAAGCATGCTACGTGGCGCCTCCTCATTGGCCCATAGTAAGTTATTTTTGTTAAATTCGTATCTCAATAACCGTAGCTCGGATAGACGTGCATTATACATGAACTTTGCTCAGAAAAATGAGGGGAATCCATTAAAAATATAAATGGATCCTGATTCTGCTTGAAATTCGAAAAGTAATGGAATTTGTTATCTTTAGTGTAATAGTGATTAAGCAACCCTATTTGGATATGAATAATGTGATTAGTAGGGTTTAATTGATGGTTAAAGTTGATATTAACATGTTCATGATAAAAAGGGACATTAGGAATAAAAAGGATGAACTTTGCATGTAATTCGTTTAATTTAGAGTTTAGGTGCATAAATAGGCTTTAATTGGCCTTGAAACCCTAATGTTGGTAATTAGGACTACTAATGGCTTTAATTATTCGATTTCATGCATAGAACTGAGTTTTCATGGTTATAAGCTATTTAGAGCATTAAAGTTCCTAATTTGTGGATAAATAACCTTAATATAGAAATTAGGGTTTTTGAATGAATCAAGGTAGAATTAATGATAAATAAACGTTCGTATGAGTATTAGAACATAATGAACTACGAATTGATGATAAACGAGCATAATGACCTTGTCATGGATTAAAAGGATAAAAATAGTAGCTTTAATGTAAAAGAGGCTTAATGAGCTTAATTAATGGTTAATTATGCCTTTAATCTAGAATTAAGGATTAGATGTGGAAATAATTAGGGTTTGTGATCAATTGTGTTAAATTAGGGTTTAAAATAGTAAAAGATGAAGGGAAACCCTAATTGTAATGGAAACCCTAAAAGTGGACTAGAAACCATAGGAAGCGAGATAGATTTAATAGATCTTAATGACATGAGTAATAAAAGGAAATTGTATAATTGTTTCATGATCTTATTGAATACTTGCTTGCCTATTGATTGATTGGATTATTTCTGTCTCACATCAACTTGACAGGTATGTCGTTATGCTTATGATTATCCCGCATTAGTTTTCCAAGGATTTTATCGATGTTTATATCGTGGCTTGAATTAATTGTTGGATGAATTTAATTAATGCAAATTATAATGTGAATATGACTATCACATAAGAGATGTGCCTACTAGCTCAGATCCTAGTCCCCTCTGTAGCTTAATGGGTTGACCTAGTACATGGCTACCAATGGGGTAGGCCCATCAGGTCATTGGATGACTTAGTATATGGCTACCAATGGGGTAGGTCCATCAAGTCACTTTGAGTCAGGGATTGGACTACCTGTGGGTAGTGCCATGCGACTCAACCCTAGATATTGATCTACCTGTTAGGTAGGATCATGTGGGGTTTAATAAGGATCTACCTAGAGAGAGGTAGTATCTCAATCCACTGCAGGGACAACACAGGGATAGGGGATAGGAAAGGATTGAGTAGTATGGTTCAAAATGTAATCTTGGCATGTTAAATGATAATTGGCTGATTACTTTGTTACTATAGTTGCACAATTATTGTTTCTCCCACATACCAGCTTCTTGCTGACTGACATTTTGTTTGTCGGCATTTTAGGTACAATGAAAAGAACAAATAGTAAAGTGGCACATGTGGAATTAAATGAGAATTAACGTGCATGGGAGGATTAGTTAGATCAGTATCTCCATGGTTAGAAGTTTAGAAATCCTAGTTTTTAAAAGGTAAGCAAAGTTTTTATTTTTACCATATTTTAGTTTAGTTTGTAAAGTTTATTAATTATTATTAATTATTTGTCAAACCTTTGATCTGGGTTATTGGTTAACAGCTCTGACCTTTCAGTCTCCCTTAATTAGGGGTTACCGGGAGTCGGGGTCGTTACAATTGGTATCAGAGCGAAGGTTCCTCAATTAATCTTTAATAATTATTAAATTTTACAAATTTTGTAGAACCAAAAGGAGTTATTAGAGGATTATCTAAAAGATAAAGATGTCTAGAAAAGGATCACGACCGGGTGCTGGCAATATTTTCCTCTACACTGCTAGTTGGAATACGAGGACTCCTGGATCTGTGTGACTGCCTGGCCAAAGTCATAGGGTATGATTCGAAATAAGATACCTTTAGGACTTTCTCATCTTATTCATCCTTTCTCAACTCAAATTCTGTTAAGGACCTTAAGGATTAGGGTTTCCTCTCTTCTCCTCACCCTCTTGAGGTATGGGTAAGGTTGACAAGGATTAAGGAATCCTCCACCAAATTAATAAAAAGTATGTAAATAAGATGTCATGGACATAAGCTTAATAGATAGCGTAAAGGAATAGATACATGCTTAGGTCGTATGACATGAGTTGTCATTGCCCTCAGGAGAGACCTGAGGATAGACCTTCTTGTTAGGAGGATGAGTTGAGAAAGTTAGTCTTGGAGGTAGAGACCTCCATTAAAAGTAGAGACCTAGCACATCCTATGAGGATGATGTGAACCCTAACCCTAAGTGGAGGTTAGAGAGAGAGATGATATGATGAGTTAGATGTCATGGTTGACTGGGTGTTTGGATGGACATGCCTTTGGATTGCCATATGAGCCATGAGAGGTTGGATGACCTAGCACCTTTGGCAACCCAACCTTGGGAAGGGTCGTGCATGTTTGAGCGAAGGATAGCTCCTTCGTGGATGAAGTTAGAGAAGAATGTATAGAACCCTATGGGCTTGTGCAAGTAGGGTATAGCTTGCACCCAGAGTGCATCAGTAGTGCTGACAGTAGATTGAAACCCTAGTCAAGGGAGTATGATGGATAGATTATGTGATAAACATAAAGAGGTAAGGATAATCTTGAGCCAAACATGAGTTGAGCAAAGGCTTCACCTAGGTAGGGATATGCTGGTAAGCTTGATCCTACCTCTAGTAGTATGGCTGGATGTGGAGTTAGCTCTAGAGAGAGAAAGCAGGACCCCAGTAAGGAGGTTGGAAGCCTAAAACCCCGAGATATGAGGAACAATGGGGAATAGAGGATGATGCGACCTAAGTGGATGATAGTGGTTGCCTCATACATGATCCCTGGAGGCTGATGATACCTTGGTTGCCTTTAGAGGAATCAAACCCTAGGGAGCGGATGATGCTTTCGGAACCTATGTGCCTATGGTGAAGGTGTCGACCTTCTGTGATGAGACAAAAAGTGCCTTTAACCCTGAAGAAGTTTAGGTAACCAGTGGTGAGGCTTTATACCTAGTTGGTTGTCCGCGAGGGGACCCAACTTTGAAGTTGTTCGAGTAGAAGGATCAGGGGAGTGCATGACATACCTTGGACATGCTAGATTCTTGGTTAAGAGATTGATCATGCAGTTGGACACCCAAAGGTGGACCTAGGGTTCCTAGGCCTAAGAGGGGAAGCAGTGTATCAGATGCTCATGATGAGATTTGAGTCTTTATAGTTTTGAGCAAGGTACTTCTCATGTGTAGAGGTAAAAGAAACCCCTTAAATTAAGGGTATGTTTGATGAACCCCTCTCAACTAAGTTGATCTAATGTGGAGGAGAGAGAACAAGTATGACCCAGCATGGTTTAATAGGTGGTCTACTTGTGCCTTAGTAGCTGTTGGGTTAGGCATGCTCATGTGACTATAAACCCTAGGGACGATTGTGACCTTATTGTCAAGAGGTGCAGTTTCCTCCCATCCTGGGAGAGGGACCCTTTTGTAGGGAGTATACCAGTTTTGGTGGTTCTGAGGTAACCTAAAGAGGTTTCAGAGGATCGTGTAAAGCTAAGTGAAAAGTGCATGGAATGATAATGAACATGTAGACCCATAGATAACCATCTCTATGTGCATGTTGATGTGTTACCATGGAGGTTCCCAGTATGGGGCCTGACCAAGGTAGGCAGGTTGCCATGACCCCTATGAAGGGATGAAAGTCAGTCGTGAATGTAGAGAGAGATGATGAAGGCTTGGGTAAGGTTCTAAACTAGACATGTACTATAATGGAATCCTAAGTCTATCCTAGGGTCAGGTGGGGATAAGAGGGATGGAAGTAGGAGTTGCCTAATTCCCTAGTTGTGCATGACCATAGGGTCGGGAGGTAACATCTATCATTGTCTGAGGGCTATGGGTTAGGAGATTGATCACCTTCATGAACTCATGGGACCCAAAGGGCAGATGAGTAGGGCACTCTCTGGATGCATAAGGGAAGAGGGATGACCCCAAAAGTGTCGGCACCCTATAGACCTGGAGGAGATGACCAAGTATTTTGTAGTGACCCAAGTAGGTTCGAGACTAGTTTTCCATGGAACTAATTTTTAGATATCGAGATGTTTGTAGAGACATAAGTTGCATGTTTCAACTTAGATTTGAAAGTGTACTAGCAAGGTGGGTTGTACCATCTCTACTCTTGGAATAGGAAGAACTATGTATTTGGACTGCAGCCAATTGCTTATTTCCTCTTATTATGGGAGTGAGAGATAGGACAGTACGCATGCCATACACCAAGGATAAAGATGATGTGAGTTGGAACGTTGCTACAAGGTATGAGGATAGAGATGATAACATACCTTTGAGCGAATGATACATGGATGGTTTACAAACACTAAGAGTATTAAGAAAATCATCTTGTGAGGATGTTTTATCTTGAACTAGGTGGACTTTTGCAAGTGTTACAAGGAATCACAAGGTGGAGCCTGATAACTAAGAGGATGAGCTCAAAGTGTTCTCAATGAAGATAGACTTAGAGATGAGATGATAAGTAGAATACATGGACGTGTATGTCTTCATCATTACCTAACACCTAAGGATGTGAAGCGGTAATAGATGCTCTGGTTGAGATGGAGCTGCCTAGTTTTGCTAGAGGCTAGAAGAGGTTGTTAGGCTAACCCTAAGTTTGGAAAGCAGATAAGTTTGGCTAACATTCAGATGTATCAATTGTCAAGCTAATGGTTGTTTGGTTAGCCAGCTTAGTCCTTAATGTGGTAGAAGGATGGTTGTAGAACCTCAGATACACTTCTTGGATAGGAAGGTGATAAAACCCTGATGAGAGTGGTTTAGGGTTCTGGGGAATCGATCTTGAGGAATCATGACATATAGGAAATCATGATTTTAAGATCACCATATACCATGGTACTATTGAGATAATGAGTGATAGCAGTACCATGGATGTTGGAGATGAGGCTGCATGTGGTATGCAATCCAGGAGGTAAAAGATGAACACTAGTAACCCAGTGTATCGATATAGAGGATAGAGAGTTCCCGAGAGGGAATGGGAGTTCATCACTATGGATGTTGTGAGTCCCCCCTAGACCAAGGAAGTTCAAGATGCAATAGGGGTTATGGTAGATCACCTTATCTAGATGACATGAGAAAGAGAGAGTACTATCACGAGATAGATTCAGTCAAACTACTTAAGAGAGAAAGATGGTTCAACCACATCATGATGTGAGTTCAAAAGTTCTTGGATATGACCAAGGTTCAATTCCATGAGGTGGAAGTGGATACATGAAGAACTCGATGATAGTACAGTTTATCACCCCATACTAATGGACAGTATGATCCAGACTAGAGGGTCTGATGAGAGCATGTGTGCTCATTCAGGGTGATACAAAGAGAGAGTTCTTAAGATGTGATGATAACCACCATAGCCTTTATCGGGATGCAAGAAGTTCTAGAAGGAGGCTGTGTCAGTCACCACTTCATTAAGATGATGTTGGTGAAGGAGGCCTCACGAAGGTCAGAAAAGAACCACAGTGGGTGCAGATGAAGTCGCTTTGATCGTGCAATGGCTGAGAGAGAGAGCCCAGAGACAACATGAGTCGTGAGCTGATGCAAAGCAGACTGACATGCAATTCACTATAGGAAAGTATGTGGTGTGAAAATCCGACCCCTCTAAGCTACATCTGAGAAAGCTGAGTCCCCGATATATGGGTCCATTTGAGATGGATTGGTGGAGAAGGTTGTGCTTAACATTACCACTCAGGATAACATGATGTATTACATGATTCTGATCTAGAGCACTATGTGAGGTACCCAAAGGTGGACCTAGGGTTCCTAGGCCTAAGAGGGGAAGCAGTGTATCAGATGCTCATGATGAGATTTGAGTCTTTATAGTTTTGAGCAAGGTACTTGTCATGTGTAGAGGTAAAAGAAACCCCTTAAGTTAAAGGTATGTTTGATGAACCCCTCTCAACTAAGTTGATCTAATGTGGAGGAGAGATATCAAGTATGACCCAGCATGGTTTAATAGGTGGTCTTCTTGTGCCTTAGTAGCTGTTGGGTTAGGCATGCTCATGTGACTATAAACCCTAGGGACGATTGTGACCTTATTGTCAAGAGGTGCAGTTTCCTCCCATCCTGGGAGAGGGACCCTTTTGTAGGGTGTACACCAGTTTTGGTGGTTCTGAGGTAACCTAAAGAGGTTTCAGAGGATCGTGTAAAGCTAAGTGAAAAGTGCATGGCATGAGAATGAACATGTAGACCCATAGATAACCATCTCTATGTGCATGTGGATGTGTTACCATGGAGGTACCCAGTATGGGGCTTGACCAAGGTAGGCAGGTTGCCATGACCCCTATGAAGGGATGAAAGTTAGTCATGAATGTAGAGAGAGATTATGAAGGCTTGGGTAAGGTTCTAAACTAGACATGTACTATAATGGAATCCTAAGTCTATCCTAGGGTCAAGTGGGAATAAGAGGGATGGAAGTAGGAGTTGCCTAATTCCGTAGTTGTGCATGACCATAGGGTCGGGAGGTAACATCTATCATTGTCTGAGGGCCATGGGTTAGGAGATTGATCACCTTCATGAACTCATGGGACCCAAAGGGCAGATGAGTAGGGCACTCTCTGGATGCATAAGGGAAGAGGGATGACCCCAAAAGTGTCAGCACCCTATAGACCTGGAGGAGATGACCAAGGATTTTGTAGAGACCCAAGTAGGTTCGAGACTAGTTTTCCATGGAACTAATTTTTGGATATCGAGATGTTTGTAGAGACATAAGTTGCATGTTTCAACTTAGATTTGAAAGTGTACTAGCAAGGTGGGTTGTACCATCTCTACTCTTGGAATAGGAAGAACTATGTATTTGGACTGCAGCCAATTGCTTATTTCCTCTTATTATGGGAATGAGAGATAGGACAGTACGCATGCCATACACCAAGGATAAAGATGATGTGAGTTGGAACGTTGCTACAAGGTATGAGGATAGAGATGATAACATACCTTTGAGCGAATGATACATGGATGGTTTACAAACACTAAGAGTATTAAGAAAATCATCTTGTGAGGATGTTTTATCTTGAACTAGGTGGACTTTTGCAAGTGTTACAAGGAATCACAAGGTGGAGCCTGATAACTAAGAGGATGAGCTCAAAGTGTTCTCAATGAAGATAGACTTAGAGATGAGATGATAAGTAGAATACATGTACGTGTCTGTCTTCATCATTACCTAACACCTAAGGATGTGAAGCGGTAATAGATGCTCTGGTTGAGATGGAGCTGCCTAGTTTTGCTAGAGGCTAGAAGAGGTTGTTAGGCTAACCCTAAGTTTGGAAAGCAGATAAGTTTGGCTAACATTCAGATGTATCAATTGTCAAGCTAATGGTTGTTTGGTTAGCTAGCCTAGTCCTTAATGTGGTAGAAGGATGGTTGTAGAACCTCATATACACTTCTTGGATAGGAAGGTGATAAAACCCTGATGAGAGTGGTTTAGGGTTCTGGGGAATCGATCTTGAGGAATCATGACATATAGGAAATCATGATTTTAAGATCACCATATACCATGGTACTACTGAGATAATGAGTGATAGCAGTACCATGGATGTTGGAGATGAGGCTGCATGTGGTATGCAAGCCAGGAGGTAAAAGATGAACACTAGTAACCGAGTGTATCGATATAGAGGATAGAGAGTTCCCGAGAGGGAATGGGAGTTCATCACTATGGATGTTGTGAGTCTCCCCTAGACCAAGGAAGGTCAAGATGCAATAGGGGTTATGGTAGATCACCTTATCTAGATGACATGAGAAAGAGAGAGTACTATCACGAGATAGATTCAGTTGAACTACTTAAGAGAGAAAGATGGTTCAACCACATCATGATGTGAGTTCAAAAGTTCTTGGATATGACCAAGGTTCACTTCCATGAGGTGGAAGTGGATACATGAAGAACTCGATGATAGTACAGTTTATCACCCCATACTAATGGACAGTATGATCTAGACTAGAGGGTCTGATGAGAGCATGTGTGCTCATTCAGGGTGATACAAAGAGAGAGTTCTTAAGATGTGATGATAACCACCATAGCCTTTATCGGGATGCAAGAAGTTCTAGAAGGAGGTTGTGTCAGTCACCACTTCATTAAGATGATGTTGGTGAAGGAGGCCTCACGAAGGTCAGAAAAGAACCACAGTGGGTGCAGATGAAGTCGCTTTGATCGTGCAATGGCTGAGAGAGAGAGCCCAGAGACAACATGAGTCGTGAGCTGATGCAAAGCAGAATGACATGCAATTCACTGTAGGAAAGTATGTGGTGTGAAAATCCGACCCATCTAAGCTACAGCTGAGAAAGCTGAGTCCCCGATATATGGGTCCATTTGAGATGGATTGGTGGAGAAGGTTGTGCTTAACATTACCACTCAGGATAACCTGATGTATTACATGATTCCGATCTAGAGCACTATGTGAGGTACCCAAAGGTGGACCTAGGGTTCCTAGGCCAAAGAGGGGAAGAAGTGTATCAGATGCTCATGATGAGATTTGAGTCTTTATAGTTTTGAGCAAGGTACTTGTCATGTGTAGAGGTAAAAGAAACCCCTTAAGTTAAGGGTATGTTTGATGAACCCCTCTCAACTAAGTTGATCTAATGTGGAGGAGAGAGAACAAGTATGACCCATCATGGTTTAATAGGTGGTGTTCTTGTGCCTTGGTAGCTGTTGGGTTAGGCATGCTCATGTGACTATAAACCCTAGGGACGATTGTGACCTTATGTCAAGAGGTGCAGTTTCCTCCCATCCTGGGAGAGGGACCCTTTTGTAGGGTGTATACCAGTTTTGGTGGTTCTGAGGTAACCTAAAGAGGTTTCAGAGGATCGTGTAAAGCTAAGTGAAAAGTGCATGGCATGAGAATGAACATGTAGACCCATAGATAACCATCTCTATGTGCATGTGGATTTGTTACCATGGAGGTACCCAGTATGCGGCCTGACCAAGGTAAGTAGGTTGCCATGACCCCTATGAAGGGATGAAAGTTAGTTGTGAATGTAGAGAGAGATGATGAAGGCTTGGGTAAGGTTCTAAACTAGACATGTACTATAATGGAATCCTAAGTCTATCCTAGGGTCAGGTGGGGATAAGAGGGATGGAAGTAGGAGTTGCCTAATTCCCTAGTTGTGCATGACCATAGGGTCGGGAGGTAACATCTATCATTGTCTGAGGGCCATGGGTTAGGAGATTGATCACCTTCATGAACTCATGGGACCCAAAGGGCAGATGAGTAGGGCACTCTCTGGATGCATAAGGGAAGAGGGATGACCCCAAAAGTGTCGGCACCCTATAGACCTGGAGGAGATGACCAAGGATTTTGTAGTGACCCAAGTAGGTTCGAGACTAGTTTTCCATGGAACTAATTTTTATATATCGAGATGTTTGTAGAGACATAAGTTGCATGTTTCAACTTAGATTTGAAAGTGTACTAGCAAGGTGGGTTGTACCATCTCTACTCTTGGAATAGGAAGAACTATGTATTTGGACTGCAGCCAATTGCTTATTTCCTCTTATTATGGGAGTGAGAGATAGGACAGTACGCATGCCATACACCAAGGATAAAGATGATGTGAGTTGGAACGTTGCTACAAGGTATGAGGATAGAGATGATAACATACCTTTGAGCGAATGATACATGGATGGTTTACAAACACTAAGAGTATTAAGAAAATCATCTTGTGAGGATGTTTTATCTTGAACTAGGTGGACTTTTGCAAGTGTTACAAGGAATCACAAGGTGGAGCCTGATAACTAAGAGGATGAGCTCAAAGTGTTCTCAATGAAGATAGACTTAGAGATGAGATGATAAGTAGAATACATGGATGTGTATGTCTTCATCATTACCTAACACCTAAGGATGTGAAGCGGTAATAGATGCTCTGGTTGACATGGAGCTGCCTAGTTTTGCTAGAGGCTAGAAGAGGTTGTTAGGCTAACCCTAAGTTTGGAAAGCAGATAAGTTTGGCTAACATTCAGATGTATCAATTGTCAAGCTAATGGTTGTTTGGTTAGCCAGCCTAGTCCTTAATGTGGTAGAAGGATGGTTGTAGAACCTCAGATACACTTCTTGGATAGGAAGGTGATAAAACCCTGATGAGAGTGGTTTAGGGTTCTGGGGAATCGATCTTGAGGAATCATGACATATAGGAAATCATGATTTTAAGATCACCATATACCATGGTACTACTGAGATAATGAGTGATAGCAGTACCATGGATGTTGGAGATGAGGCTGCATGTGGTATGCAAGCCAGGAGGTAAAAGATGAACACTAATAACCCAGTGTATCGATATAGAGGATAGAGAGTTCTCGAGCGGGAATGGGAGTTCATCACTATGGATGTTGTGAGTCTCCCCTAGACCAAGGAAGGTCAAGATGCAATAGGGGTTATGGTAGATCACCTTATCTAGATGACATGAGAAAGAGAGAGTACTATCACGAGATAGATTCAGTTGAACTACTTAAGAGAGAAAGATGGTTCAACCACATCATGATGTGAGTTCAAAAGTTCTTGGATATGACCAAGGTTCACTTCCATGAGGTGGAAGTGGATACATGAAGAACTCGATGATAGTACAGTTTATCACCCCATACTAATGGACAGTATGATCCAGACTAGAGGGTTTGATGAGAGCATGTGTGCTCATTCAGGGTGATACAAAGAGAGAGTTCTTAAGATGTGATGATAACCACCATAGCCTTTATCGGGATGCAAGAAGTTTTAGAAGGAGGTTGTGTTAGTCACCACTTCATTAAGATGATGTTGGTGAAGGAGGCCTCACGAAGGTCAGAAAAGAACCATAGTGGGTGCAGATGAAGTCACTTTGATCGTGCAATGGCTGAGAGAGAGAGCCCAGAGACAACATGAGTCGTGAGCTGATGCAAAGCAGAATGACATGCAATTCACTGTAGGAAAGTATGTGGTGTGAAAATCCGACCCCTCTAAGCTACAGCTGAGAAAGCTGAGTCCCCGATATATGGGTCCATTTGAGATGGATTGGTGGAGAAGGTTGTGCTTAACATTACCACTCAGGATAACATGATGTATTACATGATTCCGATCTAGAGCACTATGTGAGGTACCCAAGCCATGTGTTGAGCCCTGAACCTATTCAGCTTTTGAGAGGTTGAAATGTCCTGAGTCACCTTTGAGGGTATGATATACCAAGGTGAGAAAGAACTCAGATGGAAGAATATGATATGATGAAGGTTCTTGGGAAGCACCATGGAAAGGGTGAAGCCACATGGGAGCCATGATGGACATATGAAAGGCTTATCATGTTTGTTTGCTTGCTTGATGGAATTTTGGGGGTAAAATTCTTATAAGAGAAGAAGGATGTTACAACACCAATTTTTGGATTCCTTTGGTGAGAAATGTAATTTCTCATATTAAAGATATTGGAACAAATAATTATATAATCTATTTTGAATGAATGGATTTCGTTTACAACAGCCTTGATGATTGTGTTGTGGGCTTTATTGGCTATTGGGCCCAATAATATGGAAATTCAATTAACAAATGAATAATTGAGTTTTTGAGAAAAGAGAGATGTGGCAACCTATGGAAGGCAAAAGAATGTAATCCAAGGATGGATTTCATGCCTCATGGGTTCCTTGTGTCGCAAGGAGTCCAAAGCTGCAAAGAAAAGGCGATAAGAAAAGGCAATAAGAAAAGAAAAGATTAATTAAGTATTTCTTTATTAAGAAATAAATTGAAAACAATGATGAAATGTGGAAAATAAGTGAAAAGGGGTATAATGGAGTTATCCTTGGAGGAATTTCGTATCCCAAGGACTCCTAATAATAAAAGGGATCCCAATGAGGAAAATAAAAGAGAAATAAAGAGAAATTCTCAAAAAGAGCTATTTTAATAAGAATAAAACAAGATAATGAAGAATAATGCATTTAGATGCATCTAGAAGAAAAATGAGTATTCAATAAAAAGGATTTCGAAATAATAGAGTTTTTGGGATCCAAGGAGTCCCAATGAAGAAAAAGAAAGAGAAAATACCCATAATAGAAAATAAGGAGATAATATGATGCTTAATTAATGAATTTCATGGTTTTGTTGAAGAAAGGGTATTTTCTACAAAAAGGAAATATAATTTCGTGGCTAATAAGTTAAAAGTCAAGATTAAAGAGAATAGGTGAGAGGAATTTCGAATTCCTAATATCTAAAGAACAAAGCATATTTTAAAGAGGTAAGCAGGAGAGAGAATCTTACTTCTCCATGAAGGAATTGGATTCCTATTAGAAGAGAACTTTGTTTCTTCATGGGCAAGAGTCTTAGGGCGTGGACAACCACCCCTATATAAAGGGTTGATCTCTGGCCTGAGTTGAAGAAAAATCCCACGTATTCAACCCTCTTTTCTCCTTCTTCTTTGTCCAAACCCTAACCCAAAGGGTAGAGAAACTTTGGAGCATACAGTCGGTTGTGGTGAGTTATTGGTGAAGACAAGAAACTACCCCAATGATCTAGATAATTGGCTTCCATCACCTTTGCTCCCAACTATGCTCCAAGCACCTAGCCGATCTGTAGGGTCTGTCGCCTTCGATGCCACTGCTGGCCTGACTCCATCCACCTCGGCCGCAGTTGAGTGATGCCCTAGGCACGACAGGATGCTGCGGAGCAAGCAATATGGTGGTTAGGGTCGTCATACCCTGGGAGGGGAGGAGTAAACCCCCATGTAGACGGACCTGGCCGGCGACTGACCGGCCTAAATCACGCGTCCTAAATTTGGAGGCAGATTTGAGGTAGTCGAGCTTTTACATTTATAAACCTGAATCCTTCTAGCCCCCCCCCCAACTTTGTTTACGGGGTCGAAGTAGATATACGGGGTCGAACACAGGGACAAGGGGGGTAGTGTTGAGAACCCAGAATCGACACGCTACACTCCGGCAGGTTAAAAGAGATTATAAATTCCCCAGAAGGGAAGCGTAAAGATGTCACAAACAAAAGAAGAAAACTATCTCCAAGTGGAGTTACTAGAAATATTTAAGATTTTAAGCATTTAGCAGTTTTTAGGGGTTTTCATGCAACGGAAACCGAAAGATAACACTAGAGCTAGAGAAAGGTATGAAGGATAAAACTACTGCAAAACAAGCGGCACCAGTAACACCCTGCACCCCTCCTCTCAGAGCGGGCACCTCTAACCAAGCCTTAGCACCCCTCTCGCGGTTGCTGGGCTCAAAGTTAGAATGGAATGTTACTGAAACAACTCCGTTCCACGCACTCTCGTACTCCAGAATCGGACCAAACACTAGAGCCACAACACAACTCTCGAAGTGGTTGCGACGGGAAAACACAATTCGGTAGCTAAGCGAAACGCGATCCAAAACATGCAAGCTAGAGTTCGGATATCAAACATAGCAGTCATCCAACATATTGCACCAAGCATAGAGCAGCAAGTAATTAATCATTTCCATCTCTAAAACACTAAAGGTCTTAATTACAATGCAAAAGTAAAGAAATTTAAATGACACAATTAAATATATGTGTCGCCTTCTTGATGTAGAAGGAAGACAGGCTGCAGTAACCACCCCGCCCGATATCGGACAAGGGCCTAGCCCGATACAGCCGTGTCGGGCGGCACACTCTCTCAAACGACACACCGCGACGGGCGACTGCATCGCTCAAGGACCTGGCCGATACGCTCAAGTCGGGCAGTACACCCTCTCGGGCGACACGCCTGTCGGGCGGAGCGTATCAGGTTCGTTATCGTGTCGGGCATGAAGCTGTGTATCCTATTGCCGGGTACTGGTGCCGGGCACTCGTGTCGCGTATCTACATCGGCCGATATCGGCTCCCAGTGTCGCCCGGTACAGTCCTAGGTGAACCAGTCCCCTCCCTCTCAGGATGAGGAAGAGCTCACCTAGTGTCACCCGGTACGAACACTGGAGCACGATACGCCTGCTCTCGCAGTCTCCTCCGAAGATCACTTGACTATCTGAAACCTGAAGTGACCAAGCTTGTCCGAACTGTCTAAAACTGTCTTTTCGGCTCCCTGTAGCTTCTATTTATAGGCAGCTGGTCGTGAGAAGATATGGTTCTCGAAGCGCCACACGTCCTCCTTTCTTCCGTTCAATTGGCGGTCGGCTGAAGCGGGTATCGCCCAGTACAAGGAGGTCGGCCGTCGGACGTCGTGGCAAGAGGCGTCTGCCGGTGGGTGGCCGATATCGCGCGGCACATGGAGTTGTTGCAGCGTGCTCGGCTCCCTGTCGGGTAAAGAGGCGTGTAGTCCATCGGTACCTTCTCGCGCAGCATTCTTGTGTCATGCTTCGTCGTATCGCGCAGCCCTACCGGGCAGCGTGCGAATCGGGCGTCAGGGGGGGGCCGAAACAGACTTGGACTTATTTGCGGGCCGGAACGGCCTTATTGGTGCTAAATGGGCCAAAATGAGAGGAAACACTGCAAAAGATAGAAATATTGGACTGAGAGCATTGCTTGGCTAATTATTGCAAAAAATGCATATAAAAGAGAGGAAGATGTCAGAAAAGGGCAGTTTTGATAACAGAAAAACTGTCTAAAACATCACAAAAATTGGTGTTATCAACTCTCCCAAACTTAGCCTTTTTATTGTCCTCAATCAATATTTAAACTTTTTTTGGTGATGCTTCTTCTTGCATAGTATGTTGCTTAGGCCAAGATGTAAAACAAGTATCGTAATGCCTTTAGAGATAATGCTGCCTCATTACGAACAAAAGACTTCGTCTTTCTTGCCTTATTGTTTAAGTAAGATTATTCTCTACAGCTTCGGCGAGACGTTGTTGTTTGATTCCGAAGTTAGCTTCCACACCAAACAGCTTTATTTTCAGGGCATAAAGTTGTGTATAGGGTAGGCTAAGGCTTTTTGGGTTTTCTTATTATTTCCCATCGGTCCATCCAGGTAAGGGTCCGTTAACGGGCAAGTGGTCCCTGCAATCCAAGCCGGTTGGCTTTAGAGCAGTGATTTCACATCCTATGTACCACTGCCCCGGATCTACCATGCCTAAAGATGGGTACTTTTAGAAAACAAGTGTGTGTATATATATATATATATTTTTCTTTTATTGGGCACAACTCTCATGCTTTTATTCACTCTCATAAGGTTTCTCTCTCTTTTAGGATTTTTGTCGGGTAAGGGAAACAAAGAGATACTTGCTGTTTGGGCAGCTTTTTCCTTCTCCATACTCTGTCTCTTAGCTGTTTGCGAGATTATTATATTTTTCGAAAATTTTGTCGTGGAAAAACGTAATCTTCTGTTTGTTTGAAGCAGCATTATGAGAAAGATATAACAAAACTTACATCACATTAAACATACAGAAAACAAACTTTGCAAGCAGTTGCATCAGGTTTTTACTACTATAACTACTTTGTACATATGTCTGGGAACAGAATAAGCAAAATTTTTCAGAATTTCAAAATTTTATATGAACATGTATATGTATCCAAGAGTTTTATATGAACAAGTATATGTATACATGATGAATAAAGTAATCAAAAGATTAAGTTAGAAAATTTGACAGAATTTTGTACCTCCCTCACTGGTACCATGGTACCCCCCCAAACTTACTCCACACTCTATCCCAGAGTTGTGAAGTAGATTAGGCAAGGTAATGTTGATCCAGTGAGGGTTAGCCGACGAGCGTGCCTTCGTCAGATAGAAGCTCCCACACATATTCTCCTCTTTTGCTGTGGTAATCGATGTGATGGAGCTGGTCAGGCGTCTCTTTATTCGTTATCCATTCCAGGACATGGATGCCGCAGTCGTTGGATAATGGGATATGTTGTGGGCTGCGGTGGCAGAATTGAAGCTCGTGCCATTTGTTTGCTTGTGTGTCCAGGAATGGTTGTATCATCTTTGTCACCCCGTCATAGTATTTCTGAGTTAAGCGTTCGACGGATGACAGCGGTTCTGATGTGCACGACACTGGATGGTTCTTGTTGCCGTCCGAGCTGTGGTAAAAGATTCCGGCTCGTTGCCGGGTGTACACCGTCAGGAGCGTCCAGTGGTGATAATTAAGAATTGGCAGAAAGATTTGGCTAGAGACTCCACTTTCCAACTCTTCCAGAAAAAGCTTCTGTGCTCCTATTTCGTCGGCTAGGCAAACGTCGTTAAACAACATAGGATGGGCTATATATACGTGGTCGAACTTTGGTTGAAATATTTGTACGCAAGCGGTTAATACCGATACCGACAAACATCCTCCTTCTTTAACCACATCCCTTAACTCATCAATTGAGACTACGACATTGCTCGCCTTATAAATGACATCCCTCGGGGTAGCATCCACTAACTTTAGAAGGATTACATCTACCTGCTCCTGCGTGAGCGTAGCGCACGAGAAACGGTCGAAGTTTTTGATCATCCCTTCTGTGGCTTTAGGCGAAGCAGTTTCTTCCATCCTGTGCACTTTCTTAAGGACCATCAGATCCTTGCCTTCCCCATGTTTGACGGTCGCCACTTCTTCTTCTTTTTCTACGGGGTTACTGGACTGAGAAGAGTCTTCATCTAGGTCACTGTCCAGCAGCTGCTCCGGTACCCCTACATCCCGAAAATAACGCTTGTCCTTGATCAGCAACATGGCGTAGGTGCCCCTGCGTTGATAGAAACAATGGCCCTTAAGGGCCCTCAAGTTTCCAAATGTACTGAGCACCTCAATGGCACTTAAGACGACTAAGGCGTTGTTTCCACTTCCCTCTTCAGCCTAGACGGGGAAGTTACGAATAGAAAAGAAGTTCCAAATGCCACCGTGGCGTTTGGCTCCTCGCTTGATAACTCTTTGAAGACGCACCGGTAGAAGCCTCGTGTTTTTGTCTTCCGGGCGGCTGAAGGCGATCCCGGAGTGCGGCACCTCGTTGTGGCTGCAGTTCAGGAGCCGGAATTTGTGGTTCCTTAGGTCTGCTACGCAGAGGAACCATATGTTGTGGTGCTTGTACGGTGCCAACACGAGGTTAGGGTTGTGCTCGTCAATGTGCTGCAGCATGTTGGACACCGCAGAGGAGTCTAGTTCTCTGCACATCAACCTTTTCACAAAGGTTGGGGTGGCGCAATATATTTTCTTTTGACCTGTCCTACTATCGATATTTTCTATTATAGCATTCTCAAGGACCCTGAATAGCCTTTTTCCGATGATGGCCATCGAGCGGAACATGTTACGGAGTGTTCCCCATCGTACGGAGAAGTAGTCGTCGGTCCAGATGACATCTTCTTCATCTGCATGCGATCTTAGGACCCTGTCTAGCAGTTTCTGGTCTCTGATCGACAGGTAGCCGATGGCCCTTCTGTCGAAGTCAGCCATCTCGAAGGAAGGTATCTCTGATGGCTCATGGAACCTGTCTGCCATCGAGCGTCTACCTCGGGGGAAGTGTCTTTCATTGGCTGTGTACACGTCCCCCTTTTCTCCCTCTGACTTGTCAGAAGAGTCCGTCCTGATGCTGACATCTCCGTTATCATCTTCAATATCATCTAGGGGGATTGAGGGATTTTCTTCCTCGGGACCTACGGAGCTCGCCTGTCTTGCTGGAGCTCCGTCGGTGGACTTCGGTTGCGTCCCCTCCTTGGGCGTTGAGGATCGCCCGCTGGAGGAGGAGGGTGACGCTGATGTCGAGGGAGACGCTGACGAAGATGATGGAGAGCCACAGCTCAGAGGTGACGGTGACCGTCTCGGCTGCCTTTGGCGCGGATGGTCGTCCCCTCTATCCAGCCTCTCCTCGATCTTGTCGAGGCATTGGAGAACTTGTTGCATTATTGAATTTACGGCCTCTAGTCCTCTCAGCAGCTCTCGCTCTTGGCTGCTCAGCCTGTCTTGAACAGACGCATATTTGCGGGTTAGGGAAATACAAATGTCAGAGTTGGTATCTGTTACCTCCCGCAACCTGTCGAGCTCGTGCCCGAGCATCATTCCGAGCGACGGGGAAGCTCTGGTAGATCTTCCTTCCGTCCTCGCGACCTCTTTCTCACGTGATGGCTTACCAGGCATGGTAGACTTTACATAAACAGTTTGCGTTGCCGATGCTGCCAGGCGGGGCGATGGTGCTACTTCAGCAGCTATCACCTTGCCTTTTCGTCGGCAAGGGGACGGCTGTGGTGTGGGCGAACTTCGTTTCACCTCCGCACTGTCGGTGACCTCCTCTCCTGCTATAAAAGGCGACACAGGCTGCGATGTAGGTGTCAGCTGAGCTCCCTCGAGCTCCATCCTCAGTGTCTCGGAAAACACCGCATTGTTGGTGTTCGTCTCAGGTTCTTCTTCTGCCTCTACAGGCATTTCAAGGATGACAGGGGTTGCACCCGTCTCTTCTGCGGCAGCTCCCGAAGTTTCTATCTCGGTGACCCCAACGATCACCGGTTCTTTGTCGGCTACCACCCTTCTTGTTGAGGCGGCGGCTGATATAACTGGAGCAACTACAACCCTACTGGCAGTTGTAGCTGGTAGCTCTGGAACTGCCCCTTCTCAGGCTTTGGTGGCTGTGGTGGGGGTTGCGCCTTTTGCTACAGCTTCAATCTCGGCTGTAGTGAACACCAACTTGTCTACGTCATAGTTGGCGTAGCGAGGGAGCGGGAGGAGTGTATTTGTCCTTGCGAACTTGTATAAATAGTCTCCCCCCTCCTTCCTAATGATGTTAGTCCTCATCAGGTACTTGGTGTCAAACACCTCATCGCCTTGCCTCCTTGAAAGGCTACGCGGCTCCTTTGGATACCCGAGTCCTACTGCGATTAGGTTGACGATGCCACCCATGCAGTATTCCTTGGTAGCTTCCTTCATCGGATGTAGTCTGTTTAGCAAAAATCGTCCAAGGTTGATCACTCGGCCCTCTATTATGTGCCACATGACCTGGAGCTCTTGCGTGTATATGTTGCTGGATTCGTACTTGTTGAACAGGAGGCATGCCACCAGTTTGTGTACTATCCTCCAGAAGCATGAGTGCATAGCAGCTACCTTCTTTCCTGGCTTGAACGAAGATTTTCCGGTTAACTTGTTCCAGAGCTTCACGGGATCGAACCCGTCTCCTTCAGTGATTCTCTCACCGTTGTCCATCAGGTTCCTCTCCTCCTTGCTTGAACAGAAGATCTGGTTCAGGAACTTTTCGGAGATTGTGCACTCCGAGTTGTAGAGTCAGGCTTGGAGTCTGTCTGGCCCTCCAAATTCTTTTCTCTCTGCCAGTGAATTTCTAACCCGGTGGAGGGAAGACATGAACTCCATTGTCAGCCTAGTGTACGAGGAAGACCTGCTGAAGTAGATTTTCTTCAGTCCCGCCGTGGCGAGGACGGCCTTCAGCCTCTTCTCGATTCCTAGATCAGCAAATGAGGCTTCATGGCAGAACCTGCTGGGGCGGTAGATTTTGGGCACCAGCTCAGCGTACCGGCGAGTATGCTCGTCGTTCCTTGGCTTGAAACTCACCGCCAAGGCTTCTGGGATTGCTGCTGCTGCTGGGGGCGTTGGAGTTAAAATTGGAGTTGGAGTTGCCGCTTCTCCAACCCTGGCCCTCTGTTCTGTTGTAGAGGCCTCGACTGGTATTGGGTTCGGGTGCTTCCGTCTGGCGTTGGAGGGTTCAACCGCAGTCTCGGGGTAGATCTTCCTACCATGAGAGTCAACGGGGACAACAATCATCTTGGTGCGGGCCATCTCTATAGGACAATAAAAGAAATATTTTGATCAAATATGTTGGCTTTTGAAAGAAGTATATAATAAAGAATAAATGTCTGGCCCGGTGTTTTTCTGTATAAAGATTCCCTGGCCTCCCCCCCCTCAGTGTCGGGCGACACACAAGGTGATAGGGCGATACTAGGGACGGGTATCGCCTGATACGACAAGATGATAGGGCGACAAACGCGCAGCCGTGTCGGGCGATAAAAGATGCCCGATACGGCTCGTATATAAAAAGGAAGCAGCGTGTCGCCCGACACAAAACCTTCAGGACGATACAAAAATGGACGACACGACTATCGCCTGACATGGCATATCGGGCAATAGTTAGTAAAAGATACGTTGCACGATATGCATGTCGGGCGATACGAAACCGTTCGGTTAACAAGGCCGATAATCTATACATGTTAATAGAGAATGTGTCGGGCAGCATAGACTGTCGCGCGATAGATCTACCAGGCGATATCTACCGGGCAATAGGTCTGTTGGGCTGTACCTCATAGAGTTCGGGACTTCCACACGTTACGAAGGCAAGGGAGTGTCGCGCGACACGGGAGCAAAAAGCACAAAGTCCTTTGCATGATATGAGAGTACAAACACAGTAATTCAGGTAGCCCGACACGGTAAAACTTGTTCATATATATATAGCAAACTCAAACTCGGCGGTGAAAACACGGCAAGCAATCCCGAGCATGCATCGGCCGATAGGGAAATTCATTCACGAGACGGGCAGTCCATCTGTTGGCCTAAGGGTGATCAGTCCTTTGGCACGATCGTCACAGGCTCATGTCGTCTAGGAGCGTCTATTGTCATGGCTTTAGCGATGCTCGAAACACTATTTGCATGATGTTGCGCATATCCTGCCGGAAGGGTTGCTTTCCGTTACGACCTTCGGAGCAAAAGCTAGAAGAAAGAAAATGGGAAACTTGAAAACGAAAAGGGGATAACAAAAGCGATTGAGGAGTAAAACATCACTGGCCCAAAACTAAGGTCCCGGACTCAGCTAGTATTACCCATCCCGTCCTATAGAATGCTTCGGTGACCCACAAAACAGAGCCAACGCATGTGGCGCATGCACTGACTCGGGCCTTATTACATCCCAAAATGTTTGTAATGTTTTTCTTGCAGGAAAGTAAAAATGTCCTATTCTAGGAATTAAAAAGACAACTCGGGTTGCCTCCTGAGAAGCACTACATTTCACGTATTCAGCTGGATGCTCAAAGTTTCTTCTTCTTGCATCTTCCTCCCCGCTTCTGCGGTCATTGTCGTGTTCTTTTTGCTGGTTCGGTATTGGACGGAATCCTTCCCGATGGGTTCTTCACAATTTCAGCCAATTGAGCTAGCAGTTGGTCAATCTGGCGTTGGTGTGTCTGCATGTCCGCCAGTTGTACCTGCAACGAGTTCAAGACATCGGAATTTTATAATGCACTCTGCGCCAGTTGATTGTTGATTGTTGATTGTATCTTGCTTTTTAACAAAATCAAATAACTGGCCAATCACGTCTGCCTGGCCCGTGCCCTTGCTTTGTTCTCGGTTAGGCCCTTGATACTTCCCTTGTGCTTGGAAGTTCCCTTTGTTTGATGGGAAATGAGTGTTTTTGGGGTATTGGCTTGGTCCTCCCCTTTGCTCATAAGCCTAAGGTTGCTTAAAGGCGCTTTGCAACTGATGCGAATTTTCAGCTGCATCCTTGTTGCCATAGTTGAAACCAGGATGGTCCGGCCTTTTGAAATTCACAAAAGCCACCTTCTCAGTTTCCTCATCATCAGATTCGGTATTGCTTGATGCGTCTGGTTGGGTGTAGATGCAATTGTCTATCCCATGTCCGCCTTCTCCACATGTTACACATTTCATTACCTTTTCGACCTATTTCTTACCCTTTCCACCAGATTCCTTCAGCTTCTTTACATATATAGCTATCCTTTGGATCTGAGATGGGATTGTCTCCAACGCCTTGGATTCAAAAGAAGGTCCCTCACTAACCTTCTTAGCTTGGCCCCGGTCAGATCTGTCATAGTTAGTGTCGGCTTGCAGCTCGACCATGTTCTTGGTGATCTTCTCGGACCTGCTCAGCTTCTTCCCCAGGAAGTCACTTCTGGCTGCTGCGTTCAATGAAACCCTTTCTATGGGAGTTAGGTCATTATAGAAGGTAGTGATCAAGAACCCTTTCCTGTAGTTGTGGTGAGGGCAGTCCCTCTGATATTCTTGATACCTCTCCCAGGCATCATGGAGATTCTCATTAGGCTTTTGCATAAATGAAGTTATCCTTTGTCTGTTTCTCACTATCTTCTCAGTTGGGTAGAACTTATTTACGAATGTGTCCGCCACTGCTCCCCCATCCGTTCAAAGACTGTTGGGGTAGCCCAAGATACCAGGACAGGGCCTTATCTTCTAGGGAGAAGATAAAGACTTTGCAATAGATCACCTCCAAGGGGAACCCCCCGCATCTTGATAGTATCACAGATGTTCTTAAAAGCATCCAAGTGGTGATAGGGATTGTCATTCTTAGAACTCCCTCTAAAGATTTTGTTCTGAATCATAGAGATAACAGACGGCTTGAGTTTGAAGTTTGCGGCGTTGAATCGCGGAACGACGACAGGGCATCTGGAATTGTTAGCCTTAGTGGAGGCTAGTTCCCTTAAAGTCTTTTCTTCTTCGTCTGAATTGTCACTGTTGTTGCCTCCCTGTTGTTCTTGGTCCTGGTGTCTCCTGTGTCGATGACGGTGACGATGCCTGACATGGGGGTGGTCTTCCTCAGAGTGCTCTGATTCTTGATCTTCCTGCTAATCATTTCTGTCGTAGCGATCGTTGCCACTCGGCGGAGGTGATTCATCCCTAGGCCTTCCCTGTTGTCCCCCATCAACTTGTTGCGGGTTGACACGGGGAGGCATGATGTCGATGACTGTGCTCAGTCGATCGGTCGAATGGTGTCGGATCTCGATGGAACAGGGATCTTTCTTTCAGGGTTCCTGACAGAAAGGCACGAAAAATCAAGTCAGAAAATTGAATTATTTAGTCTAGGCTAAGAATAAATAGCATTAAAAGGAAAGAAAAGAAAAGAAAAAGGGTGTTGTCAAGCTCGTTTCCAAGCTTGAGGCACGAGAGTGTAGTTAGTGGATTCGGATTCGTCTACAGTACTATTTTTGCCTTGTCCCCGGCAATGGCACCAAAAAGTTGACCGGCCTAAATCGCGCGTCTTAAATTTGGAGGCGGATTTGAGGTATTCGAGCTTTTACATTTATAAACCCGAATCCTATAGGCCCCCGCAACTTTGTTTACGGGGTCGAAGTAGATATACGGGGTCGAACACAGGGACAAGGGGGGTAGTGTTGAGAACCCAGAATCGACACGCTACACTCCGACAGGTTAAAAGAGATTATAAATTACCCTGAAGGGAAGCGTAAAGATGTCACAAACAAAACAAGAAAACTATCTCCAAGTGGAGTTACTAGAAAGATTTAAGATTTTAAGCATTTAACAGTTTTTAGGGGTTTTCATGCAACAGAAACCGAAAGATAACAATAGAGCTAGAGCAAGGTACGAAGGATAAAACTACTGCAAAACAAGCGGCACCAGTAACACCCTGCACCCCTCCTCTCAGAGCGGGCACCTCTAACCAAGCCTCGACACCCCTCTCGTAGTTGCTGGGCTCAAAGTTAGAATGGAATGTTACTGAAACAACTCTGTTCAGGCACTCTCGTACTCCAGAATCGGACCAAACACTAGAGCCACAACACAACTCTCGAAGTTGTTGCGATGGGAAAACACGATTCGGTAGCTAAGCGAAACGCAATCCAAAACATGCAAGCTAGAATTCGGATATCAAACATAGCAGTCATCCAACATATTGCACGAAGCATAGAGCAACAAGTAATTAAGCATTTCCATCTCTATAAACACTAAAGGTCTTAATTACAATGCAAAAGTAAAGAAATTTAAATGACAGAATTAAAGATATGTGTCGCCTTCTGGATGTAGAAGGACAACAGGCTGCAGTAACCACCCCGCCCAATATCGGACAAGAGCCTAGCCCGATACAGCCGTGTCGGGCGGCACGCTCTCTCAAACGACACACCGCGACGGGCGACTGCATCGCTTAAGGACCTGGCCGATACGCTCAAGTCGGGCGGTACACCCTCTCGGGCGACACGCCTGACGGGCGGAGCGTATCGGGTTCATTATCGTGTCAGGCATGGAGTTGCGTATCCTATTGTTGGGCACTGGTGTCGGGCACTCGTGTCGTGTATCTATATCGGCCGATATCGGCTCCCAGTGTCGCCCGGTACAGTCCTAGGTGAACCAGTCCCCTCCCTCTCAGGACGAGGAAGATCTCACCTAGTGTCGCCTGATACGAATAGTGGAGCACGATACACCTACTCTCGCAGTCTCCTCCGAAGATCACTCGACTATCCGAAACCTGAAGTTACCAAGCTTGTCCGAACGGTCTAAAACTGTCTTTTCGGCTCCATGTAGCTGCTATTTATAGGCAGCTGGTCGTGAGAAGATATGGTGCTCGAAGCACCACGCGTCCTCCTTTCCGCCGTTCAGTTGGCGGTCGGATGACGTGGGTATCGCATGGTACAAGGAGGTCGGCCGTCGGGCGTCGTGGCGAGAGGCGCCTACCGGTGGGTGGCCGATATCGCGCGGCATATGGAGTAGTTGTGGTGTGCTCGGCTCCCTGTCGGGTAAAGAGGCGTGTCGTCCATCGGTACCTTCTCGCACGGCATTCTTGCGTCGCGCTTCGTCGTATCGCGCAACCCTGCCGGGTAGCGTGCGAATCGGGCGTCAGGGGGGGCCGAAACAGACTTGGACTTATTTGCGGGCCGGAACGGCCTTATTGGTGCTAAATGGGCCAAAATGGGAGGAAACTCTGCAAAAGATAGATATATTGGACTGAGAGCATTACTTGGCTAATTATTGCAAAAAATGCATATAAAAGAGAGGAAGATGTCAGAAAAGGGCAGTTTTGATAATAGAAAAACAGTTTAAAACATCACAAAAATTGGTGTTATCAGCGACAGCAAGGAGCGTTGTGACCTTGAAGACGGAGATGGCATTGGACAGAAATGCCCCTCTGTGGGATGAAGGACCCGCTATTTACTCAAGGGTAAAAATTACTTTTGGTTATTTTTTTCAAAACAACAAGGCAACGTTGCATGAAGAAGGCTACGTGGCGCCTCCTCATTGGCCCACAGTAAGTTATTTTTGTTAACTTCGTATCTCAATATCCGTAGCTCAGATAGATGTGCATTATACATGAATTTTGCTTAGAAAAATGAGGGGAATCCACTAAAAATATAATTGGAGCCTGATTCTGCTTGAAATTCGAAAATTTATGGAAGTTGTTAACTTTAGTGTAATAGTGATTAAGAAACCCTATTTGGATATGATTAATGTGATTAGTAGGGTTTAATTGATGGTTAAAGTTGATATTAGGAATAAAAAGGGACATTAGGAATAAAAAGGATGAACTTTGCACATAATTCGTTTAATTTAGAGTTTAGGTGCATAAATAGGCTTTAATGGGCCTTGAAACCCTAATGTTGGTAATTAGGACTACTAATGGCTTTAATTATTCAATTTCATGCATAGAACTGAGTTTTCATGGTTATAAGCTATTTAGAGTATTAAAGTTCCTAATTTGTGGATAAATAACATTAATATAGAAATTAGGGTTTTTGAATGAATCAAGGTAGAATTAATGATAAATAAACATTCGTATGAGTATTAGAACATAATGAACTACGAATTGATGATAAACGAGCATAATGACCTTGTCATGGATTAAAAGGATAAAAATAGTAGCTTTAATTTAAAAGAGGCTTAATGAGCTTAATTAATGGTTAATTATGCCTTTAATCCGCAGTTGAGGATTAGATGTAGAAATAATTAGGGTTTGTGATCCATTGCGTTAAATTAGGGTTTAAAATAGTAAAAGATGAAGGGAAACCCTAATTGTAATGGAAACCCTAAAAGTGGACTAGAAACCCTAGGAAGCGAGCTAGATTTAATAGATCTTAATGACATGAGTAATAAAAGGAAATTTTATAATTGTTTCAGTTTCTTATTGAATGCTTTCTTGCCTATTGATTGATTGGATTATTTCTATCTAACATCAACTTGATAGGTATGTGGTTATTCTTATGATTATCCCGCATTAGTTTTTCGAGGATTTTATCGATGTTTATATCGTGGCTTGAATTAATTGTCGGATGAATATAATTTATGCAAATTATAATGTGAATATGACTATCACATAAGAGATGTTCCTACTAGCTCAGATCCTAGTCCCCTCTGTAGCTTAATGGGTTGACCTAGTATATGACTACCAATGGGGTAGGCCCATCAGGTCATTGGATGACTTAGTATATGGCTAGCAATGGGGTAGGTCCATCCAGTCACTTTGAGTCAGGGATTGGACTACCTGTGGGTAGTGCCATGCGACTCAACCCTAGATATTGATCTACCTGTTAGGTAGGAGCATGCAGGGTTTAATAAGGATCTACCTAGAGAGAGGTAGTATCTCAGTCCACTGTAGGGACAACACAGGGATAGGGGATAGGAAAGGATTGAGTAGTATGGTTTAAAATGTAATCTTGGCATGTTAAATGATAATTGGCTGATTACTTTGTTACTATAGTTGTATGATTATTGTTTCTCCGACATACCAACTTCTTGCTGACCGATGTTTTGTTTGTCGGCATTTTAGGTACAATGAAAAGAACAAACAGTAAAGTGGCACATGTGGAATTAAATGAGAATTAACGTGCACAAGAGGATTAGTTAGATCAGTATCTCCATGGTTAGAAGTTTAGAAATCCCAATTTTTAAAAGGTAAGTAAAGTTTTTATTTTTACCATATTTCAGTTAAGTTGGTAAAGTTTATTAATTATTATTGATTATTTGTCGAACCTTTGATCTGGGTAATTGGTTAACGGCTATGACCTTTCAGTCTCCCTTAATTGGGGGTTACTGGGAGTCGGGGTCGTTACATTTTCCAATACACATCAAATTACATTAAAAAAGTTCACTACGTGAGTTACTTACACTGATATACACTAACGTAGATAGGGAATGTAATATGTGCTATTGCATGCCTCCCTAACACATGTATATGTGTACACAAAGAAAACTAGCACAACCACACTGGCAAAAGGTAACTTACGGAAATAAAATCTAAATTTTTCTTACAAATGTATAAAAAGTAATTATTTGATGCATAAAGTAACTATATAGCATGAAAAGTAACTATTTGACATAAAAAATAACATTGGGTCACGAAAAGTAATTATTTGTCACATACAATAACATTTAATTATAAAAGACAACTACTTACACAATAAATGTTGTTACATACTAAAATGTATATTAATGATTACATATAATTTTATATACATCTTCTTCATCCACCACAAGAAAGTTACAATTAGAAAGAATTCTTCTTCATGATTGCTTACTTGATATTGTAAGTATGTACCCAAATGAACACCATAAACTCTCCATTCAATAACATCCTGCCCTAGCCTACAGATGTGACGAGAATCCAAAAGACACTAATGTGAACTAATTATTAGCTTTCTTATTCAGATGGTTATTTGGTAAGCAACGATAAGTAGACCAACCTAACATACATTTTCATTCAAAACACAGATACTAATGCAGAGCATCTTCCATGTTCAGTATGCGCTAGGGCGCAACAAATTGTTCACATGGAACTAATATATTATTTACAATGAACCAATTATTCAAATATAGAAAGACACCTTAGTTTTAGAAAAATGTACTTAGTCCAAGTAGGTATTTTTCTAACCATTAAAACAAAAACTAAACTTGCTTGGAACAACAGAGGATTGAGTCTTACATACAACACCAATAAGGTCCATATGAGAAATAACTTTAACAAAAAGTAGCTTAAGGCTGATCACTTATGACAGTACGGGTATATTTTTATGCTTACAAGCTAACATATGGTTCTACCGATTCAAAACTTATACGAGCTAGAAACAACTTTGTTGCTGGTGTTAATGAACGTCCCAACATAGGTAACTCACTTCTTTTCTTTCTTAGGTTGCTCAGCAGCTTGGGAAGCAGGTGTAGCTTGTGGTTAGGTGGCAGCAGGACCCTAAGCAAATCATTCCTCACGCCTGGCTATCTTCATTTCCCTACTGGCCTTGGACTTGGCTCTCTTTGCCGCAAACTGGTCATAGGGTGTCTTCTCTCGAGCCTTTTCTACCTTGGATTTGTGAATGCTCTCCATCAGAACCCTCTTGTTCTTGAACACATTTCCCGTAACCTTCATGTACATATCATGGTACATGTGCTTGTCAATTTTCTTCACTTCCCAATATTTCTTTAATAGCCCCCTTAGAACACGCATCCTCCTCATCCACAAAATCTTAGTGGGAAGCCTGGCTTCTCTGGTACCCTTGCACTTACCATATCTTGAATGAAGACCCTTCCTCTTTTCTTCTAATGCCCTCCAAGCACGAGAATGAGAGTGGATCTTTTGAGGCTTCCTGATGATGAAGCCATCCTTAACAAGCTTGTAGATGTTCTGGCAAGCATTGGCCATGGAGATCTGTTCCATTCATTTGAATCAAGCCAGACTTTTCCCTTGCCGCACTTCATCATGCTAGCGGCGAGCAGTTTCTGGATCTTAAGGGAGACCATCCTTATTTCATTCTTCCCCCCTCTAGTGCGTCCAAACACTTGATGTGCGTCCAAACACTTGATGTGCATCGACCTAGACATTTTACCGATTATCTGATGTGCATCTCGACCTAGACATTTTACCAGTTATTTGATGTGGATCTGGAGGGCCATATGGATAGGTGTGGTTCAGCACACACACACTTTTTCAAGTGCTCACCAATAATTTCCGGCATCATCCACCCACCCACAACACTCACCTAGTGCAGCTATATTAGACGCCACTACTCAGGATGTTGTCCCATATCTCTCCGGCACTGGAGTTAGAGTACTCTCTAAGCAACTGCTAATGACTCCCACCTGCCTCAGCAACATCGGAGACCACAGTCGGCTAATGTAAATAACTTCACTAGATCTGATGGCCGAGACCGCCAATAACCATGTTTCTATTGAGGAGTACACCTCCTCTTCCAGCGATGGTAGTAGCCCCCCGACGTTGTTGTTCGGTATGGGCAAGAAGTGTCTAACCATCAGGAACCTCAGAGTGATGTCCCTGTCACTCACGACCACATGGACCGAGGGAGGACGGCGAGCCCTCTCCGGTGTCATCTTCTCGTGTCTCTTCCCCTTGCACCCCGCCATGCACCCCACACTTCCTCGACAAGTGTCGCCTCTGCACGCGTCCTCTGGGCAGGTTCTTCGACATCTACATGTAAAAAGACGACACACCCTTCTGCAGCGAGGAGTGTTGTGACGAGCACATCCAGTTCGAGGAGGTTAACTGGTCAAGGAGAGGAGTAGGGTGAGGTTCGCAGCAGTGGCGAGGGAAGATGAGCATGAGCAGCAGCAGGTCATTGGAAACACGCTGCAGCGGCTACGATCGACATCGGAAGCTAGTTCACAAAATCTAAAATGAGAAACAGAACCATAGATACACATGATTTGATAAACTGGTGATATTTACAGTTGATGCCACCGTGTCTGCGTGATGGGTAGCCAGAATTTGTTACTGGCGCGGGCATTGAATAAACTCCATATATATATATACTAGTGAATGCACACGTGCACAAGCATGCTTAACTCGTTTTAGAAAACTATGAAATTATTTAAATATACATGGTCAAATTTGTCAATAGAGGTCAAAAGTAAACATTACAATTTGAAAACAATAAATACAAAATTCTTTTTGTGTAAAGTCTTCTTTCTCTAATTACGTTTTTCGAGATACTAAGGTGTATTTCTTCCCATAAAATATGAAGGTCCAATTTTCTTACCCATCTAATACAAAGTACAATAATCTCACTCTAATAAGATTAATCAAAGTGGGAGGATACATACCGTACAAACTATGTTTTAATAAATCATGTATCTATATTGTTATAAATGAAATCACTGATAAGTTAATTGTAGTAATGTCTTGCTTTCTTTAGCTAACATTCTCACACTTTGGCAAGTTTAAATCATTGTACAACACATATGTTGAGAACATTAAATCATTTTTTAGAGAAACAATTTTCCTTAAGGCCTAAAGGAACTAAATTTATAATTTTGATAACTTTCTTTGTTGTAGTATGTCCCTTGAGCTTCACTATCGAAAGGTTGAACATCTTGTTGGTGGATAAGAAACATTATCTATTTACATCATTAGTTCACACTATGTCATTTATACTATAACTATATTTTCAACAAATTAAATTAGTGAAAAATCAATTTAAACTATTAATCATGCATGTAAGTATTGCATATAGATATTATTTTGTTGTAACACATTATATCCTACAAGATATCTATGGTTGAAATATATAATGTTAATTGCATAGAATTGCAAACATTCATGCCTTTGACCATTATTGATGTATCTATAAGCTAAAATATAGTTATTCCTTAATTTCATGTAAAAATCGATAAATTGCATATGTTTTTGAATTTTCATAAAGTAGTGAATAGTACATCAAGATAAGTATAATTCGTGCCACACATTATGCATGAGTTGACGATAGTCATCGTTGACCTTGTTGCTACACTTCTCGCACATTGTATCAAACTTCTTCAGTTCTGATGGCTTGTAATATGATCCAACAATTCATATTCATTATAATAATAAATTCTATGTAAATCTTCTATATAGATTACACAATAATGTGAAATAATAAATGATTTTTGTAAGTAGTTTTGTTTTCTCAGATTATTTCATGAAAATATAAAAAAAAGATCATTTTATAAATGATTACTACAAAACTTAACAAATTAGTCACGAACTAATGATTCATATAGAAGATTTTATTCAAATCATTTGAATGTTGACTATTCAAAGAGCTAACTTCTAGTAAATTGAATACAATTTCAATAGAAAGATTGATCACTTCAAATATAACATTTCAAGATATTACTGAACAACAATAGTCGTCTTCTCATGGTTTTAAAAGGTAATATGGTGTAGTGCAAATCCCCATCATTCTTTTTATTCGTGGGTGATTTCATTAGAAGTCGGTTGTTTACTTACAAAATAGAAGAAAAGATGCGAGAAAATTCTCAGAAGAGATAGAACCGATGTGGTTATCGATGGGTTCTAGTTGGCTGATTGGTTTCTAATGGCACAACTATATTTAATAGAAGTTATTCATTCTTTTTGTAGTAGTATAGATAATAGAGATGTATCTCCTCAACTGAGGTTTGTCTTAATACAAAAAGATAGCAATACATGTAGAGCACATGCAAATGCGCAAGCACGTGGATAATTAAATCAACAAAATATTCATAAAATATGCTAATTAATAATACACCTTGAAGATTATTGATCTCACAACTTACCATATCGATGGTCTCTGTATAATATGTGTATATGTAACATGAAATATTAGAATAGAAAACAAATGGTGCGAGATCTAGGAACTAATACTATTAGGCAGGAAGCACCTATAAACAAAAGAGAACGTCCTCTCATACGCCATACTTCTTGTACAACATCCATTAATTCATCATGTCTTCCTTCTTGTTAATACATTTGGTTTTACATGGTCATCTTCCTTTTTACAACTACTCTCTAGGGATGTGGTTGATAGATTTTTGTTACATAGGAATGGAGCAGTGGAGGGATCTCTTTGTAATTCTTGACAGTGTTGATGATTTTGGTGATGAGCAACACCCAACATGCTCCACCTCGCACTCCATCCTGATCATTGCATCCATGGAGATTTCCTTGTCATGGACACCTATTGCTTCTAATAGAGGTCCTTAGTGAACCCATTCATGGCCTGAGTAAAAGTATTGTCAATCTTTTTCTTATTAAGGACTGGCAAGGGATTACAAGGATATGTATCTTAATAAAGTAATGGAAATTGCATATCCAACATCATGGACTTAGTAGACTAAATGAAATTGCATACCGAACGATACATGACAGATAGGCTTCAGTGTATCCGTGAGCAAACTGTGATAAATTGATCAAATGTCATCAGACCACTAACCAGAGCCTGAGTTTCCATACCAGGTTGTGGGAACGCCATTTAACACCAAGAGGAAGACTTGACGTCATAGAATGTGACGGTTGCCGAACATTGAGCCAGAGTTCGGAAGATGTGCCTCGTTGCCCGTGTTGGCATCACACCAAAGAACTGTGTTGGATAATCTCCATGCATTGTAGTTCAAAACAACACAGTTTTGGACTCATAAGCCTCGTGGATATGTAGATTGACATTCTCATGGATTGCCGATGACAAATTGCTATATGAATCGATATCTTCAGTCTGGCATTTGTGTAGCGGCACAAGTGGCATATGAAGAAAAGATGATGTTACATATGGCTGACGATGGAAGTAGTTGGAAGTCATAATCTATATAAAGAAAATGAAACATCACAAAACAGAGAGGTATAAGTAGATGATCCAGAAATAACACATAGTACAGAAAGCAATGAATTGGTTTGCTTTTCGATTTTCTTCAAAAGATATCAACTGATGTTCTCTCCACCTCATAGTTATGAGTTTCATGTACTCTAATCAGTTTCCCATATGAAGGGGATATAATGGCCAGTTTGTGAAATCGTGGGTAATTAATGGTGGCGGAGATGGGTGGGGTAGTGGGATAAATAGTGAGAATTGTAGAGAGGGAAGTTATTGGGGTGACAAATGTATAACGGAGGGATTAAAAGAATGGATGGAGAGGTGTACGGGTTGTTGGAGTGGCATGGAAAATAGAGACCAAAAGTATAAGGAAAAAATAGTGAAGAGGAATACCAAAATCTAAATAGAAACCTTCAAAAAAAGAAGAGTCTTGCGATCGAAGAAAATCAGTTGTAATTATTATTCGTTTGGAATGAAGAACAGAGTGGGGGAGTGGAAAAGGTTGAGAGAGAAGTATTTGTTTTTGGTGGAGAAGAGAGTGGGGAGTGGAAACAGTCAAGAGAGTGGATAAGTGCTTTAATTGAAAATAAATGGTGTGTGATAAAGGAGGAATTGAAGAGGAAATATACAATTATTTTTGAAAGAAAGGTTATAGAAGTGAGAAGATAGGGGGTGCGTACATCAAGGAATTAGTTTGTGGGATCGGTATTTGTTAAAGAGGGTTGCAATATTTTTGGAGAGAAATATAAAAAATAGAAGATAGAAGTTGTATACATCAAGAAAATAGTCTATGCGCTAGATATCAGATGAACAGTTATGGTAAGAGAAGATGACAAAGGAGAAGTTGGAGGATCTTATCGTGAATGTGGGTTATATACTGTAGTTAGTAGGATAGATGAGTAATGAAAGGAAAATAAATATGTGAACTTGATATGAATACCAAGTCTTAAATGACAGGGCATCGTGCATTCACTTTGTAACTACCGTGAATGGATAATTAAAAACAAAATAAAAATGTCAAAAAGTAAAAGATGGATAGAGTGTCTCGGTAGGATTAGTGGAGAAATGATTTTCTCATTCGGTTGCTAAATAAGCAGCAACCTCTTTGACTACCACAACGTTTGGATAATTAAAGAAAAAAAAATATATTTTTGCAAAATGGTGAGATGATAAGTAAACAATAACTAATTGGATGATTAGTTCCAATTTTGAGTTGAACACTAAATAAGTTGAATTATATGGAAAAAATATATATAATATTTTATTGGAAATGTAGAATATCTTGGAGAAAAGTTAACTAAAGTTTTTCAAAATCATGTAAGTAATTATGATTTTTTCGAGGGAAAATCATACAGTAATTGCCTCTTAAAGGGATTTTAAAGAGAGAAATTGTAGTAGTAGTAGTAGAAAGTTGGTAATAAATATGAAAATAAGAATTGCATCTTTCTGTATAAGTAATTGAGTTCCTGTTACACATGACATTTTGACTCCGTAATAAATTCATTGGTTTCTCTTAACCATTACAAAAAAATGGTTCCGTTCTGTCCTTATGAGACTTGGTTTTTTTCAAAGTAATGTCATTGCATATTGAAAAGAGGGAGTCGGTGTTATGAATGGCCTTAGATGGGGTTCGGTGAGGAAAATGTAGTGAGGGAAGGGGAGCGTGGAGTACGGATGAGTTGACATGACTCGAGAGAAGGGAAGATCAGTTAAGGAACACACTGAATTGTTGTTTGAAGAGAGTGGAAACGTTTAGTTAGATGGTCGGAGAAAAATAAGGAAGAAGAAAGTCAAATAAGAAGAGAGGAGAGAGACGTGGGTAATTTTCACATGAAAAGTTGTTCAAAGGAATATGATTTGTTGGATTTGTTTTGTGTATACAATTTGACTGAACCAACACAATAAGAAGCATATTCATCAAAATAGGAAACACGGTAGACCGGTAGATATGGAGGGGCATTTTATGTCACTAACCTTACATATGAGCAATGCAAGAAAATCCTTGAAATGGAGAATAAGGAAATCTTGAAGCCTAAAATTATTTTTGGATGAGTTTAAAATTAATATTATATGATGAATCAGTAGAAAATATATGAATGAATTTATTTTACTATATGATAGTGATGCATCAACTCATATGATACGATGAAAGTTAAAATATATTAAGGTCAGAACCAGAGAGAAACCAGCTTTGAAAGAAGACAACGAAAAAATAATATCCAAAATCAAATACAAGATTAAAAAATGTATTCCACATGGATTTGTCATCGAAACAAATAGATACCAACCACGATTGTAATTCCAATCATACTCTGAAATAGATACCAACCACGATTGTAATTCCAACCACAATTAATATTTTATTGCCGCTCCTCTCCTTCTTCATAGATGCAAAAAGATAAGAAATGCATGATTACAAAATTTGAAAAATAAAATTGATACAAAGCATATTACCTAAATCTTTTATCGTGCTCCCTCTAACAAGGAAAAAATCATGTATCAAAGATAGACATCTAAGTGCAACTTACGTGATAGATACATACCCACTAACAATAATAACATCAACATGTTCTTATATGTGGTATCGTAATACTCCCCCCTCTCACTCATTTTGAAAAAAAAATTAGAAATTTATCTCAAAGAGAAAAAATATTAAAACCCATTATAAATACTAAATCAGTAAATTCGAACATATGCATACCCAGTTAAGTATTATATGCATACAACTAGTGACGTATTGAAAGTAGTTATCAACACTTATTGTTGAAACGGGTCAATCTCACCCCAAGAGTAACTAATTATGATTTATTTTACGGTAATGTTGGCATAAACCTTTCACTTGTTGTTCAATTGCAATAATAGGTAGTAAGTCAGTGTGTGTGTGTGTGTGTGTGTTGGAGGGGGGAGCGTTTCTCTCAGTCGTCTTAATTGGAGAAAGAAGAAAAGAAACAAAATGCAATGAAAGCAGAGGAAAGAATAGTGAAGGAGAAAAGTTGGGAAATCAAACCGGTGTGTGAAAGGAGGTAGGAATCATTAAAATACTAAATCAGAAAATTGGAACATATACATACCCGGTGAAGAAATATATGTATACACATTAGTGACGTATTGGAAGTCCTTAACAACACTTACTGTTGAAACTAGTCAATCCCTTTGGTAATGTTGGCATAAATCATTCATATTTCTATTAAGTTGCAAGAATAGGTAGTAAGTCGGTGTGGCGGAGGTGTTTCTCTCAGACATCTTAATAGTAGAAAGAAGAAAAGAAATGAAATTGAAGTGTAACGAACATAGGAAAGAACAACAAGGAGGAGAAAAGTTGAGAAAGAAACGGTTACGTAAAAGGATGCATGAATCGTGATCATAAAAGCCACCAAGAGCAAAAGATGGTTTTCATTCTCACACTGGATGTGTCGATCATGTTGAGCCGTTATGGCAAGTGAATAAGGTAGTGGGATACACATGTTGAGTAGTTTGTTGGTGAGCGGGATATTTAGTGGAGACGTGTGATGGTGTGAGAGAAAACGGAAAACAAAATAGAAGAAAAGGTGAGAAAAATTGTGAGAAGAGAGTGAGTCAAGGAGAAAGTAGGATTTTAAAATTCTGGTTTCTGATTGGTCTGAGGAGCTAAAATGGCATGTGTTGTAAATTTATTGAAAAAACTCCCTCTTTTTATAGTAGTATATATATATATATTTATATATATAGGCTAAAAGAATTGTGTACCTGAGTACATGTAGCTTACACGTACTCATCTTCATTTATGATGGTTGTTATATTCTATTCAACAATCTAACCTTATGGATGTGATGCATACCCCTTAGAAATGAGGTGTATCGAAAATCACCCCAATGTGATATACATATATCATCCTATGAAAGAATATGTGATTTTTGTAATCAACCGTAAGTTGAAAAAACTACAAACACCTTGGAAGATATATCGTTGTATCTCATGATCCATATGAGATATGATGATGATTTGTTAAATACGTCAAATCTATGTAGTGTTCAATGAATCAATATGGTTGGATTTTATGAGCATACACTACATGTGTCATTTTAAGAATTGGTACACATAAGTTACATATACCGGCCGATATACACTTCCTAACCTCATATATATATATATATATATATATATATATATATATATATATATATATACATATATATATATATGTATATATGGAATCTGACTAATGTTTCATTAGTTACACAAACAAATCTACTAATGTCATCAGTAAATGTGGTAAGGTACTAATATCCACCTCTAGAACTTGTGATAAAAGGTCCACACAATTCAGTATGTATGAGTCCTAATAAGTCACTCACTCTCTCACTACTTCTAGTGAAAGGTGTTTTGTCATCTTTCCTAATAAACTAGATTCACAGGTCACGATTCAAAATCTAGAGAGGCTAGGTAATCATCTTATTGGAGTCTAAAACTACACTTCTTACTTATGTTCCCAGGATGATAGTGACATAGTAAGTTTAGTTTGGTTTTAGCTTCTTCATATTTATTTTATAGATATGTCTCAAGTATAGCAAATAAAGACAAAAGGCATAGGAGTAATTCTAGAAAAGATCTCATCTTTAGAAATGGAACATCGACCATTCTTGATATGAAATTCAAATCAATTTTTTTTCCAAACAACCTAGATAAAATGATGTTCTTATTTATGGAAAGACATAATAGTAGTTATCTAACTTTATTACATGCCCACTACGAATAGACAAACATTAGGTTCCTAAAGAAGTAGCAACAACTCTTTCTCCATTTGCAATATCAAGTTCCATCTTCCCTCCATTCAAGGGTCTACTTCTTATTAGATCCTACATATTTGAGCATATGCGAGATCCACATCTGGCATAAATACCCATGTTGAAGAATGAGATAACTTTATTTCTATGACATATATACCCGAAGTATAGATCTCTATCCCCTACTTCTTGTTCTTCTATTCATTGAGGTAAATAGGGCAATTTCTTTGCCAATGTTCATCCTGGAAATGGTGACATTTTCCTCCATTAGCCATTTCTCCTATTGCCTTAAGTGTGAATACATTTTTCCAGCCTTGGAAAATTTCTTTGCTTAATCTTTTCCCTTATACTTCCAATTTCCTTTGTTGACCAAGATCACGGATTTGGTCTTGTCTTTCAATTTCCATTCAATTATATTCAGTATTCCAAGTAGTTCTATCAATTTCTTAACAAAAAATCTAGGTTGTAGTTCATGAAAAATTATTTATAGGCATCCATGAACCACTAGAGAATCACATATGTGGTGAATTATTGGCCTAGAGGGAATCCCAATTGATCTAGACTTTTGAGAGACCCAATTCACTTAGGTACATGGGGTCTGATTGGTTCACCTTCCTCCATCATGCACTTCAACAAAACCTTGAAGACATCATACCTCTCTTACCTTTCTTGTTTCATATACATGTTCTTGAGATGTATTTTCATCTAAACAACATCCATATTCTCATGTTCCTTATGAATCTCATGATTCAAGGAGCATAGAATAAGGCACCTGATATATATGGTGTCATCAAAATGCTTCTTATGAGCTTCCTTTTTGTCCCTAGATGGATTTGGAGTTGGTTCACTTGGAACTATTATGTCTAGGACACAATGATTATACTCATGTGTGGGAATAATTAAGGAATTGCCACTTACTTTTTATTCTCAAGGACTGATCCCATTGAAAAGGGGTTCTTATCTATGATTCACATTGATCTGCATAGAAACCATTTTCGCAAGTAAGCAAGTTGATTTGAAATAATTTTGATAAAATCTAGTTTGAGAGAATTGATTTGGCATTTAATTAATTGCACTCCCTCTATTTTATTTAAACTAATACCAATCACTATGAATTACATCAAGAAATATTCGAATGAGCTAACATCCATAATACATTTAGGTCATGAGTCAACTATCGAGGACCGATGATATCATAACTACTTAGGTAGGAAACAGTTACTAATTCCATCAAAGGCTATCCTTACATAGATGGTTGTACAATTGTCAATAAATCATCATAAGATTATGTACCATCTTTATTCCTCTAGGTGCATAATCATGTTAAGATAACCTTTTCAAGTCCAACCAAAAGGCCAATACAATAAGATATGTATAATGATTAGTCGACGCGCATACTTGTCAGCACACTTCCCCAAGGTAGATGGTGCACCTCATTGAGTGTGCCCACACTTGGTTGAACAAGATATCATATATTGTATAATGGAAGGAATTTTCAGCATTGATATTATATTAAGAGTATATATATATATATATATATATATATATATATATATATATATATATATATATATATATATATATATATAACTAGTTACCATTACCTATACATTATTATACATATCATATACTGTAACAATCACCACATACAATAGAATAGGATATGACAAATAGTACCTCATATTGACCGAACAAGTGTCGTAGAATAATAACCAAGACATTCACATCTAGTGTAGCCTTAAATGTACCATTAATAGGATTTTAGCTTCATGACTATAAAAGCTTATTGACCAACTAGTAGTCCCTATTTGGCCAATTCTTGTGTTGTTGATTTATTCATTGACTCATATTGATCACGAACTCTCCTTAGGCCATCCTCTTTGCCATTATATCTTCCTATTTAAAGTGCATCATCAAAATATACATGGTGAATGTATAGAGAGAGGCATGACATGCAAGCCATATATGTGTTCCATAACTTTTTGACCAAAGTTAAAACATCAACATTACATATTCTAAATCAAACCACAATGACCTGATTTCCATATCCACATCCACCAAATTAAATTATTTTCAAGGTGTTGCATATGTTAATATAATAAACACACACACACACACACATCACACATACACACACATAGAGATATATATAATGAAACACATTAAATTGCATTATTAAATAGTAATGTAGTAATATATGTTAATGAATATAAATATAAAAATGTATTCACACAAATAATTCTTTTTTCAATTCATGTTCCTATTGTGTACTTATTCACCTATTTTTCTAGGAATGAAATGTTAAGGATGATTATATGCTACATGTGAAGTTGAGTACACCAGGATTTCTAAAAAAAATTGAACACACATATTTTCTATAAATTCATAAGAAACAAAGTGAAAAGCTACTACATACACATTTATCAAAACATGTGTAATGTAAAGTGCATACAATAATTATGGATGACTAATTCAATAAGATGCATATGACTCTCTATAGTCATCAACATGTATGGTAATTAGGGATCCAATAAAAATACATAATGTTATAACTTAACCCTAATCATCGTCTATTTTTATTAAGTGGTTGTTCATTAGACATTAAATAATTGTTACTCAATGGTACAATCCATAACTATACCAAATACTACGATATAACCCTAATTTTTCATGATACGAAGATAGGATGTACCCTTCCAATACTTATACACCTCACAAAACTAGTGAAATCATAAATGGAAATAATAATAATAACATTGATAATAAAGATCAGGGAGATATATGTTGAGTTTGTCTTCCATCGAGCAGCTTGGTCTACCAACTTAGTGGTGGTAATTTGAATGATACCAAGGGAAAGCCTAGATTTGCAAATTTTGTTTTTAATACTTAAATGATGGGAAACTAAGAGTGGTAGTACTAAAACCTGGAGACAATGTGCAAGTAATTCTATGAAGATGGTAAGTGGATAGTGAAATAACCATAACTAAACACATAAACATAACTAATTACACCTATGTTATGTAAATCTTATATTTTGTTTTATTGTCCTAGATAAACCTCTAATAGGAATAGTATAATGCAGACATGATGTATGGAATAACATAGTTTCACCTATTTTAAGTGAGCTAAAAATCTAGGCCTTGATTTTTACATGTAACTTAGTATACTCAAATCTAGCTTGGTGTATTTCGGGGATGAAATCCTCTTTAAGGGGTGGAGTGTTAAAACATACTCGATTCTGGGTATATATCTCAATGTGTCTTATCTTAGTCTTAACTATAATTATGTCAGTATTATATTATTTATTTTTCTTGGAATATATTATAATGGGATTAATTGAATAAATGTAATATTTTAATAGAAATCCTAATGTATGAAGTTTTAGAATAAGTTACATAATTAATATCTCATGGGGTCAATTATATATAACATTAACTAATAATATTTTACTCTCAAATATCATCCTAGGATTGTGGTATGAAACAAATAGAATTAATATAGCTTGTTGGGTCACAATTAATTAATGAAAAGGAATCAATTCATTAAGTGAAGACTTAATATACGAATAATGAAATAAGACAACAACATTTCTTTTGAAGAAATGTTCTTAAAAGGTGAAATAAATATTAAACCTTGACTCCTCATATCTCAGTTAGCAGGTATTCCAAATTTCATGTCTTTGATTATCGTTTTCCCTTTCAGTTGAGCATGTAAAGAAAGACATTAACTAACCCAGTTTTAAATGATGTAATAAATGCCTAATTTTTCTTTTCCCTAAGTTTATGCTCCATCATTATCAGTAACGCATGACATTCACCCCCTCTTTTAGTTTCTCAATCTCAAGATGATGTTATGACAAAAGTGTAACCGACGACCACTCCCCTCTACTATTTTTTCTCCCCTCTCTACTCCCATCTCTCCCCAACCCTAGGCACCTTTCATTTTCCCCTTCCTAACACCCAACGTCGTGTAGCAAGTGTGCAACATTCCCTGCCACCACCACTCAGTGAAACCTCCACCATCACAAAATATTCTCCTTATTCCTTTCTCCCAATGCCCAACCATCATAGAAAAGGGATTTCAAAATGATCTGCAATGGTTGAAAAATGATCTATTTGTACCCAAAACAACTTCTCCTTCTCCTTCTTTGCCAAGAAGGACACCACCACCAATGGAACTAGAAATTATCCCCCTTTGTGTTCCTTGGCATCACACTAACAGAGAAGTTCCATCATCAACTGACGATATTGTCCGGTGTGGGCTCATGTCCAAGAGTCTTACAATCACCTCGTTATTGTTTCTTTGCAGTCATCCTCTGAGCCCAACGTCAAAAGAAACAAGGGTTGGTGGTGGAGATGCATTTTGGGAGATAACATGTCGCTATTGTAAGGATCACCCATCTCCTCTTTTTCTTTGGTGCCCAACAATACAAGTGGTTCAGAAGCCACAACCAACTCCAAGAGTGTCATCGTCTATTGTTTCTTTTTCCCCCTATCTTGTTCTTGTATTAGTCCTTCCCTCCACTTCCGTTCTTAGATATCAATCCTGAGCCACTACCACCAGGCAATGTGTCCAATGAAGTTGAGAAAGATCAACAAACCTCCATGGCAACGTTAGAATTGGCCGGTGTCAACACTCATTCTATCTTAATGGTTCCAGGTTCTCTTCTCCTCCCTACTGTGATAATTGTTTCCTTGCATAAGGTGTCATCCTTATTGGAACTATGGCGCTTCGTTCTAGTGGGAGATGATGAGTCTAGTTTACCAAAAGCTCTTTGACTTCACATACATACTTCTACTTCCTTAACCTTGCAATACATCGATTCTCCTCATCACCATACACTGCTCCACCCAACCTAAAGCCACGATTAATCTGCAACATGCTCACCTACTGACTGCACCTGTAACACAATGATGATGCTTCACCATATCCTATCGTCAGCCTCCAGTTCTAGATCTACAGACCACGCCAAACCATTTTGGTTTGCCTCACCTCAACAAAACTACTCTGACACCCACATGCACAACACTTCCATCATGGACTGGTCAATAATAATGCTCAACCAAGTAAATCTCAGGCCTGCAACTGGTGGACCCGACAACCATAAGAGAAGATGCCACCTATGGATCCCTCTATTCTTCTAGCTGAATACCAACACATCACCTTTCTTCAACTCATAGCTAAGACAGTTCCTCATTTCTTACTAAACTCCTTTAGTAACAAGAGAGTTAACTCCCATATTCCTAAAGACTAGATAGAGGTATGAGAGTGCCTTCTCGAGGAGGCTTCTAATAAGAGAATGTTTACTTGTCTCCAGGGAACACCGAGTAATATTTAGAAATCCACTCCAAAAATGAAAATTTGATCTATGTTTCAAACAATGAAGATCAGTTTAGAAGCCTGTGTAGGTAAGTATTTTAGTGAAGTCCAATCTCTCATAACTTTTGAATACCAAAATTCAATTACCTAAACCAAAGACAAGGATATACTATATGAAAAAGTAAATGATATAATCTAACCTAGTTAATTTTTCACCCTATTATTTCGCATTATATGATTTCAAATCATACAATCACATATACATTGAATGGATAATAGGAAGTGTATTAATATCATTTGCCTTATTTAAGTTAAAGGGGGCTTCAAGAGAATGAACAAATAAACATATATAGTTAACTCCATACTTTGCAAAAACTAAAATTAGATAACAAATTAGTTTGACTAATTATTAATTTGATGTATTTTGTGTATGACAATATAGTTCATACTTATATTCAAATAAATCTATACATGGAAGTGTAACTAATGTATATACATGGTCATGTGTTGGATTTAAATTTAGACTCCTCTTATAAGAGTATTTTTATCCAATAATATCTTTTAATACATATCCTTGACCTAGTTGACTGTAAGAAGATATCTTATATAAATGAATGAATAGAATTACAAGACCTAATTTGGAGTAATGAATTACCTATACAAAATATATATATTGGACATACGTATCAAGATATGAATGTTAGAACTAAAATGAGTCATATGTACACTTAATAAGAGTAAATACCATAATTTGAAATTAGGTGATCAGGACCATGGTAGACAGTATGAAAATCTATAATAGGACTTTATACCCACGTTTAATTTATTGTGACAGACATACGTGATGTAAACTATGATGAATACACAATTTTGATGACCCAATATATCCTTTGAGTTAATAAATAGCTGTAAAAATAAGGTATATGTTCTTCCCTATTTTAATTTTGGGCATTAACCTGACTAAAATATTCCTATAATGAGACATTCTTGTTAATTGTTTTTTTTGTTCCATGGTGAAAATTCCTTATTTCAATGAAATTGGTAAATATCTTGTTGTCTTGGGTATATGACCCCACCTGCCTTGTTGTTTTGATTTGGAAAGATGATTGACGACTTATAACATAGATTGTCATTGCATTTATCCATTTTCAGTAATTTAGCTAGATATCTATAATATGATGCATGAGCACAACCACTGGGGTGTGCTATTCTACCTCTTTTTAAATAGGAAATTCTATTCTACCCAATGTGTGTTATTCCACCCATTCTCCTAAAATTCATCCTTTTGAACATACCTAAATTCAATTAGCCCACTCTTGTGGGAATTCCCTTTTTTGCACTTCACTTTCTTGAAATGGCCAACAAATTTTATATTTTGCACATACCAGTTGTTACTAACTCATCATTTTTATCTATTTTTTGAGTGTTCCCAAAAAACTACCCCGGTATAGGTGCTTCAAAGGACACTGATGCATGAGGTCGTATACTTGAAGCTAGGTTGATGATATCTTGGAAAGGACATCTTTCCCTCTACACTTGGGGCTCTTGTGGAATTAGATGTAGCATTTTCATTTTTATTTATCACCCTTAGGTGAGAACCTATGTATATGGGATACTTTGTAACTTTGTAAATGGTTTTGTTTCCCGCTGCATAATTTTTACTGAATTGTCTATTATACCATTTGAGTGGGCTCTCTATGGGTCCCAATCATTACAACTAAATTGCAAGATATCCATGTAATCGATAATCTTCATGGTCTTCTTTGGGTTCTTACCAGGGAAGTTGCTTCCTGCAACAACATTCAACAAAGTCCTTTTAGCTGAACTAAGCCCATTGTAAAAGGTAGTGACTAGAAATCCTTTATGATAGTTAGGGTGGGGGCGGTCCCTCTAATACTCTAGGAACCTTTCCCATTGTTTTTATAGATTCTCCTCAGGATTTTTCATAAATGAAGTAATATTGTGCATGTTCGTAAGGGTTTTCTCAATTGTGTAAAACTTGGTGAAGAAAGTGTCAGCCAAGGGTGTCCATCGATTAATGGTCTTGTAAGGTAGATCTAGATACCATGATAGAGTTTTATCTTTCAGAGAAAAGTTAAATCCCTTGTAGTAGATCACCTCTTATGGCACCCTATTCATCTTGATGGTGTCACAAATGTTTTCAAAGGCATCAAGATGGTGATAAGGTTTCTCATTAGAATAATTTCCCCAAAAGTTTTCATTCTAGATCATGGAGATGAATGTTGCCTTGAGTTTGAAGTTTTGAGCATTTAACCTTAAGATTATGATTGGGCACCTAGATTCATTTGAATAGGTAGCGTCCAGTTCACTGAGGGAAGGGCCTCTGTCATCATTTTCATCATCATTGTTGTGGTTATCATTGTTGTTGTTTTTTATTATTTTTGTTTGCATATATCTAATTTCTCCTTTCTCTATTATGAAGCCCTTCATCATGGTGTTCTTCCTCACATCCTTCTTCATCGTCCACCTCATGAGGTGGATCTTCATGTTCTACTTCTTTAGGGTGGTATTCCTCATGATCAGAGTCAGGGTCCTTCAGAGGGGGTTCAACTCTCATGTTACGGTTTCCTCCCTAGTGTTCTCCCCTGTGAGGAGGCATCTTGTTTGTAGCTAGTAGTGTAATCACGATCCACTTCTCTTAGGCTACCTAAACCAGTTTGCACAGTTGAGCTAGAAACCAGATGTGTGAAATAATGTATTTGAGGTATTTAGAATAGTTGGACTTAAGAAGTGTGCAGTCAACTCTATTACTAGACTTGAGGAACAAGTCTACACTCAGAAGACTCAAATTCTTAACAAAACTCGTTGCCTTTTCCTAGAAAATGGTGCCAAAATGTTGACCTACCTAAATCAAACTTCCAAATTAGAATTGATCTAGAGTAGTTAGTCAAAGTCTTATGTTTATAACTTGATTCTCAGGCCCCCGCAACTATTATATAGGGTCTAATGTAGTAAATCGGGCTCGATGCATAGGGAGAAGGAGTGGTATGTCTTAAGAACATAGATCCTTGGCTTAGTTACACCATTCAAAGAGTGATATAAAGTTTTGTGTTTCTTAGGGAATGATGGTACTTCAACAAATGATTAAGTTAAACAAAACCAGAAGAAAAATAAGAGACCAAGCAAAACCAAAGAGTAAATATCAAGTATGGATGGGAACCTGTATTGGGTTTCACCATTTAAGGTCTGTCACTAACATGTGATAGTCACACCCATTGCATGCCCTTATGAAGATACAATAAATAATCATAAATATATGTTCCCTCCTTTCTAGATCTTAGGTTAGATCTAGATTATAAGGTTGTCTCTCTCTGGAGATGACAAACAAATAATCACAATAAAACCATATGAACATTAGCTTAAGAATTCCAACATTCTCATGCATTCATGCAAGTCCCTAACACTTAAATAAGGCGAACACTACTATTTCAAGGTACTAACAATGAAACATCACAAGGTGGTAGATAATCATACAAGTGATGCATTAAGACCTAAAGTATGGAGATAATAATTTCTAGGAGCATATATTCAATGGGTATAAGTACCTACATGTTGGGAGAGACTTCGTGTCTATTGCCAACCCAAGATATGTGTTTAGCCACTCATGGTAGTGAGTAGAATTATTGATTTACAAGTTTTGGATGACATGAAGGTCAGTGGAAGGGAGGAATGGAAGGGATGAATGAAGAAAACAACTTTAGGGAGAAGAAGATACACCAACAATGGCCTCAGACATCCATGGTTGATGGACCTAGCCTTCTTATTTGAAGACGGCGTGGAGGTGTAGAAGATATGTTCCTAGCCCTCATTCAGTCGACAACTAGGTCGGAACAGTCTGGGGGAAGGCAGTGGGGAAGATCTTCAAACACTTCTCCTTCAGAGTTTACAAGATGATGGAAGTAGTTGGCCGATGGTGGATGATGGTTGCGGCAACACTTCCAGGAATGGCGAAGGTGGAGACCTTCTTCTTGGCCCCATGCATGCTATTTTTAGCTTAGATCAAGCGTTGACTTCTTGCACTACCAGTCTAGCTATGGGCATGTGTCTTGGAGTGTGTGTGTAACTAACTGAAAGGATTAATTTGCATGGTCATTGGATCTTTGAGTGTACGACTGTCCTATCAGTTTCTTTATTCAAAGTATGGAGACTAGGAAAGATAAACCATTAGATCATAGGTGATTAGTTTATCCTTTAGTTTCTCACTTGTTGGTTGGCCTTGTTTAAGATTCACTTAGGGCATCACATATTTGAAAATCGATGGATGTCACTTGGTGTAATGATCACTTTCATAGATCATCAGTTCTTTGACATGTTCACTCATTAGATCTTCTCTTTTGGAAAGCCATCAGATCTTGAGGATTGATGGTTGGTGACCGAGTAGTGGATGATCTGATGGATTACCATTTATCAAAACCCGATGGTTGTTATGTCTAGTCTGAGGCATCAGTTGGCCATCAAATATCATGAAACTGATGGTACATTTGCTTTCATCAGTTTAAAGGGACCAATGGTCAGAGTGTCTCCAAAGTAAAAGCCATGGTTCTTCAGTTTCCTGCACAAAAACTTGAGACTTATCTTTCAATTAAGGTTAAGAATTATATATGCACAAAAAAATCGAAAGCTAAGGTAACCAAGCACAACAATGAGGAGATTAGAGGTAAACTAAGGCATGCAATATCCACAATTTGAACATTATCAGTAATAGAACCCAAAAAACCAATACATTTACCTATTAGGATAATGACAACGTGCTAACATTTTGCACTTACGTTCATATCATTATATATTAAGCTTCCATGTTAAATAGATCATGTACAAAGCATGATCAACTACTAGTAAAATATAAAAGACAAATGATAACCATATCAGCAAACATAATGCAAATATTAAGGAAGAAAAGATCTTGGTTTTCTAGAAAACCTATCTCACCATTTTCTTTCTTGTGTTAATTTTTATTATTTTGATAAATAAAATTAGAATAAATAATCAAAAGGGAAAAAGAGAGGAGAGAGACGTGGGTAATTTTCACATGAAAAGTTGTTCAAAGGAATATGATTTGTTGGATTTGTTTTGTGTATACAATTTGACTGAACCAACACAATAAGAAGCATATTCATCAAAATAGGAAACACGGTAGACCGGTACATATGGAGGGGCATTTGATGTCACTAACCTTACATATGAGCAATGCAAGAAAATCCTTGAAATGGAGAATAAGGAAATCTTGAAGCCTAAAATTATTTTTGGATGAGTTTAAAATAAATATTATATGATGAATCAGTAGAAAATATATGAATGAATTTATTTTACTATATGATAGTGATGCATCAACTCATATGATACGATGAAAGTTAAAATATATTAAGGTCAGAACCAGAGAGAAACCAGCTTTGAAAGAAGACAACGAAAAAATAATATCCAAAATCAAATACAAGATTAAAAAATGTATTCCACATGGATTTGTCATCGAAACAAATAGATACCAACCACGATTGTAATTCCAATCATACTCTGAAATAGATACCAACCACGATTGTAATTCCAACCACGATTAATATTTTATTTCCGCTCCTCTCCTTCTTCATAGATGCAAAAAGATAAGAAATGCATGATTACAAAATTTGAAAAATAAAATTGATACAAAGCATATTACCTAAATCTTTTATCGTGCTCCCTCTAACAAGGAAAAAATCATGTATCAAAGATAGACATCTAAGTGCAACTTACGTGATAGATACATACCCACTAACAATAATAACATCAACATGTTCTTATATGTGGTATCGTAATACTCCCCCCTCTCACTCATTTTGAAAAAAAAATTAGAAATTTATCTCAAAGAGAAAAAATATTAAAACCCATTATAAATACTAAATCAGTAAATTCGAACATATGCATACCCAGTTAAGTATTATATGCATACAACTAGTGACGTATTGAAAGTAGTTATCAACACTTATTGTTGAAACGGGTCAATCTCACCCCAAGAGTAACTAATTATGATTTATTTTACGGTAATGTTGGCATAAACCTTTCACTTGTTGTTCAATTGCAATAATAGGTAGTAAGTCAGTGTGTGTGTGTGTGTGTGTTGGAGGGGGGGAGCGTTTCTCTCAGTCGTCTTAATTGGAGAAAGAAGAAAAGAAACAAAATGCAATGAAAGCAGAGGAAAGAATAGTGAAGGAGAAAAGTTGGGAAATCAAACTGGTGTGTGAAAGGAGGTAGGAATCATTAAAATACTAAATCAGAAAATTGGAACATATACATACCCGGTGAAGAAATATATGTATACACATTAGTGACGTATTGGAAGTCCTTAACAACACTTACTGTTGAAACTAGTCAATCCCTTTGGTAATGTTGGCATAAATCATTCATATTTCTATTAAGTTGCAAGAATAGGTAGTAAGTCGGTGTGGCGGAGGTGTTTCTCTCAGACATCTTAATAGTAGAAAGAAGAAAAGAAATGAAGTTGAAGTGTAACGAACATAGGAAAGAACAAAAAGGAGGAGAAAAGTTGAGAAAGAAACGGTTACGTAAAAGGATGCATGAATCGTGATCATAAAAGCCACCAAGAGCAAAAGATGGTTTTCATTCTCACACTGGATGTGTCGATCATGTTGAGCCGTTATGGCAAGTGAATAAGGTAGTGGGATACACATGTTGAGTAGTTTGTTGGTGAGCGGGATATTTAGTGGAGACGTGTGATGGTGTGAGAGAAAACGGAAAACAAAATAGAAGAAAAGGTGAGAAAAATTGTGAGAAGAGAGTGAGTCAAGGAGAAAGTAGGATTTTAAAATTCTGGTTTCTGATTGGTCTGAGGAGCTAAAATGGCATGTGTTGTAAATTTATTGAAAAAACTCCCTCTTTTTATAGTAGTATATATATATATATTTATATATATAGGCTAAAAGAATTGTGTACCTGAGTACATGTAGCTTACATGTACTCATCTTCATTTATGATGGTTGTGATATTCTATTCAACAATCTAACCTTATGGATGTGATGCATACCCCTTAGAAATGAGGTGTATCGAAAATCACCCCAATGTGATATACATATATCATCCTATGAAAGAATATGTGATTTTTGTAATCAACCGTAAGTTGAAAAAACTACAAACACCTTGGAAGATATATCGTTGTATCTCATGATCCATATGAGATATGATGATGATTTGTTAAATACGTCAAATCTATGTAGTGTTCAATGAATCAATATGGTTGGATTTTATGAGCATACACTACATGTGTCATTTTAAGAATTGGTACACATAAGTTACATATACCGGCCGATATACACTTCCTAACCTCATATATATATATATATATATATATACATATATATATGTATATATGGAATCTGACTAATATTTCATTAGTTACACAAACAAATCTACTAATGTCATCAGTAAATGTGGTAAGGTACTAATATCCACCTCTAGAACTTGTGATAAAAGGTCCACACAATTCAGTATGTATGAGTCCTAATAAGTCACTCACTCTCTCACTACTTCTAGTGAAAGGTGTTTTGTCATCTTTCCTAATAAACTAGATTCACAGGTCACGATTCAAAATCTAGAGAGGCTAGGTAATCATCTTATTGGAGTCTAAAACTACACTTCTTACTTATGTTCCCAGGATGATAGTGGCATAGTAAGTTTAGTTTGGTTTTAGCTTCTTCATATTTATTTTATAGATATGTCTCAAGTATAGCAAATAAAGACAAAAGGCATAGGAGTAATTCTAGAAAAGATCTCATCTTTAGAAATGGAACATCGACCATTCTTGATATGAAATTCAAATCAATTTTTTTTCCAAACAACCTAGATAAAATGATGTTCTTATTTATGGAAAGACATAATAGTAGTTATCTAACTTTATTACATGCCCACTACGAATAGACAAACATTAGGTTCCTAAAGAAGTAGCAACAACTCTTTCTCCATTTGCAATATCAAGTTCCATCTTCCCTCCATTCAAGGGTCTACTTCTTATTAGATCCTACATATTTGAGCATATGCGAGATCCACATCTGGCATAAATACCCATGTTGAAGAATGAGATAACTTTATTTCTATGACATATATACCCGAAGTATAGATCTCTATCCCCTACTTCTTGTTCTTCTATTCATTGAGGTAAATAGGGCAATTTCTTTGCCAATGTTCATCCTGGAAATGGTGACATTTTCCTCCATTAGCCATTTCTCCTATTGCCTTAAGTGTGAATACATTTTTCCAGCCTTGGAAAATTTCTTTGCTTTATCTTTTCCCTTATACTTCCAATTTCCTTTGTTGACCAAGATCACGGATTTGGTCTTGTCTTTCAATTTCCATTCAATTATATTCAGTATTCCAAGTCGTTCTATCAATTTCTTAACAAAAAATCTAGGTTGTAGTTCATGAAAAATTATTTATAGGCATCCATGAACCACTAGAGAATCACATATGTGGTGAATTATTGGCCTAGAGGGAATCCCAATTGATCTAGACTTTTGAGAGACCCAATTCACTTAGGTACATGGGGTCTGATTGGTTCACCTTCCTCCATCATGCACTTCAACAAAACCTTGAAGACATCATACCTCTCTTACCTTTCTTGTTTCATATACATGTTCTTGAGATGTATTTTCATCTAAACAACATCCATATTCTCATGTTCCTTATGAATCTCATGATTCAAGGAGCATAGAATAAGGCACCTGATATATATGGTGTCATCAAAATGCTTCTTATGAGCTTCCTTTTTGTCCCTAGATGGATTTGGAGTTGGTTCACTTGGAACTATTATGTCTAGGACACAATGATTATACTCATGTGTGGGAATAATTAAGGAATTGCCACTTACTTTTTATTCTCAAGGACTGATCCCATTGAAAAGGGGTTCTTATCTATGATTCACATTGATCTGCATAGAAACCATTTTCGCAAGTAAGCAAGTTGATTTGAAATAATTTTGATAAAATCTAGTTTGAGAGAATTGATTTGGCATTTAATTAATTGCACTCCCTCTATTTTATTTAAACTAATACCAATCACTATGAATTACATCAAGAAATATTCGAATGAGCTAACATCCATAATACATTTAGGTCATGAGTCAACTATCGAGGACCGATGATATCATAACTACTTAGGTAGGAAACAGTTACTAATTCCATCAAAGGCTATCCTTACATAGATGGTTGTACAATTGTCAATAAATCATCATAAGATTATGTACCATCTTTATTCCTCTAGGTGCATAATCATGTTAAGATAACCTTTTCAAGTCCAACCAAAAGGCCAATACAATAAGATATGTATAATGATTAGTCGACGCGCATACTTGTCAGCACACTTCCCCAAGGTAGATGGTGCACCTCATTGAGTGTGCCCACACTTGGTTGAACAAGATATCATATATTGTATAATGGAAGGAATTTTCAGCATTGATATTATATTAAGAGTATATATATATATATATATATATATATATATATATATATATATATATATAACTAGTTACCATTACCTATACATTATTATACATATCATATACTGTAACAATCACCACATACAATAGAATAGGATATGACAAATAGTACCTCATATTGACCGAACAAGTGTCGTAGAATAATAACCAAGACATTCACATCTAGTGTAGCCTTAAATGTACCATTAATAGGATTTTAGCTTCATGACTATAAAAGCTTATTGACCAACTAGTAGTCCCTATTTGGCCAATTCTTGTGTTGTTGATTTATTCATTGACTCATATTGATCACGAACTCTCCTTAGGCCATCCTCTTTGCCATTATATCTTCCTATTTAAAGTGCATCATCAAAATATACATGGTGAATGTATAGAGAGAGGCATGACATGCAAGCCATATATGTGTTCCATAACTTTTTGACCAAAGTTAAAACATCAACATTACATATTCTAAATCAAACCACAATGACCTGATTTCCATATCCACATCCACCAAATTAAATTATTTTCAAGGTGTTGCATATGTTAATATAATAAACACACACACACACACGCATCACACATACACACACATAGAGATATATATAATGAAACACATTAAATTGCATTATTAAATAGTAATGTAGTAATATATGTTAATGAATATAAATATAAAAATGTATTCACACAAATAATTCTTTTTTCAATTCATGTTCCTATTGTGTACTTATTCACCTATTTTTCTAGGAATGAAATGTTAAGGATGATTATATGCTACATGTGAAGTTGAGTACACCAGGATTTCTAAAAAAAATTGAACACACATATTTTCTATAAATTCATAAGAAACAAAGTGAAAAGCTACTACATACACATTTATCAAAACATGTGTAATGTAAAGTGCATACAATAATTATGGATGACTAATTCAATAAGATGCATATGACTCTCTATAGTCATCAACATGTATGGTAATTAGGGATCCAATAAAAATACATAATGTTATAACTTAACCCTAATCATCGTCTATTTTTATTAAGTGGTTGTTCATTAGACATTAAATAATTGTTACTCAATGGTACAATCCATAACTATACCAAATACTAAGATATAACCCTAATTTTTCATGATACGAAGATAGGATGTACCCTTCCAATACTTATACACCTCACAAAACTAGTGAAATCATAAATGGAAATAATAATAATAACATTGATAATAAAGATCAGGGAGATATATGTTGAGTTTGTCTTCCATCGAGCAGCTTGGTCTACCAACTTAGTGGTGGTAATTTGAATGATACCAAGGGAAAGCCTAGATTTGCAAATTTTGTTTTTAATACTTAAATGATGGGAAACTAAGAGTGGTAGTACTAAAACCTGGAGACAATGTGCAAGTAATTCTATGAAGATGGTAAGTGGATAGTGAAATAACCATAACTAAACACATAAACATAACTAATTACACCTGTGTTATGTAAATCTTATATTTTGTTTTATTGTCCTAGATAAACCTCTAATAGGAATAGTATAATGCAGACATGATGTATGGAATAACATAGTTTCACCTATTTTAAGTGAGCTAAAAATCTAGGCCTTGATTTTTACATGTAACTTAGTATACTCAAATCTAGCTTGGTGTATTTCGGGGATGAAATCCTCTTTAAGGGGTGGAGTGTTAAAACATACTCGATTCTGGGTATATATCTCAATGTGTCTTATCTTAGTCTTAACTATAATTATGTCAGTATTATATTATTTATTTTTCTTGGAATATATTATAATGGGATTAATTGAATAAATGTAATATTTTAATAGAAATCCTAATGTATGAAGTTTTAGAATAAGTTACATAATTAATATCTCATGGGGTCAATTATATATAACATTAACTAATAATATTTTACTCTCAAATATCATCCTAGGATTGTGGTATGAAACAAATAGAATTAATATAGCTTGTTGGGTCACAATTAATTAATGAAAAGGAATCAATTCATTAAGTGAAGACTTAATATACGAATAATGAAATAAGACAACAACATTTCTTTTGAAGAAATGTTCTTAAAAGGTGAAATAAATATTAAACCTTGACTCCTCATATCTCAGTTAGCAGGTATTCCAAATTTCATGTCTTTGATTATCGTTTTCCCTTTCAGTTGAGCATGTAAAGAAAGACATTAACTAACCCAGTTTTAAATGATGTAATAAATGCCTAATTTTTCTTTTCCCTAAGTTTATGCTCCATCATTATCAGTAACGCATGACATTCACCCCCTCTTTTAGTTTCTCAATCTCAAGATGATGTTATGACAAAAGTGTAACCGACGACCACTCCCCTCTACTATTTTTTCTCCCCTCTCTACTCCCATCTCTCCCCAACCCTAGGCACCTTTCATTTTCCCCTTCCTAACACCCAACGTCGTGTAGCAAGTGTGCAACATTCCCTGCCACCACCACTCAGTGAAACCTCCACCATCACAAAATATTCTCCTTATTCCTTTCTCCCAATGCCCAACCATCATAGAAAAGGGATTTCAAAATGATCTGCAATGGTTGAAAAATGATCTATTTGTACCCAAAACAACTTCTCCTTCTCCTTCTTTGCCAAGAAGGACACCACCACCAATGGAACTAGAAATTATCCCCCTTTGTGTTCCTTGGCATCACACTAACAGAGAAGTTCCATCATCAACTGACGATATTGTCCGGTGTGGGCTCATGTCCAAGAGTCTTACAATCACCTCGTTATTGTTTCTTTGCAGTCATCCTCTGAGCCCAACGTCAAAAGAAACAAGGGTTGGTGGTGGAGATGCATTTTGGGAGATAACATGTCGCTATTGTAAGGATCACCCATCTCCTCTTTTTCTTTGGTGCCCAACAATACAAGTGGTTCAGAAGCCACAACCAACTCCAAGAGTGTCATCGTCTACTGTTTCTTTTTCCCCCTATCTTGTTCTTGTATTAGTCCTTCCCTCCACTTCCGTTCTTAGATATCAATCCTGAGCCACTACCACCAGGCAATGTGTCCAATGAAGTTGAGAAAGATCAACAAACCTCCATGGAAACGTTAGAATTGGCCGGTGTCAACACTCATTCTATCTTAATGGTTCCAGGTTCTCTTCTCCTCCCTACTGTGATAATTGTTTCCTTGCATAAGGTGTCATCCTTATTGGAACTATGGCGCTTCGTTCTAGTGGGAGATGATGAGTCTAGTTTACCAAAAGCTCTTTGACTTCACATACATACTTCTACTTCCTTAACCTTGCAATACATCGATTCTCCTCATCACCATACACTGCTCCACCCAACCTAAAGCCACGATTAATCTGCAACATGCTCACCTACTGACTGCACCTGTAACACAATGATGATGCTTCACCATATCCTATCGTCAGCCTCCAGTTCTAGATCTACAGACCACGCCAAACCATTTTGGTTTGCCTCACCTCAACAAAACTACTCTGACACCCACATGCACAACACTTCCATCATGGACTGGTCAATAATAATGCTCAACCAAGTAAATCTCAGGCCTGCAACTGGTGGACCCGACAACCATAAGAGAAGATGCCACCTATGGATCCCTCTATTCTTCTAACTGAATACCAACACATCACCTTTCTTCAACTCATAGCTAAGACAGTTCCTCATTTCTTACTAAACTCCTTTAGTAACAAGAGAGTTAACTCCCATATTCCTAAAGACTAGATAGAGGTATGAGAGTGCCTTCTCGAGGAGGCTTCTAATAAGAGAATGTTTACTTGTCTCCAGGGAACACCGAGTAATATTTAGAAATCCACTCCAAAAATGAAAATTTGATCTATGTTTCAAACAATGAAGATCAGTTTAGAAGCCTGTGTAGGTAAGTATTTTAGTGAAGTCCAATCTCTCATAACTTTTGAATACCAAAATTCAATTACCTAAACCAAAGACAAGGATATACTATATGAAAAAGTAAATGATATAATCTAACCTAGTTAATTTTTCACCCTATTATTTCGCATTATATGATTTCAAATCATACAATCACATATACATTGAATGGATAATAGGAAGTGTATTAATATCATTTGCCTTATTTAAGTTAAAGGGGGCTTCAAGAGAATGAACAAATAAACATATATAGTTAACTCCATACTTTGCAAAAACTAAAATTAGATAACAAATTAGTTTGACTAATTATTAATTTGATGTATTTTGTGTATGACAATATAGTTCATACTTATATTCAAATAAATCTATACATGGAAATGTAACTAATGTATATACATGGTCATGTGTTGGATTTAAATTTAGACTCCTCTTATAAGAGTATTTTTATCCAATAATATCTTTTAATACATATCCTTGACCTAGTTGACTGTAAGAAGATATCTTATATAAATGAATGAATAGAATTACAAGACCTAATTTGGAGTAATGAATTACCTATACAAAATATATATATTGGACATACGTATCAAGATATGAATGTTAGAACTAAAATGAGTCATATGTACACTTAATAAGAGTAAATACCATAATTTGAAATTAGGTGATCAGGACCATGGTAGACAGTATGAAAATCTATAATAGGACTTTATACCCACGTTTAATTTATTGTGACAGACATACGTGATGTAAACTATGATGAATACACAATTTTGATGACCCAATATATCCTTTGAGTTAATAAATAGCTGTAAAAATAAGGTATATGTTCTTCCCTATTTTAATTTTGGGCATTAACCTGACTAAAATATTCCTATAATGAGACATTCTTGTTAATTGTTTTTTTTTGTTCCATGGTGAAAATTCCTTATTTCAATGAAATTGGTAAATATCTTGTTGTCTTGGGTATATGACCCCACCTGCCTTGTTGTTTTGATTTGGAAAGATGATTGACGACTTATAACATAGATTGTCATTGCATTTATCCATTTTCAGTAATTTAGCTAGATATCTATAATATGATGCATGAGCACAACCACTGGGGTGTGCTATTCTACCTCTTTTTAAATAGGAAATTCTATTCTACCCAATGTGTGTTATTCCACCCATTCTCCTAAAATTCATCCTTTTGAACATACCTAAATTCAATTAGCCCACTCTTGTGGGAATTCCCTTTTTTGCACTTCACTTTCTTGAAATGGCCAACAAATTTTATATTTTGCACATACCAGTTGTTACTAACTCATCATTTTTATCTATTTTTTGAGTGTTCCCAAAAAACTACCCCGGTATAGGTGCTTCAAAGGACACTGATGCATGAGGTCGTATACTTGAAGCTAGGTTGATGATATCTTGGAAAGGACATCTTTCCCTCTACACTTGGGGCTCTTGTGGAATTAGATGTAGCATTTTCATTTTTATTTATCACCCTTAGGTGAGAACCTATGTATATGGGATACTTTGTAACTTTGTAAATGGTTTTGTTTCCCGCTGCATAATTTTTACTGAATTGTCTATTATACCATTTGAGTGGGCTCTCTATGGGTCCCACTCATTACAACTAAATTGCAAGATAGCCATGTAATCGATAATCTTCATGGTCTTCTTTGGGTTCTTACCAGGGAAGTTGCTTCCTGCAACAACATTCAACAAAGTCCTTTTAGCTGAACTAAGCCCATTGTAAAAGGTAGTGACTAGAAATCCTTTATGATAGTTAGGGTGGGGGCGGTCCCTCTAATACTCTAGGAACCTTTCCCATTGTTTTTATAGATTCTCCTCAGGATTTTTCATAAATGAAGTAATATTGTGCATGTTCGTAAGGGTTTTCTCAATTGTGTAAAACTTGGTGAAGAAAGTGTCAGCCAAGGGTGTCCATCGATTAATGGTCTTGTAAGGTAGATCTAGATACCATGATAGAGTTTTATCTTTCAGAGAAAAGTTAAATCCCTTGTAGTAGATCACCTCTTATGGCACCCTATTCATCTTGATGGTGTCACAAATGTTTTCAAAGGCATCAAGATGGTGATAAGGTTTCTCATTAGAATAATTTCCCCAAAAGTTTTCATTCTAGATCATGGAGATGAATGTTTCCTTGAGTTTGAAGTTTTGAGCATTTAACCTTAAGATTATGATTGGGCACCTAGATTCATTTGAATAGGTAGCGTCCAGTTCACTGAGGGAAGGGCCTCTGTCATCATTTTCATCATCATTGTTGTGGTTATCATTGTTGTTGATTTTTATTATTTTTGTTTGCATATATCTAATTTCTCCTTTCTCTATTATGAAGCCCTTCATCATGGTGTTCTTCCTCACATCCTTCTTCATCGTCCACCTCATGAGGTGGATCTTCATGTTCTACTTCTTTAGGGTGGTATTCCTCATGATCAGAGTCAGGGTCCTTCAGAGGGGGTTCAACTCTCATGTTACGGTTTCCTCCCTAGTGTTCTCCCCTGTGAGGAGGCATCTTGTTTGTAGCTAGTAGTGTAATCACGATCCACTTCTCTTAGGCTACCTAAACCAGTTTGCACAGTTGAGCTAGAAACCAGATGTGTGAAATAATGTATTTGAGGTATTTAGAATAGTTGGACTTAAGAAGTGTGCAGTCAACTCTATTACTAGACTTGAGGAACAAGTCTACACTCAGAAGACTCAAATTCTTAACAAAACTCGTTGCCTTTTCCTAGAAAATGGTGCCAAAATGTTGACCTACCTAAATCAAACTTCCAAATTAGAATTGATCTAGAGTAGTTAGTCAAAGTCTTATGTTTATAACTTGATTCTCAGGCCCCTGCAACTATTATATAGGGTCTAATGTAGTAAATCGGGCTCGATGCATAGGGAGAAGGAGTGGTATGTCTTAAGAACATAGATCCTTGGCTTAGTTACACCATTCAAAGAGTGATATAAAGTTTTGTGTTTCTTAGGGAATGATGGTACTTCAACAAATGATTAAGTTAAACAAAACCAGAAGAAAAATAAGAGACCAAGCAAAACCAAAGAGTAAATATCAAGTATGGATGGGAACCTGTATTGGGTTTCACCATTTAAGGTCTGTCACTAACATGTGATAGTCACACCCATTGCATGCCCTTATGAAGATACAATAAATAATCATAAATATATGTTCCCTCCTTTCTAGATCTTAGGTTAGATCTAGATTATAAGGTTGTCTCTCTCTGGAGATGACAAACAAATAATCACAATAAAACCATATGAACATTAGCTTAAGAATTCCAACATTCTCATGCATTCATGCAAGTCCCTAACACTTAAATAAGGCGAACACTACTATTTCAAGGTACTAACAATGAAACATCACAAGGTGGTAGATAATCATACAAGTGATGCATTAATACCTAAAGTATGGAGATAATAATTTCTAGGAGCATATATTCAATGGGTATAAGTACCTACATGTTGGGAGAGACTTCGTGTCTATTGCCAACCCAAGATATGTGTTTAGCCACTCATGGTAGTGAGTAGCATTATTGATTTACAAGTTTTGGATGACATGAAGGTCAGTGGAAGGGAGGAATGGAAGGGATGAATGAAGAAAACAACTTTAGGGAGAAGAAGATACACCAACAATGGCCTCAGACATCCATGGTTGATGGACCTAGCCTTCTTATTTGAAGACGGCGTGGAGGTGTAGAAGATATGTTCCTAGCCCTCATTCAGTCGACAACTAGGTCGGAACAGTCTGGGGGAAGGCAGTGGGGAAGATCTTCAAACACTTCTCCTTCAGAGTTTACAAGATGATGGAAGTAGTTGGCCGATGGTGGATGATGGTTGCGGCAACACTTCCAGGAATGGCGAAGGTGGAGACCTTCTTCTTGGCCCCATGCATGCTATTTTTAGCTTAGATCAAGCGTTGACTTCTTGCACTACCAGTCTAGCTATGGGCATGTGTCTTGGAGTGTGTGTGTAACTAACTGAAAGGATTAATTTGCATGGTCATTGGATCTTTGAGTGTACGACTGTCCTATCAGTTTCTTTATTCAAAGTATGGAGACTAGGAAAGATAAACCATTAGATCTTAGGTGATTAGTTTATCCTTTAGTTTCTCACTTGTTGGTTGGCCTTGTTTAAGATTCACTTAGGGCATCACATATTTGAAAATCGATGGATGTCACTTGGTGTAATGATCACTTTCATAGATCATCAGTTCTTTGACATGTTCACTCATTAGATCTTCTCTTTTGGAAAGCCATCAGATCTTGAGGATTGATGGTTGGTGATCGAGTAGTGGATGATCTGATGGATTACCATTTCTCAAAACCCGATGGTTGTTATGTCTAGTCTGAGGCATCAGTTGGCCATCAAATATCATGAAACTGATGGTACATTTGCTTTCATCAGTTTAAAGGGACCAATGGTCAGAGTGTCTCCAAAGTAAAAGCCATGGTTCTTCAGTTTCCTGCACAAAAACTTGAGACTTATCTTTCAATTAAGGTTAAGAATTATATATGCACAAAAAAATCGAAAGTTAAGGTAACCAAGCACAACAATGAGGAGATTAGAGGTAAACTAAGGCATGCAATATCCACAATTTGAACATTATCAGTAATAGAACCCAAAAAACCAATACATTTACCTATTAGGATAATGACAACGTGCTAACATTTTGCACTTACGTTCATATCATTATATATTAAGCTTCCATGTTAAATAGATCATGTACAAAGCATGATCAACTACTAGTAAAATATAAAAGACAAATGATAACCATATCAGCAAACATAATGCAAATATTAAGGAAGAAAAGATCTTGGTTTTCTAGAAAACCTATCTCACCATTTTCTTTCTTGTGTTAATTTTTATTATTTTGATAAATAAAATTAGAATAAATAATCAAAAGGGAAAAAGAAAAAAAGGAAGGAATAACAAGCTTACCAAAAAAGGGATAAGGAAGCAAATTGTAGAAAGGAAGCATAGGCTAACCCTAAAAGAAGAGATCATAAAAAATGTGGTAGTTGTCGTACTACCAGAAAACCAAAAGATAAATCGAGTGAAGAAGAAAACATTTTATTTTCAATGGAGGAATAGAGGGTTCTACAGACTTCATAATGTTTCAGAAAAGAAGGATTCGGTCAAATAAGAACATTTTTTTCTTTGGAGGAAAGAATTGTTCCACTATAATTTTTTGTTTCATGAAAAGATTTAAGATTTTGTACTTTTGATTGCTAAAATATGTAATTTAAAAAACTTAAGGATTTTTGGAAAAAATATAAAGAACACAAGAAAAACATATGGTGAAATATAAACCATGATCTCAACAGATGATAAGATGACTGCAAAGGAAAACACAACTTCGATCATCTACAGTCCCCAATGGAGTTTCCAAACTAATGTACCTAGCTCGTAAGATCCTAATAGATCATATGGTCCTATGAATAATGGAAAAGCAAAAGAAAATGAGAGCCTAGCCCGTAAGATCCTAATAGATCCTATGGTCCTATAAATAGTGGTAAAGAAAAAGAAAATGATAAATTGATAAAGTTCATATTCGCCACCCAGTTTTAATTATAAAGCAAGGAAAAACATAAGCATGTGTTTAAATCAGTAGATAAACATAGAATGACCTGATTTTGACTGCACCCAATGGAGGATAAGGAGGATATGCCCAATTTGGAGCTCAGACTCGATGATCCTATTATGAGTGGGTTAGGTGTTAACACCCCCATCTCACTCGATAGTGGTATTGTAACTTTTTAGTAATATAAGATAAAAAGGGATTTGTTCAAGGTTGTTGTTGATGAGAATGATGGAAAAATGATAAAAGAGTGATTTTTATGTTGGTGGACTGTTGGGGTGAAGATGGTTGTGGGTTTCCTATCATTTCCCTAAATGTCCTAGGTTTTAGGCGTGTTGTAGTCCCAATCATCTCAGGACCTTCAATGGTGTAGATTCATCATTGGTTGATGGGGCAGATGCATAGGAAGCGAGGAGAGATAAGAGAGACTTAGTAGTGCAAGATATAGATCTTACAAATTGGCTTGTAAAGACGAGTAGTAATGTGAACTAACAACGAATATTATTATAACATAGTAAGTAACGCTTATTAATATATCAATTAAGTCGATCAGCCTACCAACATATGTAGGAGTTGTTGGTGCTAAATGAAGGATCCTCTAGTCATGTACAATGGAAAATAAAAGGGGGAGGTTGTCTCTCTTTGGCTTCAGGGCAGATGAAATATGTCTGGAATATGGTTAGTATAGGTGTCTATTCATAGGTGGATTTTACGGTTCAAGGTTTCCAACTAGAAGGTTCAACAAGAGGGGGCAGATCACACTAATGTGCCACGAGTCATGGCTCGTGGATCGAGGCAACCCGCCACGTGAAACAGGTGGATTTGTCCTATCTGTTGGTTACGCCCGGGCTGGATAGTGTCAATTTTTTATTTTTGGATATTCCAATATTATTCTATAGAAAATCATAGATAAGGCAAATTTTGAATAATATATAGTTAAATAATGAAGGATTGAGAAAACACATTAATTAAGGTTTGTCCTTCGTTATTATCCAAAAAGATATGTATGTTTTTGTAGATAAACGACAATCAAATTCGATATAGAGAAATAGGGAATTTGTTATTTAGGATAATGTAACTGGTCAATGAAAATCTTGTAAAAAGTAAAATTGATCATCAAATTGCACTTAAGTCCATATACTAGATTTTCTTTGTAGAAAATATTGGGGTAAAAGATGGTAAAACCGATGGTTTAAATAGTTGGAAAAATGTCAAAAAATATTGAAAAGGTTAAAATGATAAAATGTGGGAAATTTTCAAATTTTTTTGAAAATGAATAAACTCTGTCATTAGCAAAAATTGAACATTAATTGTAAATTTCCACTAAGTGAGAAAAAATGGGGTATCAACACATGTTGAATGTCATTTTATTATGGTATCTACGTGGCAAAAAAATTGAATGATTTCATGATGAACTTTTGTTAGGTGAACTATGTGATTAGAAAGTGTTCTAGTTGAAGAAAGACAAATAAAGTGGAATTATGTACCAAAAATAATCACGATCAAAAGAATTAAGAGAAGAACATCAATAATGGATTGAATCATAAATCAACTAAACAATGAATATTAGTCTTTATGATCAAATGGCCTGAAGTTGTATATAAAGCCTTCCATGATTCATCCACATCTAATTTCCACATATTTTTGATACAAGAATAATGGAACTCTCCCACAATAAGGTGCCTAATAATTCATGGAATGTTAACCGATAATATATAAATACACTAGAACTACAACACAAAAAAGAGGTGGTAGACATGTGAAATAGAGATATATGTTAGAATAATAAGTCGTTTCTTACCTAATTAAATTCATTTTCAAATTGTGGAATGGTTTTCTCAGCAAATACCATGGATTATTAAAGGAATGTCAGAATTACAAGGTAAGGTGACAAGTTATTTGACATTATCCTCCATGGTTTTGTTATAGTCCAACCACATAAATAATGAGGTGAATACATATGTTAGGATTCTATTGAATGCTTCTTAGGAAGGTACAAAGGAAAATAATTCTCTAAGTACTTTAAAATAAATAAATCTACATAATATAATAGTAGTTTTATGAACTCATATTTTATATTCAACTGCTTTACCTAAAACTAAAAGAGTTTATGGTTATTCTCTTATATTGAACAATACTTTTGTGGCTTAGAAATTCGAGTAAGATAATTATACATCAATTAACATGTATTACGAAACTCTTAATGTATGTCTGTGATGAATATAGTTGACATGACCAATTTTGATGATCTCTAATATTTTTTACATGAACAAACATAGTTGACTTATTCTAAGTTAGTCTTGACATGGTCGTGATTGTGTTTAATTCAACTAAGGATGTGATCACTTATATCGAGATTGATTAATTCTAAAATTGCAACAAATATGTTATAGGAACAACATTTTCTCCAATTCACATGGTTATGTGAGATAAAGTCCAAAAATATTTAACAAGTATATTGGATATCAATGTTCAAAGTAATAAAATCAAATTTTTTGTAAATCAAGAACGTGAATAATATCCTAGAAAGTAAGGGTTGAAAACCTATACACATATAGTATGGTCTTAAACCCTAAAAACATTGTTATTATCTAATTCATCAACTCATTCAAAGAAATATTGATATTTACAAGTATGAAAATGGAACATTTCTCACATATACACATGTCCATTAGCATTAGTGTCTTCTAATACACAAGATATTGAATAAATCTTTGGTAAGTAACTTATTAGGTTATGTTACATGATTTAATATATCGATTAGAAGCATTAATTTGTATTTCAACAATATATATCATTTTTTATTATATATGTCTATGTGTAATAGAAGAGTGTGTCATTAGAATTTTCGTGACCAATGAACTAGGTGTCAAATTTTACAAAATGATATAATTGATATGACAATGCCAAATATGTCAACTATATTAAAGCACACATCTTCTAAAGAAGTTAATTCATTTTACCACAAGAATATTCTTCACGGTCTCATTTGTGACACTAGAACGAATTTTGAAAATATGTATTTGGTTTTTTATTATAGAAAGGGCTTGTTCAAATAAATTAATGTCCTTATTTATAAGATCCATATAGTCTTGATATTTTTTAGCATGTGAGGGTGCATTTAGATACCAATTGGGTATTCAATAACACAATTCCCTAAATCATAATGTATCTTTGATATAACAATTATTTCTACTACAAATTTTGTTATCCATTTATTTTATTGGAAAGTGTCTCCTAAATTTTTGTAAATTGTTTTACATGAAATCAATGTGACAAACTAACAAAATATTTTTTGTATAAATTAATTTGAATGTTATGTATTTATATATGTCAACAAATTTTCCTAAACTGGTGAAAACTATAAACATTTTGGCTGAACTAGCAAAGACCATTAAAATTTCACTATAAATACAACTGTAAGCTTGGACAATTAGGGATTCATTCTTAGTTCACCAATTTTTTTAATATCCATCTCTTCTCGTATATCTCATATTAAAATGGGAGAGCAGAGGGTATGTTACATATTCCTTGTCAAATTTGTGGATCACAATGGTGTTGACAAAAACAAGTATTTCTATGACAATTTCACTATAGATTGACATGGCCTGAATGGAGTTTAAAGTTTGTGATAATTTTCATTTTTATAAATTGATGATTTAGACATTGGCTGGTGGTTATAAGACATAAGCCATATTAGTCTTAGTTCAATTTTATATTTGTTAATATATGCATTGACATACATGGATTTAGTGGTCCAATATTTGTTACAAAAATATTTACATAATGCATACATGTTTAGGTTTATTACTTTCCATCCTGAAATAGATTCACCATACGTGATTGGTATTATAGTTTAGCATGATATTCCATAATAGATGCACATTACTTTCATAATGTTTACCATTTTATCTTTTAATGTTACACAAAAAGTGCATTTAAAAACATAACTATGTAAATAATTTGTATTAGAGAGTGATTTTATACCAAGACTAATACCACTTAGGTTGCAACATTTAGATTTATTTTTTATTAACAGAGGAAACTGACGGTAAAGGTGACATCTGGAGGTGAAGAATCTAAGCAAGAAGTACTCAGAAATGCCAAAGCATACCCTGGTAAGTTATGTTAAACTAAATTCACATTTTGTACTCAATTATAGAAGGCAATTTGATTACTATATGTTTTAATATGGTGGCATTGTTCATTTTAGGTGTGACATCTGCATCCATTGATAAGACAAAAGGCACAATAGTAATTATTGGTGAGATAGATGCAACCGATCTGATGAATGCTTTGCGAGAAGGAGGATACTCCATTGAAATTGACACTCTTTATCCAATAGATGACAAGGGTCAAGAAATTCCTATGGATATTATTTTTGCCAGTAAACGTGGTAGTGGTGGAAGTTGCAATCATTCTAGACATAAAAAATGAATTCATAGTTGGAATACAGTCATAGTCACAATGTGATGTGATTTTTTCTAGAAATAAATGTGTTGTTCCATTATTTGAATGAAATCAGATGTTTTTATTCTATGTATGGAATCAGACCACCTTTGTTTTGTTCAGTTTTATACTAAATGAATGATCAGAAAACTTTACTTATATATAGTCTTGTCATGCCCAAAATGTAATACAAATTCAATTGTAGACTATACAGTATTTTTTTATAGTAGAACTAAAAATACTCAATAAATAAAAATAATAGAAATCAAAATCTTTTGTATTGTCTAATATTCTATAGATTCAATGTCTTCAACATACAAGTAGTGACTCAAATCACACTTCTTTGTTTTGGCATTTACTGTCCATTACGGGAACCCCAAATATTGGATAATCACATTGGCAACCACTGGATATTGGTTGTTTCATTTTAAGATTTTACTTTTAGTCATTTATGCAAAAGATATTATCATTTTAAATTTTTAAATAGATTAATCTCCTAAAACTAGTACAATCGGTAACTAGCATTGAACGCCAAGGTTTTTCAAATAAAAAAATTATTGGAAATAAAATATCAACTTGAAATTCAGATTTGTTATTTACTGTGAAATATAAAGTTATATTGATTCTCTCTCATTATATATATATATATATATATATATAGACACACACATATATACATTGAAATATATATATATATAGACATTTGCACACACAAAAACATATATATTTAGATTAGGTTTACATATATATAATAAAGCATATGTATGCATATATCTGTAAATATACATAGACATAAATTCAACCTTTTGTTCATCATGTTTCACTGATAAGATAAATAGGAAATTTACATCACAAATAAATTGTTCATCATTATTTACTAAAGCATCTAGTTCCCAACGTTTTTAACATTTTATATTATATTGTTGGGTTGTTTTACAATTTAGTTACTTTTACCATTCATCAATGACAAATATAGTACCAATAATTAATTATATTATAGCGTATTCATTATATCATCTACGTATTTTGCATCTCAAAAGCATGTCTAACTCTTACAACTCAAAAAAAAACACACATTATTATTATTATTATTATTATTATTATTATTATTATTATATATATATATATATATATATCTGATTATTTACTATGAATATCAGATTATGTTGAGTTTTTATATACATCTTATCTAAGGGGTATATTTACATCCATAAGGTTGGATTATTCATTATAATTTTTTTTATATAAGCCAGGGGTCGCTATTATTCATCCCACACCCCTCAGGTGGGCTAAAATCAGCAAAAAGAATACAACTCCCGCTCTTATAACTCGGGTATCTTCCCAAAAAAAAACCACTAGAAACAACTCAACTAAACAGGACCAACCAAAATCAAGCCTCAATCACCTCACTCTCAACTGCAATGTAGGGAATCTTCCTTTTTTCCAATCTAGCCATACCACGAATTCTATTAGGAATCCTATTCGAATCCGTAGTAACAACCAGATTGGAAGATCCACGTCCAAGCTTGCCAATCTCACGAGGTATGGAATTGGTCAGCTTGTGCACATATCCACCCGATAAACTAGCCATATCCAGCTCCTCTCTAAGCTCTTGCACATACGTTCTAACCCTCCATGGCACGGAAGCATTATTCCAAAGCAATTTATAGATGTTTCTATCATCCACTTCTATAGTAGAAATATGAAGCATATGATCTCCAGCCAACTTTAGCCCGATGATGCACGCCTGAATGTATGCCAGCTTGTAGTCTTCCTTTTTGAGCCAAGCGCGGAATATCAAACAAATATTTGCATTGTGATTCCGAACTATACCTGCTGCCCACCTTCTTTTGTTACCATCCACGTCCAAGTCAGTTCCAATCGTCACATTTAGCTTGAGATTGAACATGTCTGGATTTGTCCACCTGATAAGCCGAACCTTCCTCATCTTAAACCTAGGCTCGTTGATGCTTGCCACTGTCATCCTGGAGAGAAGGGATGGATTAGATGTGAGAGGGAAAATCTTTCTCTTAATCATCTGGTTCACATGGTCTATAAGATTGTTCCATTCATGCTCCACACTTCTCTTATCATCAGCATACCGAGATGAACATCTCATTTTCCATATAGATACTGGAATATGACCAGCCATAACTCTGGCAACCCAATCAGTAACCTCATTAGAGAGACTGTCCACACATAAACTAATCAGGGACTGAACATCAGACGGTGGTTCCTTATCCGTCATCACGCCATACTTGTTCTAAAAGGACCTCGCAAGCTGTCCTTGAAAAAACAAGTGATCTATGTCTTCCTCCTTCGGCTCATCACAACAGTTGCACCTTGAAGCAAGTGGTATACAACATTTGGTGTGCACATTATCATCAGTCGGAATGGCTGCCCTGGAAATCTTCCATATGAGAGCGCTGGCCTTTGGGGAATCCATCCTCCACACCTTGCCCAGATCAGCAGGTCCTTCCTGTTGCACGGTCCGCAGCAGCGCTTTGGCCGATTTCATAGAGAATTTGCCATTCTCCTCCACGTCCCAGATCAACTGGTCATCCATATCCGATATCCACACATCCGCCTGTTTGATGAGATCCAACCCATTGTCGTCAATCACCTGGCTCAGGGAACTCCAATCCCATCCATGGTCGTCGATCCAAAAATCCTTAACAAGGAAGGGGTGTCTTTTATCACTTGCATAAATAGCATGGTCTGCGATCCTCTCGTCGCACCACCAGTCATCCCAAAAAGAAATATTGCCTCTCCCAATCGCCCATCTGCAATGCCTATAAATCTTTGGGAAGGTGGTCCATACTTTTTTCCAGAAGGGGGAAGGTGAGCAGCTCAGTTTCAAGTGTCCAGGATACCAGGCCGAACGACCAGGGGCATGATTCGAATACTTCGCCCTACAAAACTCTGCCCAAAGAGAGTTTTTGGACAGGATTTCCCAGCAGGCTTTAGCAGCAAACGCTTCATTAATATTCTGTATCTGTGGAAGACCAAGACCACCCATATCAACCAGCGTTGCCACACGATGCCACCCAAGCCAAGCTTTCATGCGTAACTCATCTCTGCCAGCCCATAGAAATGAAGATATCTTATTCTCGATCCGAGATATAATTCCAGCTGGTAACCCAACTACTGCCGCTGCATGAATCGTAACCGATGAGAGGACATGTGCTATCAACAGGCGCCGACCAGCAAAGGATAACAGTCTTGCCTTCCATGACACAATCTTGGAATTAATCTTCTTGATAAGAAACTCATAATCAGCTAGCTTGTGTCTCCCTTTATATATCGGTATCCCCAGGTAGAGGAAAGAGTTGGCCGCATGTTCAATCCCAAACTTCATAGATATCTCATGTGACCATGAAATGCCCGATCCCCCTGTAACGCAGACTGACTTGTTACGGTTCATCCTTTGTCCCGTTGCTTTCTCATATGTGTCAAGTGTGTTTAACACCTCCTGAATAGAGTTGTTGTCGGATTCAAAGAGAACCAGAAGATCATCAGCATAGAGGAGCATAAGAGGTGCCAACGCAGGTCCTCTCGTCTTGAATCTGGAAATAGAGTGTGCATCCTCCAGTCTACAAAAACTCCGACAGAGGACTTCTTCAAAGATTATAAACAAGAACGGGGAGATAGCATTTCCTTGCTTGAGACCTCTAGCGAACGGAAAGAAACCAGCCGTGTGTTCACCAATGGTGACTGTAGCCCATGAATGTACAAAAAACTGAGACAAAGCTCTACAACCTCCAGAAGCAGACCAAAAGCAAGAAGGATTCTCCTGAGCACCTTCCAATCAACCCTGTCGTACGCCCTAGACATGTCAATCTTTAACATCACATTTGGAGCCACCTGGCCTTGATTGATATCATGCATGAGCTCCTTGTCAAGCCGGATATGATGTGTGATATCGGTACCTTTCAGAAACACACCTTGAGATTTGGAGATAAGAGAGGGCATCAAGGGCGCCAGCCTGTTATTTAGGGTTCTTGCAAGGATCCGGAGGGACAAATTCTCAATTGAAATCGGTCGGAAATCAGCAGGGAGCTTTTTGGGATTGTCACATTTAGGAATCATAAGAATACGACAGTAGAAAAGGGCCCTATGGCAGGTCTGACATCTAAAAAAAGCTTCAACCATGGCAAGAAAGTCCGCTCCAATAACCGTCCAGGCTTCTTTATAAAACGGGAGAGTAAAACCATCAGGTCCCGGGGCTGTTGATGAGTCCATTTCTTTGATTTTCATAACAATTTCATCCAAGCTAGGAACCTCCGATATACCAAAGCTGTCTTCAGCCGAACAAACAGTCGGGATGTCTTCTAGCATCCCATCAAGCATCGTGTCATCAGTATGCACCTCTTCATTGAAAAACTTCTCAAAATGGTCAGTTGCCTCCCTCGCCATCTCCTCTGGATCGGACACCACCGAACCATCAGGCAAAGATAGAGAACTGATTCTTCTATGACGACGTCTAGACTTCACCACCGCGTGGTAAAAAGGAGTATTTCTTTCCCCGTCTTGCAACCAGCTAATCCTGGCCTTTTCTTTCCAATTGACCTCCTCCAAATCCCTCAAGTGTTGAAGCTCCAATTCCGCAATCCTCAGATTTGCCTCATTCGCAGCCGTGGGATTTTCATCGAAGGCAATCTGAGTAGTGGAAATAATATCCTCCAGATCTTTAATTTTCTGACAAGCATCACCGAGAACATCTCTACTCCACTTTTTCAAGGCAGCTCTTACTCTCTTCATCTTGTAATAGAAAACATAAGATGGGTGCCCAACCACATGAGTGTCCCACGCTTGTTCAATTATCCTCAAAAAATCATCATGCTTTAACCAGCTCGACTGGAAAGTGAAGTACTTTCTACTCTTTCTATTATCATCACCATTCCTAGGAATCGTAAGAATCGGGCAGTGATCCGATACTCTAGATCTAGTAAGGTGCAGAGATCGGAAAGAAGGTCTGTCAGCTAGCCATGCATCATTCAAGAAGGCTCGATCAAGACGCTCCCAAATAGTCAGAGTAAGGATTTGCTTGTTCACCCAGGTGAACCTGCTGCCATCAAAGGGAACCTCATTGAGGCGAGCATCAGCGATAAGGGCATTAAATTCAAACAAGTCCTGGAATCTTGGAGGGTCACCACCTCGCTTCTCTTGTGGATTACTGATCACATTGAAGTCACCAGCTATCAGCCATCTATCATAACCAATAACTCCGGACAAAGAAAGGATCTCATTCCACATTCTTTACGATCATTACAGTCGCAGCTTGCGTATACAATAGTGACAAAGAAAGCCGTTCCATTTCCCTGTTCGAGTTTGATAGTAACATGCTGCTTATGCTTCCTGAGGACCATTGGATTCAAATTCGCCTCCGCATAGAACCATATTTTACCTCCCTCACCAACATTGTCTATCGCCCAATCCAATCGAACGACATCTAACAGCTCCACAGCAATATTCGCATGAAGGAAAGGTTCAAAAAGGCAGACAATCCCAGGTTTGTACCGGCTGCAAAGTCTACTCAAGACTCTTCTAGTAGGGTTATTTGCTGCTCCTCTAATGTTCCAGAAGATAGATTTGCAATCCATTAAGATCACAGTTGTACCGCTGCGTCAAGAGAGCACTCCGACCAAAGCGCGCTCAGCTGCTATATCTCCACTCATCATCGTCAAAGAAATCCTCAAAAAAATCCTCATCACCCATGGGTGGTCTTCTTCTGTAGGAATCCCTTCTCTCCACTGATTTGTGCCTGGAAGGGCGATGCTCTACTCGTCTATAAGTTGATCTACCACTGATCCTGCTATGTCTACCTCGAACAGAAAGATGTTCAACATTTCTATCAAAGAAGTCATCTAGTCTCATCTGCAGTAGATGTCTTCTACAACCATCTTCATCCACGATCATTCTTCTCGGTGAGTGCACATGTCTCATCTGCTGCTGCCTAGTCGGCGACGGGTCTCTTGGCATCTCTTCAGGCGGGCAAGCCACCAGTGTAAGAGGTTCAGGAGCCTTCTCTCGGATAGTAAGAGCATCACGAGGAATACCAGATTCTTTTCCAACCTCAGTCATGTTAAAGGAGTTTGAACCACTCAGCCCTCTCGCTATCATAAAGAGTTGTACATCCGTTCTTCTATGACCATAGGTAACTGAAATAAACTGAGGCACATCATTACTGAAAGCTTCGACCAAGATGAGAAGGCCCAAAACATCATCGGCTTCTCTTTGCCAGTCAGATATATGTATGAGCTTTCCAAACGGGCTAATAAGAGTGGTCATTGAATCATCATCTCTACATACTAAGGGCATGCCCGAAAGCCAGAACCAGAAACATTCTTTACGTTGGTGTTGTTCTCCATCTTGCATGTGCCTAAGTGTGAGCTTGAGTCTACAGCCAGCCGGTACTCCCTTCTCGACCATATCCCGAGCCTCATTCTCACAAGAAAAGAACGCAATAGCTTTCCTCACTGCAAACCTGTATAGGTCGGCAGCGCTGGGCCATAAGCCTTTCAGGAACACAAACATCTCTGGCCACGAGACCTCACTAGGCCAGGATACCTCGACAGCTCTCATAAGAGCATCCAGCTTCGACTTCCTCATATCAGTATCCGGTCCAATGTCCACCGCAATCCTTCTGGGCACATGTTGTGGCGCGCCCTGAGCCGGGATCCCCGAGGGCAGCGGGGGAACAGAACCCTCGATTGGATATCAGGAGGTCTCTGTGACTGCGTTCTCAGCAATGGTCTCTGTCTGCATCTTACCGCTACATGTCCCGTCCGCCTGCAAAGATAGCAGACCTTGAAGCCTTTGCACTGTGCCTGCCAGTGTCCTTTGCCCATGCATTGGAAACAGGTGTCGTGTGGGATCCCGAACAGTGGTGTCTTCCTCGGCTGTTGCATTCCTGAAGGTATCCCATCCGTCCTCTTCGCGCCCTGACCATCCGACTCTCTCAGCGATTCCCTTCGCGGTAACTCCGTCTGTGAGGTATTCAACGATACTGTGCGATCTCCCCGCCGTAGACGACGATGTGTTCCCCTCTTCTGGTTGCACGTTCGACGGAACCGATGGCACAGAGTGCTGCTGCGTCGGGCTACTTTCTATGATCGGCACGGGATTCTCCCCCCGTATAGGATCAGAAACAGCGTCTCCCCCTTCTTCACGTGCTTTCTCAGTCGAAACCCTAGGATCCTCAGCAAAAACCTTAGGGGTGTCGTTCGATCTTCCATGGATCGGACCATCATCAATCACAACCCTAGGTGGCGACGGGTTGATGTTTCCTTCGTCTTCAAGATTGCCCAGCACCATCCTAACATCCGGCAACACTTCCTCCATTGGGACGGCCGACGCCAACACGTAGCTCCTTCTCTCCGCAACAGCCTTTTGCGCAGACGCACCCCTTAGACTTTGTCTCGTCACCCTCCGTAGCAGCGGCGAAGGCAACATCTTCCTCTCCAGGGCTGACCAGCGAACACAAGGGTGGCCCCCGGTAGGCGGGATGCCTGGCCGGGGTGTGGGCGGCGCCGCCGCCGATGGCACGCGCACCGTAGAGGTCAATCCCGATCGCCTCCCGATCGCCTCCCGGTAGGTCGCCGATCTTCCTCCCCTATTATCCCCTAATCAGGATAAGAAACCAGAGCCTTCATTATAATTTTACAATCACTATAAATGAAGATGGGTACATGTAAGCTACATGTACTCGGGTACATAATTCTTTTAGCCATATATATATATATATATATATATATATATATATATATATATATATATATATATATATATATATATATATATATATATATATATATATATATATATATATATATATATATATATATATATATATATATATATATATATATATATATGGAGAAGATCTATTGCGGTATGCGGCCTTTGCTTGTTTCTCCGTATGCTTGCGCCCTTCACGGTCTAAGTCCCTGTTTCTAGAGTACAAATTATCAGTTTACTTTTTCTTCTATTAAAATATTCCTAAACAGTTTCCAATTGTAGTTTTTGCCAAGTACATCCCTATTTTTACGGGTCCCTCTCATTCGCTCTCCTAATCTGATGTTCTGCCTTGTACCGGCTTACTTTTTCTTTTATACTTCAAGCCTTATATATGTAGGTACAGGATCATTTGTTGGATTCACATGCACGTCAAACATTTATGTTGCCCTCTAATTAACCGTAAAGCCCATTTACAAAAACTATCGAACAATGTGTACCCATAAAAAATGGATTCAAAAGAAACATTATATTGCTCTATTTTTATTATAATATATATAATTAATAATATTATAAATTGTTGAAACGACATAATATTTGTGTGGTAAGAGTTGTCGTTGATAATTTTTATAAGAAAATAAATTACAAAAAAGGTTTTTGACCGTTCCCCTCATTTTTTCTCCATGACGCCCGCCAACCCTATGTGGACGGTTTCCAGCATTCCCATCAGAAACCCGCATGTGACACCCGCCAACAGTCACACCAACGCACAAGAACTGATGGGTTTACTAGGTCGACGTCGGGACGGTCTCACTAGTGAAACCTTGCGCTCCGCCGTCCTAGACAAATTAAGAGGCTGGGGGTGGAAGGGGAGTGGTAAGAAGCCCACAAGTTTCCGCCTGGATTGCAACTGCGCCGCCGCAGACGCGTCTTGCTAGGTTGAACGCGGCCGAATTGGACCTGTACGGCCCGCCTGTCTTTCCGCAGCGGCTGGGGGACAATGCATCAAGTCCTTCACGGTCTGTCGCGACGCCGCGCAGCTTTGATACAGTTGCTCCACGGGATGTCAGGTTGCGAGATGGCGAGGTTCAAGTTCCGGAAAGGGGCGTTGATCACCTTCTACGTTTATGCAGCGAGGAGGATCCGACCCAACAGGATCGCTAGGGTGGATAACCTATGGGGGTGGAACCTGGACGACGCCTGGGGTCCAAGAGGAGGGCCCGTAATTTTATTTTTCTAAACATCTTTGATATTTCAAAATCTCAATTTGTGTCATTTGCCACTTAACCCTTCTAGGGTTACGCTCCCCGTTCACGTTTGACGGACTCGGGTGCAGTAGTAGTGTTGTGCAGCCGTCGCCAAACTTTTCACTGGCAACCGCAGGCGCGGGGCGAGAAGCGAGAAGGATCTCTGCTCTTCCCCCTGAAAAACCATCCATACCGGACAATCCAGAATTGGCAGCAGAGGTTCATGTGTTATATATAAGTTCGATGTAAGTGGCTAAGGCCTCGATTAGTTCGATGTAAGTGGATTGAAAATCTCTTCGCTCATTCTTACCCTAGTTGCTGACTTGCATGCGTTCTTACTCAGCGGTAGATTGCTATTGTCTTTCATAACTTGTTGTCGTTGTATACAAATTATTTTGTCAGTCTTCTTTTGAATGTATAACTGAGAAAGACTTCTTCACAGTTCTAAAATCTATCGCATATGCATCCAGGTGACTAGAACATCTCCTGACATTGAACAATCTATTTCTACATGACTGTGCAAATCTAGAGGCAAAATAGTACTCTACATTTGTTCTATTGAATGTGTTTCTTCTAGAAAACAATATAGGATTATATATAAGAAACAAGAATGCAGAGACTGAACCAGATAGAGCAACTTCTGTTAAAAACTCAATTATTAAACCGATCGTTTGAACTCGATTTCCAGGAACTGGGCTTCAGTTCCAAAAAATAACTTCTTTGAAATTCTAGTTACAACAAACTAATAGGATCCACAATAGTCAAAATTATTGATTAATGATTGCAACGTACTCGGTCACTAGGTTGTTATTTAGTTTTAAATATCACATTCTACTAGTCCGTCTCTTAACCGTGTGTATTGAAATTTATTAATCAGAATGTGCTACTGTTAGAAAACAAAGATTTTGTTCTCATATTCAATTCAACGTATTTCTATTTCGTGTTTGGAAACGTCCAAAACAACTAAAAAAATATATTTTAGTTGCTATTTTTATCATGTGTTTGTTTTTTCAAACAATGATATTGCAACGATACTACATGAATTTTTAAAATGACACAATAAATTCATCATTAATCTTTTACTTTGGTTGTCTTCTTTGTTTGGCAATGTGGTTTACTCAACATGCCTCTGAAAAAATATCTATCTGGAAGTGAGAAAAGAAAAAAGAAGGAAGATGAGCAATTTCTAGCTACTCAGAAAGGTGTGCTTGGTAAATTTATTTCCATTATCCCACGAACTTCTGAAGATGTTGATAATCTTGATCAATTTAATGAAAAAGTGAATGATGATGATGATGTTACTATAGAAGTAAAAAATATAATTGTGAATAAAAATGTTGATTAGGTTGAGGATGATACTGATGTCACTGATTTAAATGTTGGCAACTTAGACGGTGTTGAACAACTTCTTCCTCCTTTTGACATTTATGATCCCTTAAATTGGGATAATATTGACAACAAAGTTAGGGATATTTTAGTTGAAAGAGGCCCAAAAAGAGAATTGAATTTTGTGTTTCCTTTATATGACAATACGAGACACTTCACATATGCTTATTATTCTCAAAAATTGAGAAATGGAGAGACTCGTGATAGGAAGTGACTAGTTTACTCAAAACATGTTGATAAAATTTATTGTTTTTGTTGTAAGTTGTTTAAGTCTAAGAACAATTAAAGTACACTAGCTCATAATGGGTTCAAAGACTGGAAACATGTTAGTGAGAGACTCAAAGAGCATGAGAATAGCATCGAGCATCTCACTAATATGAGCACTTGGCATGAATTAAAAGCAAGATTTAGCAATGAGCAAACTATTGATAAAGAATTGTAGAAAGAAATTTCAAAGGAAAAAGAGTGTTGGAGACAAGTTTTATTAAGAATAGTGTCCGTCTTTAAGTGTCTAGTTAAATGTAATTTGACTTTTCGAGGATCTAATGACAAACTTTTCAAAGATAGCAATGGATCCATTTTGGGGATAATTGAAATGCTTGTAGAATTTGATTTGGTAATGCAAGATCATGTTTGACGCATTCAGGATCATGAGATTCACCATCGTTATCTTGGCCAATCAATTCAAAATGAGTTGATATCTCTTTTAGACCACTATATTCAGAGTTCAATATTGAACATCATTAGAGGGGCTAAATATTTCTCCATAATTATTGATTGTACTCCTGATGTGAGCCACCAAAAACAAATGACTTTCATTGTATGATGTGTGAACATGTCTGGTTAGAAAATAAAAATAGAGAAGTTCTTTTTAGATTTTTTGAAAGTTGATGATACGACTAGATTGGGGCTTTTTAATGAACTTGTAAATGCTCTTGAGTCTCTTGATCTTAATGTGGATAACGTGAGAGTTCAAGGTTATGGAAATGGTTCTAATTGTTGGCTAAATGGACATCATCAAAATCCCTTTGCTTTGAAAATAACAAACATTTCATTCTTGTGGATCTAACGTGCTACTTGAGCATTGCAGGAATTAAGTGGATGACACAACTTTGGAAGATCTGAATGCTCACAATGTTTTAATTTTATGATTGTAAATAAATGTAAAAACTTGTACAAAGTTTATAATGTACAAGTACTTAGATATCATGTAAATCAAGCGTTTAGATCTTCCCTACCCACTCACAACACTTAGATAGGTCGTCCTCTATAATAGTGTCACAACTGCACACTCATACACACACTTAGTATTCATCAAGAACCACCAAAATAGAGACATTCTCGGTCGAACTATTTGTCGACCTAGACACTTGGTCGAATATCTTCTCGACTGAGAGTCTCCCGGGTTAATCCTTCCAATGGGTTCTATAGCCGTTAGTACAGAAGACAAGGTAGTTGGGAGTTGAAATCGAACGTTATATGCACTTGCTCCAGACAATCCCTCGGTCGACAAAATCTTTGACCGACGGAATCTCGGTCGACAAACTTCTCGACCGAGATTGTCTCTATTTGCACTTTTCAGAATTAATAAACTAGTAGTTGCTAAAGAAATTAGTGGACACCTAACGGTTAGTTAAGCACTAAGAACCCCCTAGAAAGTGTCTAGAATGTCCTTAAGAATTCATAGGCCATTCTTATAAATAGGACATGCCTTAGGACACCTAAAACACACTTGTGCAATACTTGAGACATACTTGCAATTGGCAATCTATTCTTGTGAGCAATTGAGCAACTCTATCATTTGCTAATCCTTTCCATTGCTACAAATTCGTGTCCTATAGGATTCCACTTCCATTCACATTGGTTAGGAGATCAAAACGCTTGATATAGGAAATCAAGCCTTGTGCTACTACGGTAATTGTAATTTCCATTTTCCCTTCTTGTTCCTTCTTATTGCTTGTACTCTCCTTGCTACTCCTTGGGTTGGAGGTTGCGGATTGAAGAGGGTGCTATCTTCTCAAGTGGAGAAGGATCTTCTCGGTGGAGAAGGAGGACTTTGGACTACTTCTAGAAGGTCTCAACGGGAAGCTACTTCAAGGAGGAAGGCTACTTCAAGGGGGAGCTTGAAGTTACTTCAAGTGAAGGCTGCTTCATAGTTGGTGAGATGACTTCAGGGTGAAGGCTGTCCAAAGGGTGAGGAAAGTATTTGTAATTTTGTGTAACATCCTAAAAAGGTAATAAAATTCAAATACTTTCAAATCCCAATTGGAAATCATTGGGTAGTGGATTGACTCCCTTAGTTTTTGCTAAGGGTGGAACCACTCTAAACACCTTGCCTCTTTCTTCTTATCTCAATTGTGGTTTCTTGAGTTGAATTATTGTTAAAATATTTATAAAACCCTATTCACCCCCCCTCTAGTGGTTTTTCAATTGGTATCAGAGCAATTCTTCAAGGAACTCTAACAAAGTCTTGAAGAATGGGTGACAGGGTACTCAACAACCTCAACTTGGAAAGGAAATTCGTGGCTAGACCTCCACCTTTTGATGGCACTAAATACACCAACTGGAAGAGGAGGATGCAGTTCTACTTCCATGGAATTAGTTGGGATCTATGGAGGATGGTATCCAATGCATATGACTTTCCTCAAACAGAGTATGCAACTTGGGATGCTAATACGGTAAGATCAGCCCAAATGAAAGCAAAAGCTGTAAGTATACTCTATTGTTCAATTTCCGTTGGTGAATTCAATAGAATATCAAATTGTGAAACAACATATGAGATATGGCATAGACTCTCTATTACCTATGAAGGAACTGTTCAAGTTAAAAATTCCAAAATTGGCATGCTTAAACAAAAGTTTGAACAGTTTTGTATGGAACCAAATGAGTCTATTAGTAAAATGTATGCAAAGTTTTCTTCTATTGTTAATGGTTTGAATGCATTAGGTAAAGCCATTAGTGAAGAAAATCTAGTGTCAAAATTCTTAGGTCTCTTCCTCCTAAGTACGAGCCTAAGGTGACCACAATTGAAGAAGCCAATGACCTCACCCGACTAAGGATGGAGCAACTCATTGGCAACTTAGAAGCACATGAAGCAACCTTAGAGGAGGAAGAAAGATGAGAGCGTGAACTTCAACAAGGACATGGCCTTTAAGGCTACAAAGGTCATCACTCTAGAAAGTGATGAAACAAGTGATGGAGATGAAGGAGAGGAAGGTCTAATTGTAAATGGTAAGAAATATAGAAGATTTAAATCTAACAAAATTATTGGTTCTTCTTCTTCTTCATCTCCTAGGTGTTTTGAATGTGGAAAGAAGGGACATCTCAAGAATGAATGTCCTAAAGCAAAGGAAGGAAAGAAAAGCTCATCCAAGAAGAAGGGAGAAAAAGCATACAAAGCTGCATGGGATGAGTCAAGTGATAGTGAAAGTGGAGAAGAGAATGTGGAGTGTCTCATGGCCAAAGAAGATGATAGTGATGATTCTCAAGAGGTAAGCCTTCTTGATTTGCCAAAAGAATATCTGATTGTTAGTCTACAAGACACTCATGACAAATATGTTGATTGCAAAAAGAAACTAAAGAAGGTTACTATAACTAATGTGGATCTATATGCTAGATTGAATAATCTTTCTTTCAAAAAGGACAGTATTGCTTCTGAAATTTTGACCTTGAAATCATCTTTAAATGATTGCAATATGAAGTTGCTTAATTTAGAAACAAATCATGATCTTCTTTCTCAAGAAAAGGTTGATTTTCTTGCAAAACTGAATAATTTTCATACTCAACCTATCCTATGTAATCATATAGATTATGATGTTATTGTTAAGGAAAGAAATGCTTTATCATCTAATCTAGATCAAGCAAAGTTAGATATCCAAAAGAAAATTGATGAGATTGCTAAGTTACAAAAAGAAATTAGTAGCTTGAGAAACAATGGTATTCTTGATAAGATCCTAAAGAACTCTTCTGGTTATAGTGGAAGAAGAGGTTTAGGATATGTTCCAAAAGAAAACTCTTATCAACCAAAACCTAGGAGAACTCAAGCACCCAAGACCAAGATCATGTTTATACCCAAGAACAAAACTCAAAATCCTAGAAAGGGAAATGAAATTGATTCTATTTGCTGTCATTATTGCTTGCGTCTTGGACATTACTCTTTTTCATGCCCTTATAAGAAGAAGGATTTTGAATTAGTTTGGGTTCCCAAACCTCAAACTTAGAAGGTTTGAATGTAATTTAGTTGAGATATGATCTAACACTTCATTTGAACATCTAAATGTCTTATCTCAACCAAGTACATAGCTTAATGTATTGATTTAAATTTAAAACTGGCACAAACAATTTACTAAAACAAACAGAAACATTCTCGGTTGATAAATAGTTTGACCGAGACATCCTCGGTCGAGAAAATATTCAATCGAGGGAATGCATGTGACAAATATCAAATTTATAGCAGAATCTATAGTGAAAACAACAACTATTCCGGTCAAAGAATTTTTTATCAGAGCAAAAATCAGTCGAGGAATTGTCGACCAAGTGAATTTCTATTTTAAGTTCAGTTTCAACCTATACAACAACAACTTTCTCGATTGTCGAATTGTTCGACTGAGACATCTGTCGGTCGAAATTTTTGTCGACCGAATGAAGATCTGTTCAGTTTAATTTGTTAAATCATGTTCAGTTTGTTGTTAAACGTACCTAACCATAATGGACCATCACATGGGTACCAAAACCTATATTTTATTGCAGGATTGGGTAGTTGACAGTGGATGTTCCAAACACATGACCAGGAACAAGGATGCATTTCAAACTTTTGACGAAAAGAAAAGCAGAACAGTCACTTTTGGAGACAATGGTAAAAGTAAAATTATTGGAATAGGTAATATTGGTACAAACCTTGAAATAAAGAATGTTTTACTTGTTGATGGTTTGCACCATAATTTAATAAGCGTCAGTCAATTATGTGATAGTGGATATGATGTTTTATTCAACAAAAATTGTTGCAAGTTACTAATAGAAAACACTACAAATGTTGTTTATGAAGGAAAAAGAGTTGGAAATCTATATATCCTTAGACCTAACTCTATGCAAACTGTACTTGGAAAATGCTTACTTGCAAAAGAAAATTCTTTACAACTATGGCATAGAAAATTTGGTCATGCTAGTTCATATGTTATCAAAAAGCTAGTTAAATATGATCTTGTTCGTGGTTTGCCTAAGTTATCTTTTGATCAATCTGAAAATTGTGAACCATGTACTTTGGGTAAACAAACTAAAACTTCTTTTAAACCCAAAAACATGCTTAGCACTAGTAGATCACTAGATTCATATGGATTTGTTTGGACCTATGAGGACACAATCTATTAGTGGGAAAAGATATTGCTTTGTTATTGTTGATGACTACAGTAGATATACATGGGTACATTTTCTTGCAAATAAAGATGATACTATTAAAGTTTTCATACAATTTTGTTCAAAGGTTGAAAATCAATTACAAAACAAAATATGCACAATTAGAAGTGATCATGGTGGAGAATTTGAGAATCATCTATTTGAATAATTCTGCACATCTCAAGGCTACACTCACAATTTTTTTGCTCCACGCACTCCACAACAAAATGGCATAGTTGAAAGGAAAAATCGTTCATTACAAGAAATGGCTAGGACTATGATGCTTGAACATAATACACCTAAAACATTTTGGGCTGAAGCAGTAAACACAGCTTGTTATGTGCTAAATAGAGTAATCGTACACTCTTATTTGAAGAAAACACCATATGAAATCATGTACACTAAGAAACCAAGGGTTGACTATTTTCATACTTTTGGCTTAACTTGCTATATCTTAAACACAAAAGATGGTGGAGAAAAGTTTGACTCTAAATCACAAAAAGCTTTTTTCTTGGGATATTCAACTGCTAGCAAAGCATTTAGAGTTTACATACCATCTCTAGAAAAGTTGAAAAATCCATTCACATTACTTTTCATGAAGAACAAAAACAAAGTGATAACATAGTTGATGTTACTCATCAAATCGAAGATCTAACCATATCAATTAAAGATGACCAAAATGCTGAAAATGATCAACAAATTGAGTACAACAACCTGTCCCTAGAATCATTAAGGATCATCCTCAAGAACTGATCATTGGAAATCCTAAGGATAAAATAAAAACCCGATCATCTTTTAGAGATGTTGCAAATATGGAATTTGTATCTATCATTGAACCTAAGAAGGTGACTGAAGCTCTAAAAGATGATTATTGGATAATAGAAATGCAAGAAGAATTAAACCAATTCACTAAGAATGATTTATGGGACTTTGTTCCTAAACCTCAAGATAAAACCATTATTGGAACTAAGTGGGTTTTTAGAAATAAGTTAAATGAAGTCGGGAAGTAGTAAGAAATAAAGCTAGGTGGTAGCACAAGGGTATAATCAGCAAGAAGGAATAGACTTTGATGAAACTTATGCACCAGTGGCAAGACATGAAGCCATTAGAATGCTACTAGCTATAGTTGCCAACAAAAACATCAAACTATTCCAAATGGATGTAAAAAGTGCATTTCTAAATGGAATAATACAAGAGGAAGAATATGTTGCCCAACCACCTAGTTTTGAAATTCCTGGTAAAGATGATCATGTTTACAAACTTAAGAAAACTCTTTATGGTTTAAAACGAGCACCTAGAAATTAGTATGAAAGGCTTAAAAACTATCTCTTTGATAACCGTTTTTCAATTGGAAATTCAGATTCTACTTTATTTTTCAAAACATATGAATCAGACTTTCTAGTTGTTCAAATTTATGTTGATGATATTATCTTTGGTGCATCAAAAGAATCTTTATGTAAACAATTTAGTGATATTATGCAAAAGGAATTTGAAATGAGTCTCATGGGAGAATTGCCTTTCTTTCTTGGTTTTCAAATAAAGCAAATGCGAGCTGGGATTTTTATAAGCCAAGAGAAGTATACAAATGAACTTTTAAAACGTTTTGGGATGGAACATTGCAAACATGCTACCACTCCAATGGCTACCTCTACTAAAATTGATAAGGATGAAAATGGGGAACCCATTGATGATTCCTTATATAGGGCCATGATTGGTAGCTTGCTTTACTTAACCGCTTCTAGACTGGATATCATGTTTTCCGTTGGACTTTGCACTAGATTTCAATCAAAACCCATACAAACTCATTTTGAAGATGTCAAATGGATTCTAAGATACTTAGCCGACACCACAAACTATGGTCTATGGTATCCTAAAAGACAATCTTTGAATTTGAAAGCTTATACAGATGTCAATTACGCTGGTTGTCGACTTGACTGCAAAAGCACAAGTGAAAGTTGTTTCTTATTAGGAAGAGCCTTAGTATCATGGTTTAGCAAGAAACAAAACATGGTTGCCCTATCTACTACTGAAGCTGAATATATGGCAGCCGGATCTTGTTGTGCTCAAGTGCTTTACATGCAACAAGTTTTAAATGATTATGGTTTTACATTTTCATCTACGCCTATCTTTTGTGACAATACAAGCGCTATAAACTTAGTACATAATTCAATTTTACACAACCGTGCCAAACATATTGAAATCCGTCATCATTTTCTAAGGGATCATATCTCTAAAAATCATGTATCCCTTCATCATGTTGATATGGAAGATCAATTGGCTGATATTTTCACAAAACCACTTCCATTAGATCAATTCAATAAAATAAGGAAGCAACTACTCATTACTCCCTTAGAAGATGTTTTCTTTGACATTTGTGCCTCTTAAATCGGTTAGTTTTTCTGATCCTTACATTTTGGCTTCAAATGGACATCCTTTCAAATGATTTGATGGTTATCTTTTTGAAAGAGGAGAAAAAATTAAGGGGGAGTTTTAACACATGATTTTAACGGCTATCTTTTTGAAATGAGAAAGGGGGAGAAATAATATAAATCGTAAATACTCAATCAATGAGTTTCAAAATCTCTTGGCTTTACATTAAAAGTTACTATATTCCCTAAGAGTTGGACTTTATGTTCCACACTTCTTTGGGAATAATAATCACACATTCCATAAACAAGAGAAGGAATACACAAGGTAAATCTCAGGTATGAAACTCAACTCACTTTTATATTATTTGATTTATATTTAGAAATGTTTGTCATCTTCAAAAAGGGGGATATTGTTGGCTAAATGGACATCATCAAAATCCCTTTGTTTTGAAAATAACAAACATTTCATTCTTATGGATCAAACGTGCTACTTGAGCATTGCATGAATTAAGTGGATGACACAACTTTGGAAGATCTAAATGCTCACAATGTTTTAATTTTATGATTGTAAATAAATGTAAAAAATTGTACAAAGTTTATAATGTACAAGTACTTAGATATCATGTAAATCAAGTGTTTAGATCTTCCCTACCCACTCACAACACTTAGATAGGTCATCCTCTATAATAGTGTCACAACTGCACACTCATACACACATTTAGTATTCATCTATAACCACCAAAATAGAGACATTCTCGAATGAACTATTTATCGACCGAGACACACTCGGTCGAACAACTTCTCGACTGAGAGTCTCCCGGGTTAATCCTTCCAATGGGTTATATAGAGGTTAGATATAGTAGACAAGGTAGTTGGGAGTTGGAATCAAACGTTATATGCACTTGCTCTTGACAGTCCCTCAGTCAACAAAATCTTCGACTGGCGGAATCTCAATCGAAAAACTTCTCGACCGAGATTGTCTCTGTCTGCACTTTTTTGAATTAATAAACTAGCCATTGCTAAAGAAATTAGTGGACACCTAATGACTAGTTAAGCACTAAGAACCCCCTAGAAAGTGTCTAGAATGTCCTTAAGCATTCATAGGCCATTCATAGGACATGCCTTAGGACACCTAAAACACACTTGTGCAATACTTGAGCATACATACTTGCAATTGGCAATCTATTCTTGTGAGTAATTAGCAACTCTAGCATTTGATAATCCTTTCCATTGCTACAAATTCGTGTCCTATAGGCTAGCATCTCCTACCCATTGTAGTTCCACTTCCATTCACTTTGGTTAGGAGATTAAAACGCTTGATATAGGAAATCAAGCCTTGTGCTACAATGGTAATTATAATTTCCATTTTCCCTTCTTGTTCCTTCTTATTGCTTGTACTCTCCTTGCTACTCCTAGGGTTGGAGGATGTGGATTGTAGAGGGTGCTATCTTCTCAGGTGGAGAAGGATCTTCTTGGTGGAGAAGGAGGACTTTGGACTACTTCTAGAAGGTCTCAATGGGAAGCTACTTCAAGGAGGAAGGCTACTTCAAGGGGGGGGGCTTGAAGTTACTTCAAGTGAAGGCTACTTCATAGTTGGTGAGATGACTTCGGGGTGAAGGTTGTCCAAAGGGTGAGAAAAGTATTTGTAATTTTGTGTAACATCCTAAAAAGGTAATAAAATTCAAATACTTTCAAATCCCAATTGGATACAATTGGGTAGTGGACTGACTCCCTTAGTTTTTGCTAAGGGTGGAACCACTCTAAACACCTTGCCTCTTTCTTCTTATCTCAATTGTGGTTGCTTGAGATGCATTATTGTTAAAATATTTACAAAACCCTATTCACCCCCCTCTAGTGGTTGTTCACTAATATGAAGGGAAAACACCAAGGTGTGCAAAAGCGATTACTCAAGGTAAATCCCAGAGCATTATATATGCCTTGTTCTTGTCATAGTCTTAATCTCACTATTAGTAATATGGCTCATTCTTGTGTTCTGACTGTTTCTTTTTTGGGAATTATACAATGCATATATACATTATTTGCATGTTCTCTGAAAAGGTGGAAGTGTTTGCTTGACAATGTCTCAAGTTTGACTATTAAATCACTATCCAATACTTGTTGGGAGAGTCGTATTAAAAGTGTCAAAGCTATTAGATTTCAAGCTCCTCAAATCATATTGGCTCTATTGGAATTATCCAAGCCTCATGATGATGCTAAGACACAAAGTGAAGCAAACAGTCTGGTTTACTCGATCGAGAGTTTTGAGTTTCTATTGGGTATTGTTATTTGGCATGATATTTTATATATTGTTAATACAGTCAGTAAGAAGTTGCAATCCAAATTTGTTTGCATTGATGCTACTGTTAAGTTATTGAAAGATATGGTGCCTTTTCTTGAGAAATACAAAGATGAAGGATTTGCTTCTAGTATTATTGTTGCTACTAAGATTGCCTCCCAAATGAATGTTGAGCCAACTTTTCAAGTTAAGTGTCGCATTGTTAGGAAAAAAAGATTGATGAGAATGATGATGATGATGATGATATTATTCAATCAGAGAAAGAGTCTTTTCGAGTGAATTAATTTCTAGTGGTTGAGGATATGGAAATCTCTTCTTTAAAGGAGAGATTTGAGAAAGTGAAGATATTTGACGATACTTTTGGATTCCTATACAACTTAGAGATTTTAAAATCATAGTATGAAGCTACCCTAAAGGCATACTTCACTAAGTTTCATGCTACTCTTTCTCATGAAAGTTCATCAAACATAAACTTGGATGACTTTTTTCCAAGTTGAAAGTATTGCAGGTGAGTTTACCATAAGAGCAAAAGTGAGTTATTGAAGTTCTTGAATTTGTGAAAGATTCAAATTTTTTCCTTCATATTTCAATTGCTTATTGTATTTTGTTGACAATGCCAATGACAGTACCATCTATAGAAAGGAGTTTTACCAAGCTAAAGTTGCTGAAAAACTACCTTGGATCATCAATGTCTCAAGAAAGGTTGAACAATTTGGCAATGTTATGCATTGAGAAGGATATTCTGGGAAATATTGATGTTGACACTGTTATTCAAGATTTTGCATCTAAAAAGTCTCGAAGAAGTCATTTTATATGATGAGTGAATCTTAATAAGGGCATATTTATTGGTATGTATGCCCTGAGATCCAATCATGGGTGGGATACATTAAGATTGATTTGATAAACATCAAAGGCAAGCTTCCGATTCTTTTTGGTTTAGTCATATGAGATAGTGATAGAACATATTGAATGTCTAGAGAATGAAAGTACTCAATGACATATGATTTCAGGTTCAGGACCTAAATGATGAGATCATACAGATGCTAAGAGTTTATACATTCTTGTTATATCCCTAGTCAGATGTCATTGTGGAAGGTAGATAGACAGCAATGACACACAAGACTAGATTGTGGTGTTGGTTGATGACAGAATCTCATTAGTCATGATATAGAGATATCAAACCAAACACATAGGTACTTGTTAGAGAACAAGTGTACCAGACAGACTCACCATGAGTTTGACACATGGAACCATGACATGGTAGTCACAGTCAGTACTCACAGTCGTTGGGCACACTTTGACATCATCAAACGCAGTCTTGAAACATGGGTTGTTATAAAGGTGATGATTGGGTGGCTTTGACACATGTGGCTTTTGAGGGGTGAGTGATAGATATGGGATTTGTCCCTCCTGAGGGAGTTTGATATCCATGGCCACTTGATGAGTAGGATTGAGAAAGGCGTGAACACATGTGTGAATCAGTATGTGATATTGATGTCATACATATCTCTTCCAATCTACTCTAAGATCAAGAAAGTGAATGAACGTTGACAGGATGACTATTCCATGCCTCGAGTTCATTTGGGATATCAGTGACAAAGGAATTATACATTCACTATAACACCATTCACGGATTGTAGGATTGAAAGTTGTTCTCCAACTTTATATTTCACTTGGGTAGCACTGATGTGTGACTAGGCACCGCTCCTTGCTTGTGAAGTCATAAGTGTTATGGACTTTCACTGCCAACGTGAAATGGACCTGCAGGGTCACAAACATAGGATTTGACCTGGAAGAGGAGTTTTGTCCACAAACAATGTTTAGATTGATTACTAAAGGAGTTTAGTAGTTCAATTAAACACTCAATCAATTGATAGCTCAATATCATAATGTTCAAGGTGTTGGACTGATTAATTAGAGTATCAGATTGATTGAAACTACAATTGACTGTTTCTGCACAATCTGCACTCCCAACCGATCGGCTCATGTGATGAACCGATCGACTTAGCTTGGTGAACCGATCAGTTCATGTGGTGAGTCGATCGTCTCATGGACAGGGTGAAATGATTGCTTCAAGTGTTGAAACGATCGGTTCAATTGATGCAACCAAGCATGTTGGGAAAGTAGGATTGGTGAGAAATTTCTTTTTATTTCACTTGCCCAATTTGATTGGAACAAGGATTGGTATTTGATACCAAATAGAAACAAAAGAAGAAAAGTCAATCAGGAACTGATCAGGACCACGAACTAATCGGTTCAGAAGTGAACCGACTGTTTCATGGGTCCCAACCGATCAGTTGAGGTGTCAACCGACCAGATCAGGTCCCCAACCGATCGTTTCAGTAATGAAACGATCGGTTCAGGTTGTGCAGTTCGTTGTTTTTGTGGAAAATCTCGAACCCTTCTACTCCTGTTGTAGTCCCACGTTGCCCGGGATAGAGAACCCTATCCCATGACCCTCCTATATATAGGGGTATTGGGGGCTTCTCAAAGGACAACTCAGTGCAACCAGTTGCTCTATAAAATTGTCGTTCTCTCTGGTTTTGGTAACCGAGAGAGCCCGAGCAAGTGCTACCCGATAAGGGAGGCACAACAAGGGAAACACAATTGCAGAAAGTGACTGGTGGAAGGAGAGTGTGTCAGTGACTAGTACGCTGACAGGAGGGTGCAACTCCTTCCAATTCCTTGTGGGACAAGGAGATTGGAGTTCCAGGTGGTCTGTGTGGACTACTTCAGAGACGGGAGATTTCTGCCACTCGGAGGACAGCTGTCAATCCCGACAGTCCCGGTGAGACCAGGAGTCGTCAGTCCCGGTGCGACCAGGAGCTACACAGACATAGTCCAAGACCGGAGGTGAAGACCACGCAAGCCGCGAGGTATTGTCGCCGAGCAAGCCTCGGGACAAGGTATGATTCCACAAACTATCCCTTTCCTATTGTATAGACGTTGACGAGTTTCCTCGTTCTAGGTTTGGGGGAGAAATTTTTTTTGTTTCTGCTGTCTTCTTTGCCTCCCTGAAAACCCGACAGTGGTATCAGAGCCACGTCAACTGCTCTATACTTTAGGATTATTGATATGATCGATTTTGGTTTTTCCTTTATTTATTGCATACTATGCGAATAAAATTGGCTTTATGCATGTCCAATCCTAAATCCACAAATCCCAATTTACATATATGATATTTATTATGAATGCACTCGATATGCATCACCCTTAAATGAGTTTTGTGGTGGATGTATAGCGTCGTTATGGCCAATAAACCCTATATGTGTATGGTTGTATGTGGTTGCTTGCATCTCGGTCTGCGCACCGGTCTTCCTTCTCCTATTCCTAATGTAACTCGAAATAATTTGAGATTTCTTTCCTACCTTTACTCCCCTCGAATGTAACTCGAGGTTTCTCCTTTTACAATGTAAAATAGGATAGAATTTTATTTCCTGTTATGTCAAAGAACGGAGGACATCCTGACGACAGCTGAGACGATTGGTTCAAGGCATGAACTGATCGGTTGACGATCGAGACGATCGGTTCAAGGAGTGAGCCGATTGGTTAATAACCGGTTCGAGGAGCGAGACGAGTGGGTGGCGGCCATGATGATATGCACGACGACTAGGAGAACCAATCGGTTGGAGGAGCCAAACGATCGACTGGTGGCACCCAGCCGACCGGCCTGATGGTGAGCCGATCAGTCATGTGATGAGTTGATCAAACCCAAAAAGGAAAATCACATAGTTCATCTTGTACAGGTTGCATGTGATGTAGACCTAGATGACCGTGATTCCTCTTGGCTCGAGAAATCACACTAGGATGGCCATAATCATCGCTTTTATCATTTTGCATGTTTTCTGTGGGATATAGCATGTATATGATATGTACTATGTATTGTGGTGATTGGATATGTATATGTATATAAAAACCAAATCCCTCATTAAATATTAAGTTTTAGATGCCTTCCAAATGTGACACATGTGAAAAGCTTGATCGACCAAGTGTGGGCACGCCCAAGCGTGGTGCACCATCTATCTCGTAGAAGCGTGAAGGATGGATATGAGGGTCTACCCAAGCAGGGTGCATATTCATCGTGTTGGCTTTGGGTCAGACTTAATAAGGTGACCTAGATAGGATCTAGCACCTTGAGGCATGGAGATGATCATGGCAAAGAGTTGGATATGACATCTTATCAAGAGTTTCATATGATGCAATTGGCAAGAGTTGCCTACCTGAGAGATCTAAGTTGTGGGTGACAGCCCAAGCTAGTCCATGACTTAGAGGATTTCAGGATCTTGCCCACTAGAAGGTTGTACGCTGCAATATTCTGAATTGATGGTCAGGGCTATCAATTTGAACTAAAATAGTGGGAGCGATAATTAATTAAAGGCCTAATTATATCGTCAACTTTTCAAATCAATCAAATAAGTCAAAAATGAGTTTTGGACTAAAATTGCATATTTTCCTTTTTTAGTACAAATGACAACAAACAACAATCACTTTTATTTGCGATCAGTCCTTGAAAGGGACAAGCTAAATGGGACAAACTTCCACGACTGGTATAGGACATTGAGAATTGTTCTCACTCAAGAGCGAAAGCTCTATGTCCTGGATACTCCAACTCTAGAGGAACCTGCTCCTAATGCACCAAAGGCAGAAAGGGACGCTTACAAGAAGCATTCTGATGATGCCATTGATGCAAAGTGCTTGATGTTTTACTCTATGAACCACGAGTTGTAGATACAACATGAGAACATGGGTGTCATTGAGATGATTCAGCTTCTCAGGAACATGTATGAAGATCAAGCACGGCAAGAGAGATACGATGTCTCAAGGGCATTGTTCAAGTGCGTCATGATAAAAGGAGATCCAGTTGGTCCTCACACACTCAAGATGATTGGGTATGTGGAGAACTTAACAAGACTGGGATTTCCACTGAGCCAAGAGTTGGCTACTGACATGATACTACAATCGTTGCCAGAATCCTACAGTCAGTTTGTGATGAACTACAACATGAACAACTTTGATAGGCCACTGTCAGAGTTGTTAGGCATGTTGAGGACAACCGAGACACAGATGAAGAAGGACAAGCCTAAGTCTGTGTTGGTGATCACGAGCAAGAAAGGCAATTCCAAGCGCAAGGGCAAGGGCAAAGCTAAGAAAGGTTTTGATGCTAGCCAGGAGCCCAAGTCGTCTTCATCTCTCAAGGCCAAGGGAGGTGTGACCAAGAAAGGAAATTGCCACCATTGTCTAAAGCCAGGACATTAGAAAAGGAATTCTCCTCTCTATCTGGAAGAACAAAAGAAGAAGGAGGCGACAAATGTCTCTACTTAAAGGTGTCATGAAAATAAACTTGTAAAACTTTTGAGGTATATGATACCAAGATGTAAAGTGTAAAACACTCAATAAATGGGGCAAGTGTTTCCACCATAGATAGGAGTATTTTAGTTTATTTTCATCCTAAAAGGCATGTAATACAGTTATGAACTTCTATGTCATATTTTCCAATAGATAGAAACACTTTATTTTTGCATATTGTATGGCAATGATGACAATCAATAAAGAGATGTTTTAATTTCTAAAGATATGATCTTTGTTGCAATGCCTTGTTTATCTTGTGGTATTTGATATGCATAAGATAAAATGATACCTAAAAGTTATAGATGACTCAAACAATCAAATTAGCATCAATCATGAGAAATTCATTTCTAGTTTCCATGTAATGGATAAATCTAGACTCTTTTGGTTAGAGAACCAGTAAGAGACATGAATATCTTGAACATGATTAATCAATCTTCACTAAAGGTAGTGGGAGAATGATTATCCTATTAGGTATGATACATGTGATGTATTTACATACCTATTGGAACAAATGCTAATACTTCAAATGGTGTTTAGAGAAATACCAATATGAATATCTTGAAGTGTTCAAGATTATCATAGATGAAGTGTAAATTTGGTAAAGTGTTAATTCTTGATGAGATCAATGAATGAAATACTTGGACCAAATGTTTGAGATCCTTATGAGTGATTATGATAGTGTATCATGGTGAACTCATGATTTAGGCATGGTGATGTCTAAATCAAGAAGGAATCATACTCTAAGGAGTTAGAGAATGATTATCAAATAACTAAATTCTTCTTAATAAAAGAATACCCCACACTAATAAAGGACATTAAGAATTACAAGGAGTTGTAAGTTCTTATATCTTTGACGGATACACCTCATTTATCTATGTGATGAATCAACTATCTAGATGAATATGAGGAATCAAATTTTGAGTTATGATTTATGACCATTACATCCTAAATGACATCTATGTGAACCATAAGGTATGACTTTTATGGTAGCACCCATTGGATGAAATCCATAAGTGCAAATGAATCTTAAGTGTTAAGACACATGGATAACATTTTGAGAAGGATGATGCTTGTTGATTGCAACTTAATGACTAAGACATTTGGCATATGGATACTAAAACCGCATTCCTATGAGGAATAAAATAAGGATGTGTACGTGACACAACCTATAAGGTTTATGAATCCACTAATGCAAATGAAGTCTATAAGTTGCAATGGACTAATCAATGTGATTGATTGAGTACAAGCAACTCAGAATTGGATCTTTAATTTGATGATATAGTCAAATGGTTTGACTGATATGAAAAAGATAAAGAAGGGATCTGTGATTTAGTGGGAGCGTGTTCACATTCCACATGTTGATGTGAAATGGAAATGTTCTAGAATGGAAATCCAAAAGTGGAAATTATCTTTAAGGAAGATAGAGATGTTTCCTATGTGATAGGAATAGAGATATATAGAGATAGTTCTCGAAAAACATCTTGACCTGAAAAGAGAAAACATACATTGGCAATCTATACTCAAGGGTTCAGTATGTAGAGATTCAGTGGGAGAAAACTTGTCCATGTTACATGGAGTTAGTATCCCAAGGCCAAGTGTCCGATTCTTATGAAGAATGGGAACACTAAGAATAGATATGGATCTATCATGTATGTAATCATCCCATCATCTTTCATGTATCGACATGGCAAGAACAAAATGCATTCATCATCTTGTATGTAGGACATGGCAATATGATGTGCTCATCCTGATAACTCATATGTGAGACAGGACGAGTGGATGTCTGTCTACTTCCAGTAAGGGTTACTGGAATACCATGAGAACTTATTAAGTACTTGAGAAGTACTAGTTCTATGGAGATAAGGAAGAGTTCAATGTAAAGAGTTACATTGATGCGAACTTCCGAAAGGATAGAAAATTAATCACAAAATATATATAGGATATATAAAAGTGAAATTTTATTGATAATTGGAAGTGTTCCAATAAAACCATTTAAAAGGAAATTTCGAGTATCTATGCGTTAGAGAACAACAGTGGATACTATATGGATCTGGAAGTTCATGAGATGAACTTATAGATATTTCGCTCATTGATGACAAGTATGGAATCCTTGATCATGCAATGTGGCTAAAGGTTAGCAAAGGAATACTAGATCGCATATTACGACAACTCCATCTCATACGTATGACATACAGTGAAGAGATGAGAGACATGCAATTTATACTGACTTTGGCAAAGTGTTGTCATTACTCACTATGATCGCACTAGAGCAGAGTAACATGTGGAACACATTTAAAGATCACTATGAATATGATTCAAGGGTGATTGGCTCGCAGTGCAAGTGGGAGTCTGTTGGTATGTATGCCCTGAGAGACAATCATGGGTGGGATACATTAAGATTGATTTGATAAACATCAAAGGCAAGCTTCAGATTCTTTCTGGTTCAGTCATATGAGATAGTGATAGAACATATTGAATGTCTAGAGAATGACAGTACTCAATGATGTATGCTTTCAGGTTCAGGACCTGAATGATGAGATCATACGGATGCTAAGAGTTTGTACATTCTTGTTATATCCCTAGTCAGATGTCATTGTGGAAGGTAGATAGACAGCAATGACACACAAGACTAGATTGTGGTGTTGGTTGATGAAAGAATTTCATTAGTCATGATATAGAGATATCAAACCAAACACATAGGTACTTGTTAGAGAACAAGTGTACCAGACAGACCCACCGTGAGTTTGACACATGGAACCATGACTTGGTAGTCACAGTCAGTACTCACAGTGATGGTGGTGAGTGTGATTCTTTGACCTAAAATCACTACACTCAACACATGTCGTTGGGCACACTTTGACATCATCAAACGCAGTCCTAAAACATGGGTTGTTATAAAGGTGATGATTGGGTGGATTTGACACATGGGGCTTTTGAGGGGTGAGTGATAGATATGGGATTTGTCCCTCCTGAGGGAGTTTAATATCTATGGCCGCTTGATGAGTAGGATTGAGAAAGGCATGCACGCATGTGTGAATTAGTATGTGATATTGATGTCATACATATCTCTTCCAATCTACTCTGAGATCAGGAAAATGAATGAACGTTGATAGGATGACTATTCCATGCCTCGAGTTCATTCGGGATATCAGTGACAAAGGAATTATACATTCATTGTAACACCATTCACGGATTGTAGGATTGAAAGTTGTTCTCCAACTTTCTATTTCACTTGGGTAGCACTGATGTGTGACTAGGCATTGCTCTTTGCTTGTGAAGTCATAAGTGTTATGGACTTTCACTGCCAACGTGAAATGGACCTGCAGGGTCACACACATAGGATTTGACCTGGAAGAGGAGTTTTGTCCACAAATAATGTTTAGATTGATTACTAAAGGAGTTTAGTAGTTCAATTAAACACTCAATCATTTGATAGCTCAATATCATAATGTTCTAGGTGTTGGACTGATTGATTAGAGTATCGGATTGATTGAAACTGCAATTGACTATTTCTGCACAATCTGTACTCCCAACCGATCGACTCATGTGATGAACTGATCGGTTTAGCTTCGTGAACCGATCGGTTCAGGTGGTGAGTCGATCAGCTCATGGACAGGGTGAAACGATTACTTCAAGTGTTGAAACGATCGGTTCAACTGATGCAACCGAGCATGTTGGGAAAGTAGGATTGGTGAGAAATTTCTTTTTGTTTCACTTGAACAATTTGATTGGAACAAGGATTGGTATTTGATACCAATTAGAAACAAAAGAAGAAAAGTCAATCGAGAACTGATCAGGACCACGAATCGACCGGTTCAGAAGTGAAACGATCGTTTCATGAGTCGCAACCGATCGATTGAGGTGTCAACCGACAGGCTCAGGTCCCCAACTGACCATTTTAGTAATGAAAGGATCGGTTCAGGTTGCACAGTTGGTTGTTTTTGTGGAAAATCTTGAACCCTTCTACTCCTGCTTTAGTCCCGCATTACCCGAGATAGAGAACCCTATCCCATGACCCTCCTATATATAGGGGTATTGGGGTTTCTCAAAGGACAACTCAGTGCAACCAGTTGCTCTGTAAAGTTATCATTCTCTCTAGTTTTGGTAACCGAGAGATCCTGAGCAAGTGCTACTTGATAACGGAGGCACAACAAGGGAAAGACAATTGTAGAAAGTGAATGGTGGCGGAAGAGTTTGTTAGTGACTAGTACGCTGACAGGAGGGTGCGACTTCTTCCAATTCCTTGTGGGACAAGGAGATTGGAGTTCCAGGTGGTCCATGTGGACTTCTTCAGAGGCGGGAGATTTCTGCCGCTCGGAGGACAGATGCAAATCCCGACAGTCCTGGTGATACCAGGAGTCCTCAGTCCCGGTGCGACCAGGAGCTACACAGACACCGTCCAAGACCGAAGGTGAAGACCACGCAAGCCGCGAGGTATTGTCTCCGAGAAAGCCTCGGGACAAGGTATGATTCCACAATCCATCCCTTTCCTATTATATAGACGTTGACGCATTTCCTCGTTCTGGGTTTGGGGGAGAAATTTTTTTGTTTCCGCTGCCTTCTTTGCCTCCCCTAAAACCCGACAATATCTATATTTAATTTTTACGTTGTTTTTAGTTTGATTTGTAAGAGCATGTTCAATTTTTTATATGATAGTTTTGACAATTATGACTAAACTTGTGTTTATTTAAATTTTTTAAATTTGACCCATTTTTTATCTTCTCCCCGGGGCCTCTAAATTGTCTGCAACGGCCCTTCCTAGCTTCTTTCCTCTACTCCACATTGGAGAGATAATAACTCATATGATAATTCATGCATATTATATATGATTAAGAACAATTTTCATATGTAATTTTGCTTTGTTTCAATTTCTTTCAAGGTCTTCTTTTTCAAATCAAACCCACACATTACGGCTCCCCTAAGTACAATACTTCAAAATTTCAAACATCCTTTGAAATTAAAATTTGATTCTATATATTTGGGTGTTATTGAATAAGAGTTGTGTCCACCTTAGTCGACCAATACACATAGTTGTACATATGTGTATTTGTATATATACACTTGTGTACTCTTATTAACTAATATGTCTACTTGTGTCTTATTTTTTTACTCTTATTATTGTTATGCATATTTAATGCTATGAGCACACATGTATACTATGTGTACAGTTACGTGTGCATATGTGTACTATTATCTATACTTCTATGTGTATTGCTATATAGGGTTGCATATATATCAATCTAGACCGATGGAACAGACCGGATCGGATTATTGTCCCAATCCTCTTCTAGACTGACTTTCAGTTTAGTCCAGTCCTCAATCCTCTATTTTTTAAGATTCCAGTCCTCAATCAGTTCAGACAAAAATGGGTTCAGACCTGTTTGGACCGATTGGACCAGATAACATAAAACAATCTCTTCTTCTTCTTTTTTTAAGCCAGAGGGTACTCTATTCATCCCACCCCCCTCTTGTGGGTAAAATCAATCTGAAAAAATTACATCTCCTACTCGGAAGGAAGGTATTTCACCCATGGACACAACAAACACATGACATGCAACACGGCCCCCAACAACGTGCTAGCCGTCCACTAATGGGCTTCGGCCCAGCTGAAATAAATGTAAGGAGATCCTCTTCTTTCAAGGATGTTCATACCTTTGATCTTCATGGGAAGGGTGGTTGGCTCCGTCATGATGTATTCAGACACTGAGTTATTTCCCCATATGTCGCGTTCCTCAGGGATGGAGTTAACCACTTTGGGAACCAGATAGCCCAAGATATCTTCTTCTCGTAGGATGGATCTGACTTCTCTGGTGATCGTGATATCTTTCCACAGGCATGTGTGGTCCTCCCAAAGGATCTGATGAGTATACAAGTCATCGACTTCAATGGCAAAAATGGTCAAATTCTTCTCAACGGAGATCTTAAGCCCAACCAGGATGCCACTGATATATGCTGATGTGTATTCTCTCGCATTCAACCATATCCGAAAGGCTAATCTGATGTAGCTATGTTTGTTGTGGATAATCCTAACAACCCATCATATTCTATTACCTAAAGGATCAATGGATATGCCTGAGGTGATGTTGAGCTTGAGATTGTTGATGTCAGGAGGGATCCATCTCACTGTATTGATCTTTCTTATTTTTATCTTAAGCTGCGTTAGGCCTTCTCTTTGCAGGTGATCATAGAAGCTTGTATCCTCGGACCTCTTGAAGTGCCTATTTTGGATATTCGAGTTAATCTGAGCCACAATGTCTATCCACAACCTGCTTTGGTGGAGGAGTTGGTTGTTAAATCTAAGCGCACATCTCGCTCTCCAGATAGACCAACACACCAGCGTCATCAGTTTAGTGGAAAGCCATTTGTGAATAGTGCCTCTCTGCTATGAACTTCCTGTATCGAAGATGTCAGCGATGGTTGTGGGCGTGAAGTCGTGAATGTCAATGAGTCTGGTTGCTGCTAGCCATAAGGCTGTCGCGGTCTCACTATGAAGAAAAAGATGGTCAGTTGTCTCAGTCGAAGGATTACTGCAGAACGAGCAGCGGGAGACAAAGGGAATCATGCATATAGCAATGTTGTCATCTGTAGGCAAGGTTTTGCACTCGATTTTCCAAACTATAGCGCTGGCCCTGGGTGTGGAGGTGTCCCAGATCCACCCCCATCTGGATGAGGCTACTGGCTCACTGTCTCTATTGATCTTCGTCTTGGCAGATTTGATAGTGAACTGGTCGTGACTATCTGGTGTCCATATCAGCTTGTTCGAGTATTGAGAGATGGCGGCTTGCAATCTTCTAATTAGCTGAACTCCTCCTTCATCGACAATCTGTTCGATGGATGGCCAATCCCAAATAGAGTTGTCTAGCCAGAAATCACGGGCCAAGAAGTCTCTGCTTCTATTGCTGTAGGAGATAACGTGATCTTTAAGTGGTCTCTCGCACCATCTGCTGTCCCAAAAAGAGATATCACCTTGCCTAACAATCTCTTCTTCTATAAATAAAGACAATAAATGTTTATATCAGTACTATTTTTTATGAACAACAGTTGGGAATGGAGTGCATGATGGTCAAATGTATACATTTTAGGTTATATTTAAGCGATTAGAAATATTATTACTCTAATATTGACAGTAAATACTTGTTAGAATATGACATGAGAAGAAGTAATTGAGTTAGGTAGATTATTTTCTTACTAAAAGTAGTGAAAGAAAGTTGTTAATCATCTCAATACATAATTCCATCATATATTTAACTATCAACAATTTTATTCGATTTGGTCTTAGTCTGGTCCTAGTCCGGTCCATACATTTACCTATCTGGTTCTAGACCGGACCGTTTCTTGTTCGTTCTGGTCTACGGTGCAAGAATTTTACTTATTCAGGTCTCGGTCTGGTCCAGTCTTGGTCCGGTTCAGTCCGGTCTAGGTTTGGACCTATGTACAACCCTATTGTGTGTTGTTTTGTGTGTTGGTATGCGTATAACTATGTGTACTCTTTTGCACTACTATGTGTCCACTTCTGCATTGCTATCTGCATTGTTGGAGAGAATGTCTCTTTATCCCACATATGTGTACTATTTGTATACCAAGTGTACTATTGTATACATGTTGCCTACTGTTGTGTATACTTATGTGTATTGTTGTATACACCTATGCACACTCATATGTATACTCTTGTGTTGTTGTGTATACTTATGTGTACTATTCTGTGCACCAATGTTAACTTCTCCTTCAACATCTGGAAGTAACAGTGACACTTGTCATCCCAAACAAAAAGAACTCCCTTCCTAATTAGTTTGGTCAAAGATAAAGCTACAACACTAAAATTCTTGATGAACCTCCTATAGTAACAAACTAAATTGAGGAAGTTTCAAACCTCCATTGGTGTTTTCGGATGCTCCCAGCCCAACACCGGCTCCACTTTCTTAGGACCCCAAAAAATACACCTTGCTCATCCAAAAGTCACACTGACTGAACTTAGCATACATCCTATTTATCTCAGCAACTCCAACACCATATGATGATGTTTCTCATGTTTTCGACTATTCTTAGAGCATATCAAGATGTCATCTGTGAATACCACCATGAACTAATCAAGATAAGGTTTGAACAATCTATTCATCATGTCCATAAATGTTGTTTGTGTATTGATTAGCCCAACAGCGACACAACCACAAAATAATAATGACCATACCTAGTCCTAAAAGAGATCTTAGGTATGACATTTATCTTGAACTTCAACTAGTGATATCTAGACCTCAGGTCTATCTTGGAAAATACTATAGCACCTCTCAACTGGTAAAATAGATCATCTACCCTTGGCAATGGGTATTTGTTCTTCACTGTAACCTTGTTCAATTATCGATAATCTATCAAAAGTCTCATCAAACCATCCTTCTTCTTCACAAACAACACTGGTGTATCCCAAGGGGAAGTGCTCAGTCATATGAAACCCTTCTTCAACAACTTCAATGACTACTTCTTCATCTCTTTAATCTAAGTTGGGGCCATCCTCTAGGATGATTTCTCTATGGATTGTGTACTAGAGACTATATTGATTTCAAAATCAATCTTCATTGGGGTGGAACACCTGAAAACTCATCAGGGAAAACATCCTCAGACTCTTTCAAACTCATAATAGTACACAAGAGTTTGCATATATGTACATAACAGTAGACATAGGTCCACATGACAATACACATTGGTGTACACAACTGTACGCGTAGGTCCACATGACACTAGACATAGGTGTACACAAAATTACACATATATGTACACAACATTATGCATAGGTCCACATGATAGTAGACATAGGTGTACAACAATACGCATAGGTCCACATGATAGTAGACATAGGTGTACAACAGTACACATACTTGTACACAAAAATACCCATAGGTCCACATGACAGTACATATAGGTGTATGCAACTAGTAGGCATACATGTACACAATAGTACAAATAGGTCCAAATTACAGTACACATAGGTGTACACAATAATGCACAAGAGTACACATACATGTACACAACGGTACACATAGGTTACATGATAATACATATTAGTGTACATAATAGTATGCATATGTAATGGCCACATTTGTGCTTAATTGGTAAACTAGGGTTTACCTGAATGATTACATGCTTGATTAGATTGAACATCGTTTAGACTTTATTAATGATAGTAGATCAATTGTGATGTTTCAAACCTAATAAGAAACTCTAACTATGATTTTTAGTTGGAAGAATTGGGGTTTGAAAAATGTAAACCCTAATTGGAAAAAATGAGGGTTTTGATAGTACACGAATATGGAATTTGATCAGGATAGCAGTGTGGTAAATTATTTTTCATATTTTCTACAAATTTTGTATTTAATTGAATTTTGGATATGATATGGATAACTCAATCATGCATATTGGAGAAATACTCAACATTCTTTGGTTCTTTCACCACCAAGAGTGCTATCCTCAACAAAGACTCAAACAAGCCACCCCCTCCTTTCTCTCTCCTCTAGATGATGCTAATAGAGATAAGAGACACTCTAAATGTGGTAATTTGCACATCAACCCAATAATTTGGGTAGATTGCAATTTGCACCAAAATTATTATATATAACACAAACAACCTTCAAACAAGCTCAAACTTGAAACTTGAGCTCTCCTTAAGTCTTAATTACTTTTCAAAAGGTTAATACAAGGTTCTAATCATCTAAATTAGGCAAAATATCCATAGTTATCTCATAACCCAGATCATGGGTGTTACAAGTCATCAACCCCTAACAAGGATTTCATCCCCAAAATATTGAGAGAAAAGAGAAAGGTACTTCCTATTTAACTCTTTGCTAAACTTTTATGAAAATAACCAAAGGTATCTCAAAATAGTAAACTTACTTATGACTAAGAAAGATTCTCTTATTAAACATCTTCTATATTACAGTGATGTCATGGAACTTTATCCAAGATTAGCACAAGATTTATCACATAAGATACACCCTTAGTTAGCTTTACCACTTCTGGCTTCTAGAGTTAACTTATGTCAAGTCTTACTATCTCAGCATAGAAACATTGTATTATAATAGTAAAACTCATATGGCAACCTTAACTTTTAAGCCACCTTCACAACTTGTAACATTACAAGAGGAGGTTCATAGATCTAGGAGTTATTATATTTATCTGAGGGAAAAGGTAAGACTACAACTTCAAGGGTATTAACCATCGAATTTTTCATTATGAAACTTTTTCTTGATCTCACCTACCAGTGGAACCTTTTTGATACTAGGATTCCTTACCTTGGTATCCATCACGTATGTCAAAATGAATCTCATTCCTATTCATTCAACTTCTTAGCAGTCACTATTGATTCCAAACATGTTAGAAGAATCTTCCTATCATTATGGAGGATCCACAAAACTTCATTATTCACAAATGTCACCATCTTGGAACTAAATTTCAAGTCCCAACTGATACTTTTGAAGTATACATCTCATGGTCACTTCAAAACCATGCATATCAAGTGATATGAGACTCACTTGAATATCACATCCCTGGGAAGGAAGTACATAAAGGAAACATACTTTCCCTTATCACCACAGTACCATCCAGGGATTGCTAATAGGGATAAGGGGATTATCAACTTTCTTTGGTTATTATACAAATTATCACTGCTCATGTGTAATTCAGTTCAGTTTTATCTTGGTTTCCTTGCCATTATCATAGGAACTATAAAGATGATTACATGTCATTACTCCTAGTTTGATTTTTTTTCATGTTTGTGAACATTTCCTTGTTTTACCACATTTTTCATCTCTATATCATGAAAAGGATCATTATTCTTTTGTAACATGCTGAAAATTAGACATATTATCTTTTTTGGTGCTCTTTATAAGCTTTTCCTTTCATTTCTATCCTTTCAGCTTAATTTGTGGAAATAATATTGGTTTGGTGAACATTTATTCATCATTATTGCCAACAACTGGGTTTATGCACAAATACCTCAGTAAATATTTTTAATAAGGGTCTAATATGCAAATTTACCACTCATGTGACATATTCATAAAATATATTCGTTCTATTTCATTCCCTAGCCTTATGGAGCAAGGAAAAGAAAATAGAATGAATAATGTTGCTTTAAATATGTTAATTTGCTATTGAATGAATTAATATCGGAAATATTGTTAATATTGGATAATGGGCTAAAATTCATAAAAGAACACTAAGTGGTTTAATATAAATTGAAATTGGTTTTCCTTGGGTTTGGTTTGGCTTGGAGGCCAAGTTTCATAATTTTGGGACAATAATAATTATATCTCTTTTATTTTGAAAAGAAAAGGTGAGTTTTCCTCAAAATATTAAATAAAATACTTAATGACTCCTAGTGGAAAATAATATTAGATTTGTGATCTACACATCAAAAATAGCTTGTGGGTGAATTTTTATGTAATTTGGATAATATTTAATATACATGTGAAATCAGAAGTGAGAAAGTGTGTAGAATCTTCAAAATATTAAATAAATGTACAAACAACTTCAACATGTAAATTGATTGTAGTTTCGTATCCAAGACTCTTAATTTGACTTGTGGGTGAAGTTTCATAAAATTTGGATAATCTTAAAGTCATTAATGCATGAGGAAAGTGAAAATAAGATTTGAATTATTTAACACATTAAAAGTTCTCAAAAGACAAATCTAATTTCATATTCAGATTCTTCATATCAAAAATAGGTTGGGTGTCAAATTTCATTAATTTTGGGATTCTTTTGCACCCTCAAAAGAGGAGAGAGAAAATGACAAATAATTACATTTGCACTTTATTCGAAATCTATTTGGAATAGAATTAAATGTCATGTTTCTTTTAGTTTCCATGCACGATCTGAGTCATTGGATCGGTGATCAGATGGCTCGCGTGCCGTTGGGTCGAGGGTGAACAGTAACTGCGGCAAGAGGGGCCGATTTTTTGGGATTTTCTCGATCATTTCTCGACAAAATCGTGTGATTTCTTTGCCTTTAGTTTCCAAATAGGATTCTGCATAGTTTGATCCTTTATTTGTGTTGATTTGATAAATATTCACAAAACCCCCAAATCTTGTGCTCCAAGTCATCATGACGACCCCCCTTCTATCTAATTCTCTCATCCTCACCTATATATACCCTTACTGCGGTCTCTGCACCATCCATAGCAATCCTCCTCCAGAGTCAATTTCTTCCATTCATGTGTTTTGGACCGCAACCGAAGTGTGCTCTTTCTATGTCTTGGAGCACCTTGCACAGACACTTGGAGACACCAGTCTTCAATTACTTGTGGAGGTAAGTTCGGGTGGTCTTACTCCTTGTTTCTGTAACTTCAAATCACCAAATCATTGTGGCCTATGAATTCACCCAAAAGTCAGAGCAAGAGACCTACTTCTTTGTGCAGCGATGGTTCTATGAGGGAAGGGAGCAATCCCTCAGGTAAATTTCCCCTCTTACCCTCCTTCTTTTCTTCTTTCTTTGATTCCTCGCCCAATGGAAAATACGTCATTTAGCCCTCATTCTTCTTTTTTTTGGGGCAAGTCAACATGACCTTTGACCCATGAGTTGGTCTCACCTGATTGGGCCAAGTCAGCCAGGTCTCGGTCTCTCTCCCTCTCTCATGAGGTGTTTGATGATGTGGCTTTTCCTCATTTGTCAATTTTGCAAAGATCATATCTTTTGCTATGGTTGTCAAAAAATTAAAGTAAAATATGTTTTGGAATAAAAAAATGTGATATTTCCAATAAAAATACTTTCGAATTTTGATTATGAGTTTTATCAAAAGGTGTTTTCTAAAAACGAATTTAATACATAAAAATCACCAAAAATACACTTTAATCTTCATAACTACAAAATAGAAAAAATTATATGTTTCTTAATAAGGAGGACCTAACTAGATCAATGGTGGTCTTTTTAGAGTATAAATAGGAGTTTTGTGTGAAAAGTCCAAAAGTTAGGGTTTCCTTACCTGTATGCATGAGTAAAACTCTAATACATGTTAATACATTGAAAATAGGAAAAGTGGATCTTGGATCATCTAAAAGTGGTGAAAGTTTATAATTGAATTCAATATGAGAGTTATGTCCAATCCTTATCCCTTAAGTTGATAAATTTGTGATCCAAGCCCTAAATTCCTTATGAGGCATTGATTGAACCCTAATTATCCTATTATTGTTTCCATTTCTATATTTACCTCAAAATCAATTTTATTTATTTATTTATTGGGTCTTGGAATCCCAATTCCATGTCACAATTATATGATGTTTTATCTTGCCACTTTACTATTTCTTGTTCATGATGGTTTATATGGGTATTTAGCTATAGTAGTGGTACTTATGTGCAACTACCCATAGTTTAGGGCATGTGTTATGTTGCCATGGGGAATGTGTTTACTCTCCCCCTGGGAAATGTGTTATTTATCCCCAATATAAAATATTTAATAGGTGATTGGGAATGTGATTAATCTCCCCTCATCTATTTGGTTGAGGTCCGGTAGGTGCCTCAACCCTACTTAGTTAATGTAGTCCAATTAATATCATGCATGCTACTTCATATTATTTATTTGTTTATGGCAAGAATCTTTTGTTTATGCCTCATTCTCTTGGCCCTCTCATCTTATGATGAATCTATATCTTTATGTTTTTTCTTATCTTTGTTTTTTGTTCATATTATTGACACATACATTGTTTATTTCTTTTTTTGGGTTCTTTCCCAACCACCTAGGGTTAGATCAAGGAGTTGAACAAGATCAAGGAGAATTTAGCTATTGGCATGGACCTATTTCTTGAAGATGTTGCTTTGGAGACAAGACTTGAAGTATTTTAGACTCCCTCTATCTAGATCCTTCGTTGTTGTAAACCCTATATGGGAGAATGATGATGAACACTTTTATAAAATTGAATATAGTCATGAAATTATATTCCACTACATTACTCATTGGTCTTTTTAGTACCATATAAATAAATATTTGAAAATTTTATACCCATTTCAACGAACCTTTCGAGTATGTTGGGAATGAAGGTTTGATTCTTCAAATTTTTAGTAAAGGGGTGATTTCACTCTTTTACATCTTTCATATTCTTTATTGAGCAGGGATCATCTTCCTTGTTCCCTTCACATATCATGAGAATTACACTTTATACTTCCTTATACTCATAGTTTGGTCTGAGATTAACTTAGGTTTCACTTTATCATAAACTAGTATGTGATAGGAATTTTTGTGACGCATTTCCATTTCATTATACCCTTTAGATTGCATAAAAATGACTACTTTATTAGATTAATCAGAAAGATAGCAATTTAAGAGCCCCATTATTATTAAATACCTGGTCAGGGTATTTAAGAACTGATATTAGGTAGTATGCACTTTGTTTTATATCATGTCTCTTATCTTAAACATCTCTTTTAAGTTCTAAGACTGAGTGTCCCTGGTTCTCTCCAGGTGTCTCTATTACACCTCTTCCTCTTTTACATGAACAGAAGAAATTATAAAACATTTTAGAGAACATTGGACAAAATATAAATTCTAGTCCTCTTCGTCTCTTACTCATGTCCCCATAGGACTAACCAAAGGGAACTCAATAAAAACTATTCTTCTTATGACTAACAAGTAAAATAAGGAGAAGACAAATCTAAAAGAAAAAGTTCGATCTGACTTGTCACCCTTTGAGGGTCATCTACTATCTCGAGTTGACTCAAATCATGGAGTCTATTTGTTTCCTACTGTCTCTTTTGCCTTTTTTCACTATTGGGTTGTAACTTCTGTATGCCCAGCTAAGTTTATTCGATTGTTGGGCCATCTCCTTCTTCCTTTTTGGACAAAAGGGTCTAGTATGCCTAACCTATCCACATCTATAACAAGTCTTGTCCTTGCACCATGGTCTTATCAGTGTTATTACTAATGTAGAAGCTAAGTCAGGAGTTCTTACAAGTGGAAAGTTAGGACCTTTTCCCTTACTTGGTGGCCACTAGCCAGTGCACTAGGTATTTGTTGTACTGGTTGCACCGAAAACTTTGGCTTTTTAGAGATACTAGACATATGACCCTGGAATTGTGCAAACCTTTCCTTAATGCTCAGTTTATTGCCCCTCCTTGAGCATTGCCACCTTAGATGTCATATCTGCCTACACTTGTGGTAGACTTTGTTTTCTTGCCAAATTTTAGTCTTTCCTGCATTTTCCACTATTCCAACATATTCTATAGCTACTACATGGTGTAGCAGTTCAAAGGTCTTACCAGAATCTGAAGATTCTACGTTGGGGACTGGTGCCCTAGGTTGTATTGCTAGTGTCTGACCTACTATATTATCATAGTTGTCATGACCTGCCCAACAAGAGCATGAAAATTAGGGTTTTCTAGCATCGTGTGATCCAGTTGGGGATTCTCGGGTGCTTATTCTTCTCACACATGTTCCCTTGCACCTACTCTTGGTGTAGCAAATCTACTTTTTGCAGCATGTTCTACATGTTTTTCAGACATCTTTAGGCTTTATCCTTTCTTCTACATGAGCAGAAGTCACTATTAGACATATTGGAGGATACTAGAACAAACTCAACAACCTTAATCATATGTCCTTGTAGACTCAGTGAAACAATAGCTATGATACCAAAAATTGTGACGACCGCTATTGAACTGATAATGGCATCACACAAAACCATGCTAAAACATCCATTAACAAAGGATTTATTGAAAATCACTAAAAATCAAAACCATTTTACCAAGACATCAATTACAATTAAAATTTTTATAGAAAGAACCAAAGCCATATATACATCATGGTTCACTTCACACATACATCATTCCATCACATCGTAAGGATATGAGATATTAGTTGTTTTACCAAAACATATACAAAAGAAACTTTATACATCAAGGTGACCTAGCCAAAATCTCATATCAATCACAAAATCAGATATGAAACTATCCACCAAGGACCTGAGAGATCAGGGATGACACATATGACTTCTATCTACAACAAGACACAACTGACAACACACGACCTCAATTTACATGTCTTCTTCCTGCTATTGTTAGTCTCAACTACACGATCTCTGCTACCTCGTGCACGTCCACCTAAAAGTTGTGAACCCATATGGTGAGACAAAACTCCCAGCGGGAGATATAACTCTCCACCAACAATATTATTATCACAGATAGATCTTCATAAAAGAGAGAAGAATAAAACTTTATCGAAATAGACATGTTTAAATACCTATTATATGTAAAGTAGAGCAATCTCATCATTTGAGTGGTTTATCTATGACTGAACAATTGACCATCTAATCACTTTTTAGAAGGAATACAAAGAACATGTATAACATTTATCAACTATGACATACAGAAGCAATCACAGCCTCATTCAATATTTTCAAATCTGATCCTTAAGCAAGTATGCTACATGTCTGATTACATCTTTCAACAATCAATCTTATGCCTTTAGGAGATGAGGTATACCGCTCATGCTCCAACCAACCTAAATTAGGTAGCATCAGTTCCATACAAGGTCCATGGAAGAGTCAGACTCCACAACCTCTCTCTTCTCAGTCAGTACGAGATTACTGGCAGTGACATTATGAGTCAAACTACAATTAGCTAGCCTAGGTATAGAGGCTCATCACTAGAGAGATGCATCCCGTAGTTGTTCCCTAATCAGGGTATGACCCGTAGTCAATCATAATTATATCAAGGTATGGTCTGTAACCGATCTTGATTATATATTGAGTCACATCCTACAACCGCACACTTGTTAGGGAATGGAAAGAAGCCAATCCTAATGTTCTGGGTATGGCTTGCAACCAATCCGATTAGTTAAGGATAAAAGGAGATCCCTCAACTTGCACCCCACATATTCAACAATATGCACTCTGAGTAAAACTTGTTTCACCATCCAGCAAATTCCAACACGAAATGGGTCTATGGCCATGGAAAACTACATTTTTACTTTCACTTGATAAGTTAAGTGCACTACATCACCTTTTAGCATCAATCAAATTGCAAGCATGAATTATAGATAAATGCTCACAACGAAAGGTGTAATATATGTTTCAAGGAATCTAGCATCAATTTGAACACATCTTGTTTTACCCATCTTAGGATCTCAATCCCTTGAACATATTACTGGGAATCTCATCCCTTCAACATTATCATTATCATGATAGCAGTTTTGGGTATCAAACGGTCAGTTCATCTTTGAACAGTGTCACCTCTTACCACAATCATCTCTAGGTCTTCACAGCCATATATATATATATATATATATATATATATATATATATATATATAGCTATGATGATTTGGCATTATACATATTATGAAAGGCCTTGTGAGCCATTTGATATATATATATATATATATATATATATATATATATCATATGTCTCATAAGGCCTTTCATAATATATATCATGCCAAATCATCATAGCCCATACCTAGTTATTCCCATCATCTCATAAGACCTGCATGGTTAGGATTTCATGGTAAAAGCAATATCAAGTAAACATTATCAGCATGCCATAAAGAGAATCATTAAAATTGCAACCCCCACATAATTAGGGTTAGGGTTTCCCTTTGTAGATGATTAGGGTTTTCAAGTTCTTATTTAACAACCAAACCCTAATTCAAATCATAAGAGCTTATATTATTGCCATAAGTATTCAAGAATACTTAATTACTCTCAACAATTATCATAAATTTATTATCAACATGAAGTATTACCTTCCTCCTATGAATAGTATAAGTTTCTCTCTCATCCTTACTAGAGAATCATTTCTTGGTTCACCTTCACCATAACTTTATGCATCACCTTCTTCACACTTTAGCAAAATATTTTCACCTCACTTAAGCCTAACATCTTGACCTCACTTTAGGGTGTCGGCCACCCTATCACTTTATGTATATCAGCCACCCTATAATTTTGTGTATTGGCCATTGTATAGTCTAGGGTATCACCTCACTTTCATCTAGTGTATTGGCCTAGCTATCACCAACTGATATCAGCCTCTAGGGTTTTGATTGTATCGGGTTCGCCACCATCAACACCTTTATAGTGTGTCGGCTCACCACTACTTGGTGTGTCAGTAATGACTTCAAGGAGTGTGTTTCCCACACCTTCACTAGGTGTGTCGGCCTAGGTGTGTCACCCATCTCACTTGTGTCAGACTAGAGGTGTATCGGGTTGCTTGGGTTAAGGCATGTCGGGTTGACTACATATCCTTACTCAACTTCAAGATATCGGCCTACCCCCATCTTCAGCCTTAGGTGACAGGCTAAACAACTTTAAGAATGATGTTTTTTTCCATTTAAAAATTTAGTAGAGAGTTAGAACTCCATCTGTATCATTTTCCATTCCTATAACCTTGTATTTGGTTAGAGGTTCTCAAACCAATATCGGTTTGTGCATAGGAGATTCCATCATCTTCAAGCTTCAACCCTTCATCCATTAGTACTCTAGTTCATGGACAACAACCCCATATATCCATTAGATATCATAGAATCATCATTTAATCAAGGAAATTTGAAATGGAAAATGAATCATCAAGTATTGCATGATTTAAGGTGAATAATAATAAAGTTGAGTTCAAGTTATATAACCTGTCTCAAGGTAGCCACTAGAGCTTCAAGCTTCAAAGCTCCACATTCCCAAGGGTAAAGATGACTTATTAAAATTTTAAGACTTAAATCACAACACTTCTATATGAAAGAAGACACCATAATTAGGAACTTGGTGAAGAAGAAAAGAAAGAAAGAATTATGATCTGAGATACATAATTCTCCAAGGTTGAAGATGGTCATGGCATCACCTTAGACTAGATGATTGACCTTCATCTTTCTCCTTGAACTCCTAGGGTCGTCCATAAAAAAAGGAATGAGATGATAGTTAAAAGGTTTACTTGCTTGGAAAAAGAGATGCTTGTATAGTTGAGGCTCATGAAAAAGAGTGTATGTAGAGAGGCTTATATAGTTGAGGCTCATGAAAGAGAGTGTATGTGAAGTGTTATCACCATATGCACTTAGGTGACACGTTTCCATGCATGGTGACACCATGCAACCATAATTATCTCTACATGAAAAACTCTTGTGAATAATTCAAGGTTGAGATATCAGCCATTGGGTATCTTGTTTGACAAGATATCACAACCCAATATCAGTTTATGTGCAAACAGACACTACTTTTGCAAGGAACATCTAAACCGATAGGCTTCACCTACTTGAGGTTCTTAGTCTGATATTAATACCTTCAAAAAGTTACTAAACCGATATGGGACCTTCTATATGGCTTAAAATACAATAGTCACTCCCATATATACTTCATAACTCGACACAACTCCTCTAAGGTTCAAGATACTCAACATTCTTTGGTTCTTTCACCACCAAGAGTGGTATCACTCAACCAAGACTCAAACAAGATGCCTCCTCCTTTCTCTCTCATCTAGATGATTCTAAGAGAGATAAGGGACACTCTAGATGTGGAAATTTGCACATCAACCCCATATTTTGGGTAAATTGCAATTTGCACCAAAACTATCATACATAACACAAACAACCTTCAAACAAGCTCAAAATTGAAACTTGAGCTATACTTAAGTCTTGGTTACTTTTAAAAAGGTTAAGATAAGGTTCTAATCATCTAACTTAGGAAAAAGATCCAGGGTTACATCATAACCCAGGTCAAGGGTGTTATAGTAGATTTATCTGAGGTAGAATGTGGAGCTTGTTCAATGAAGGCATGTGGGAAACAATGATATGCTTCTTCAAATTTGGGAAACTCAGACTCGGAAAGAATTTGTTTGTGTATTCCTTTATATTCACATAAAAGCCCATCCAAAAATCTAATGAAATCCATTTGATCCCTCTACTTGTTGAGTACGTTGATATCTTCTGTTAGAGAAAGAATAGAATGGAGATCATCAGTGATGCAAGTTACCTCCCTGAAATATTGAGTTAGAGATATGCCATATTGTTGAAGACTATACAACTCCAAAATCATACATGCGGGAGATGTTTGACTCATACATGAGATTTTTTAGATCTAGGGCTCTATAGGGGGTGAATAAATATTCAAAATTTTCACAAGAAATGTTAGACCTTCAGATTATATCAATTTAAACCAAAATCTTAAGATCAATTCAAAGTCCTATCTAAGAAAGCATAGCAAGGATGAGAGAAATTTAAACATGCACTTGGACAAGGTGGTTTAGAGTGGTTCCAATATCCAATTAGGAGATAGTTAATCCACTAGTTAATCCACTACCTAGAGAGTTCAACCTCTAGGACTTTTCAAGTTGTGTATACTTATATTCATTCATAAGAGATACAACGAGACCACCATACATCCAAGGACTTACCTACTCAATACAAGAGTATTCCACCTACACAAGGACTTACCCACTTGATCAAGATGTCTTCAAACTTCCACAAGGACTTACCCACACTTGCATCAAGTACTTGGCATTGAAGGATCTACCCACTCTTATTGAATCTTGGCCATGCCCTTCTCCTTCGCCTGGAGAAGATCTCCACCTCATCTTCAACCTTGAAGAAGACCAACAACAGCTTCACCTTCACGCAGAGTAGATGCATCTACCTTTTCTCTTTGAGACAGGGGATTGGGAAGATGGAAGGAATGAGATCTATACAAGCACATGAAGGTATTTCTCTTACAACAAACTTAACTCACTCATAATCATGAAATGCTTTGTAAATAAGAGAGATAAAAGGGCTCAAAGTGTTGCAACACTCTCAACTATAGCAAGGACTTAGGATAGCATGAATGATCAAACTTGGAAAGAACTCCAAGGGATCCTATTTATAGTTGAGGGTATTCCTTTGAGTGTGGGATTACTTAAGAACAAAATATAGCCATTTTACAACTTGAAAATCTATTCTCACTCACAAAAACACTCCAATGGTTGGAATCACTTTTTCTACATTTTTTGTAGAGTACATTCAGTCGAGTTTCAATAAAGGTAACTCGACCAGTCCACTAAATGATAAAGCCAATTTTCAAACTATCAGTTGAATTTGTTCTAGGAAAATTGACTGATTAGTCAAAATCAATTTTTCTTAGTTGATCGATTGATCAAGTTTTGTGAGTGTGCAACTCGACCGATTGGTCATTTTAGAAAATCCATCACTAGATTTTTCAAGTTTCCAACTCGACCGATAAACAACCTGTGAAAAAATTTCCAAAGGTTGGAATTAAGTGTCCCTCAAAATTTTGAGTGACCAAAGGTTGGAATTAAGTGTCCCTCATTTTTTTCTCATCTTAGTTACAAGTCATATCATCAATGCAAGTGATTACAAAATTAATCTAAGGTGATTTGGAGTGATTTCCCAAAATGCACACTTGCATTGCTTTTGACTTGAACTTGGACAAGTTATGGCCTGTGTCATTTCATCCTTTTCATGTACCTAAAGACTGAAATCAATCTTGAACAAACATATTAGATTCATAGTAATGGAATGGTTGATTCATTATCAAAATATGGACAATCTATAAATCTCAAGTCAACATTCTCCCATTTTTTGATAATGAAAAACCATTCCTCAATCAAATTGAAAAGGATATGTTAAGTTGTACCTTTGCCTTATAAACTGCAGGGGGATTCATGATTTTAACAATATGAATTTCTCCCCCTCAATCTATGCTTACTCTTACCTGCATAGTTAGTCTTTCCACATAAAGCAATGTAACATATATACTATATGGCCCTTTAGCAAGTCGCATGATAAAGCATATAATGAACAAGAAAAGTATCACATAGAAAATAAAATCTATGGTTGAGCTTCAAAACTTTGAACTTATCTCCCCCTTTTGACATTATCAAAAAGTAAGGGAGTAGAAGAGCATTGAAATATGTCTTCTCCAAGATCAACCAAACATACATCCACAAGATAAAACATGCAACCTCATAGCACACAACAAATAGAGACAAGAGAGAAATAAGCAATCTATGTCATAATCAAAATATGGTAAACATGGCACCAACTGATGAGATATATTAAATCAAAGAGTAAGTGTACATATGATTAAGATTACAACACAGAGAGCATGTTCTAAAAAATAAACTAAAAACCAAGGTGATGAAACCAACAAGGTGATAAAATAGTACACCTCACATAATGTGCCCAATTGTTTTTAGTACAAAATAGTCTAGAAATATATATATGATCAACATCTACATACTAAAAATTAAAACATTCTAAACATCTAAGCTATCTAAGTCTAGAAGGTCATCACCATCTGCATCATCGTCATCATTAGAGGCTTTAGGCTCGTAGTTCTCATCATCATCTAAAGGTGCAGTAGAGACATCAACATCACCTTCCTCTCTAGAGTCTCCAGCACAGCCATCAAAACCATCACCACCATTATCATCCTCAAATGCCTCCTCATCAAATGCAGTAGCTTCCTCATCATCCTGATTTGGCATCTCCTGATTGATAAAGGAACTGAAACCATGACCGGGCCACCTGGCATTCTGTTCAGCCCAGGACATACCAAGGTCATGTAGCTCATGGGATTGAGGATAAGAAGAAGCAGAAGTGTCGAGTCCAACAAGCAAGGTAGCTATAGGACCAACAGGGAGAGGTAGCACAGTAGGAGTAGATCCACCAACAGTAGAGGGGGTAGCAGCAGAAGCAGCACGTGGATGGGCAGGGTAAAAGTGATCATATGCATAATATGCATAGTTACCTCCTGGGTATGGCTCGTAGGTAGGGTAGGGATGAGAATAGGATAGATTCATGTTAGACATGATGGCACAGAGATCTTGATGCATGTGCTCATGAACCTATAGGTTATATGCCTGTTGATGCATCATGTATCTCATGAGGGTTTCATTTGATACATGGAACGAGGCGTGGGCAGGTCGGGATGGCAAAGGTGGTGGAAGTGCACGGGTGGAGGTAGAGGCTCCAGGTGTGGAAGAGGAAGGAGTAGGCACACTCTTCTGAAGTGTGGTCTCACTGATGCAAACTCCTTTCCGGGTGGGTTTGTAATGAAGGTCATGGAAAAAAGATTTGCCAGTGGCAACCTAAAAAAGACCACCAATCAGGAATGGGTAGGGTGGTTGGGTACCATGGGTGTTCTTACCAGAGTCAAAAAAATAGGTCATGTGATGGAGGACATATCTGGCCCATTTGATTCTGATGTTCTTCAGGATACAGAACATAATCACCGCAGTATTCTCTACAATTTCAGTTTGGTTTTTTGGGTGAATATTGCAATTGACTACTAAGGAGTGTATGCAGTTATTGAGTTCTAAAGATGAGGAGGGAAGGGTAGACGTTTTCTTACAGGGAAACTGAGGCTTTTTCAATAATTCATGTATGTTAGGAAGATCGATATCATATTTCTTGTAGAAGGCCTCAGGGTCTAGGAGGTCAAAATACTCAAGGTAATCCTTCCTTCAAGTGTCTGTCACCTCAGTACCTAAGAAAAAGATATCCAGGGTATCCTCGGAGACATGTAATTTATTCCCAGCTATCATGGAGGTAAGGACTACTTGAGCATTAGGTGGGGGTACGAGAGTGCCGTAATTCCATTGCAAGTTTTCATAGAATTCATGAAGGGTTTTGGTTCTTGTGATGGAATTGTGGTAACACACGCGTTCAACACTTAAGGCAGAGGGGTGGTGGTCATAAAACAACTCGGCTACATGACCAATAACTTTTTGTCTACGTGGTCTAGGCTCAAATAAGGCACAAAAAGAAAATAGGTTCCTAGGAAGGAGATCCTTGTACCTATTTAGATCATCATTGGAGACGAACAAGGTATCATCAAAGGGTATAAGGTGCAAGTTGTATAAGGAGGATGGTGATCCAGATGGGGAGGCTATCTTTCTCCTATTTCGTGCCATGGAGAGGAAATGAGAAGTATTGAGAGAACAAAAATGAGGGAAACACCACAACAAACCATCCTCACATCTAGGGTTGATGGGAAAAAGGTCAAGGGAGGTCAAGGTAGGTCAAACTAGGGCTAGGGAGAGGAAGGTCAGGGATGGGGTTGAGAGATTGAGGGAGCTAAAGGTTGGATCAGTCAAATTTTCTCTAGTTGAGAGGAAGAAAAGTCGGTCGAATCTAACTTAAGTTTGCTCCAGCCCATCCATCAGTCGAGTTTTCTGACTGGGAAACTCGACCAAACAGCTCTTATAAAAGCCCTCATTCACAAATTGGTCGAGTTGGCAACTCGACCAATATTTAGCTTGAACTAACTTTAGAAATTCTAATTTCTAGCCATTAAAGTGCTAATTAAAATTATTTTTCTAATCAATTTTGCATTTTAAACATACTTAGGCACATATCACTCATCATTGGGTACTATTTTGCGATAAAACATGTGTTTGCAAAAAATACCAAAACAAACAAAAAACAAGGCAAATAAACATGAAAAAAACTTGGCATTTTATCACTTAAAAAGCAAGGGCAATTGATCAACCTTAACGGTGGGTCTAAAATGGAGAAGGAAGCAGGTATAGGTCATTAGACTTTTATAATTTATAATACCTGAATGTTTAAGACATCCGCAACTAGCACGGGGTCGAAGTAGCAGTTTGGGGTCAAACACGGGGACTAGCGAGAATAGCACTTCAAAACCTAAGTTCTACTTGTATAAGTCCTCAAAAGGCCAAGGGATAAGGTTTGTGGTAAGAAGGCGTAACAAGAAAGAATACGAAAGAATTAAACTAAAATCTATCTCTAAGGGGAGTTACCAGGAAAAATAAAGAGGTTAGGTGTTTTGGGGTTTAGCAGTTTTTAGGGTAGTTTTGCATGCAGGAAAACTGAAGAGAGAGAACAAACATCCGAGCAAGCACTAAGAAAGAAAACTTTTATAAAAACAAGTGGCAGTGGTCCACTCCCAATGCTTTCTTCTCTCAAAGAAAGCACCAACGGACCTGGTACTAGAAACCTCTCTCAAGGGGGCCATACACAGACTCATGCGGGAAAAAAATTGGGTGTATCTCTGGTCCCAGGTACTCTCATACACTCGAAACTTACCAAGATCTAGAAGTTCATGACTCTCCCCTCTTGAAGAGATCAACACAGGAAACATGATTCGATAGCTAGTCAAACACGCGTAATGGAAGTAGGGAACTAGAGTTCGGATGTTAGAAAGAGATCATTCAACGGAATAACGCCATACACAGAATGATATGAGCAATGCTCCATAGATTCCAATAATCAAATAATGGTTTGGTTACAATGCTATACTGAATGGAAGTAAATGCTGTAAAAGGGAAGATAGGTATCGGTCTCCTTGATTTAGGAAACCAGTATGTACAAAAGTAGACCGCCCGGGACAGTGTTAGCCTGATACTGAGTTACAGACATATCGGGATACGATCGTGTCAAGTTATCGACCATATCGGGTTCCAACTGTGATGGGGGTGATCATATCGGGATATGCTTCCGTGATATAGTCGTGTCGGGATGCAGCCGTGTCGAGTTGCAACCTTGACAGGTGAAGGGACTGTATCGGGTGGGTGTCCGTATCCGGTTGGTACTGATCTCGGCTCTTGGGTTCTTCAGGTTGGGTTGTTCTGTCTAGGAGGGTTGTCTCGAGTTGAGCTCAGACAGAAGCCTGACATGCTCGGAGGAGCTCCAAGGATCATCGTGTGTTTCCTACTGCTACCAGAATGATCTCCAAGTGAACTCCTCCCATCCCTCTCGGGATGGGAGTATGCTCACCTAACTCATCTCCTGGGAACTCGGCGCACTAGCTCCCCCTTCAATCCGATGGTCCATCCCATTGTTGGCCTATAGATTCTATTTATAGGGCAGCAGGTAGGTGGAGATTGAAGCTTTATTGGTCCATGATTCTGGGCAGTAATGACTTTAGTTGGAGCTTTGAACGAGGATGTCACGGTTGTCGCCTGATATGCTGTGTCATGTTGTCTTTGCTGGTACTCAGTAGGACAGCAACCGTGTCGGGTTGTTGTGGAGCCGGTTATCAGGGTGTATCAGGCTACGGTGCGTGACAGGCTGAATTTGTATCATGCAGCAAAATTGTCCATGCTTGGTTGTGGCAGGCTGGAGTCATATCGGGCTACGGTACTACCGGGTAGTCATGTGGGGTTGTTGATCGTGTCGGGTTGCAACTGTGTTGGGTTGACACCATGATGGGTAAAAACCGTAGTAGGTTGTGGCTTTCCCCTTGCTTTGAGAACAGCTGAGCCCCTTTCTCGTAGAGAAATAGGAAAGCCCTTCAAAAGATGGGAAATATTGTCAAAAACACAATGAACATGATTTTTCATGATAAATAGAACATCAAGGAGAAGAAATCAAGTTTGGAGGCTAATTTAATGATGGAATATGAGCTCTGGTAGAAACAAAATGGGTGTTGTTAGTGATTAAGATATGAGCAAAGCATACAGGACACATGACAATTAGCTAGATGGCATATCAGATTCATCCAAAGTAGTTATGAGAAATTTAGATCTAATAAAATTAAATTTCTCTCTAGTTATAGGTTTAGTGAAAATCTCTGCCAACTGATTTTCTGTGTCCACATGCAGTGATATAGATATTAGTGTTGGCAATGTGATCATGAAGAAAATGATGACGAACTTCTATATGTTTAGCTCTACTATGCAATATATGATTGTAAGATAAATTGATTGCACTAGTATTATCACAATAGATAGGAGAAGAATCAAAATGAATGTTAAAGTCTTGGAGAATTTGCTTCATCCATAGGACCTAGGCACAACAACACCCGGCAGCAATGTATTCAGCCTCAGTAGTTGATAATGTCAATGTGATCTGTTTCTTAGAGAACCAAGACACTAAGCATGGTCCTAGGAGAATGCAAGTGCCACTTGTGTACTTTCAATCAATCAAGCATCCTATGTAATCCGCATCACTATAAGATGTAAGAGCAAAGTCCCTTGACTTGGGATACCATAGTCCAAAATTTGGAGTTTTAACTAAGTACCTTAAAATCATCTTAACAGCTATAATATGAGATTTCTTGTGATTTCATTGAAAGCGAGTACACAGTCCAACACTAAACATTATATCATGTTAAGAGGTAGTTAAATAAAGTAAACTTCCAATCATACCTTTATAGATATTCTCATCTACCAACTCACCTTCTTCATCTTTATCTTTTTCTTGAGTGGCCACCTCTTTTCCCTTTTGGGTGATGTTGAGTTCTCTTAGGATAGGAATTACTTCACCAGCAACATCATCATTTGGAACAATATCTTTGGGAATAGAGGGGCTAGTCTCAATAAACTTAACATTTATGGATTCTTCAACTATAGCAAGATCAATGTTAAACACTCTATAAGCCTTGCTAGTAGTGTTATAGCCAAGAAAGAAAGGCTTGTATGATTTTGGATCAAAAAATCTTTCATATTCAAGATAAAACTAGGACATCCAGAAACATGAAAATACTTGATAGAAAGTGTCCTTCCATGCCATAGCTCATAGGGGGTTTTCTTCAAAGAAGGATGTGTAAAAACCCAGTTTTGCACAAAACATGAGGTACTAATGGCTTCAGCCCAATACTTCTTTGGAGTGTCATACTCTAAAAGCATGGTCCTAGCCATCTCCTGTAGTGACCTATTCTTCCTCTCTCCAATTCCATTTTGTTGAGGTGTTCTAGGTGAAGTGAAGTTATGTGCATATCCAGATTCTTCACAAAAGCATTCAAAAAGAACATTTTCAAAATCTCCCCCATGATCACTACATATGGAAACTATCCGGCAAGAAGCTTCATTCTCAACTCGTATGTAAAAACTAGAGACAACATCAAGTGTATCACTCTTAGAAATGAGAAAGAAGGTCCAAATATATCGATAGAAATCATCAACAATAACAAGAAATTACTTGGAACCACAAACCGATTGAGTTCTCATTGGTCCAAATAAATCAATGTGAAGAAGTTCAAGAGCTCTCTTGGTACTAAGGACTCTTTTGGATTTGAAGGAGGACTTGGTTTTCTTTTCCTGGGTACAAGGTTGTCATTCCTCATCCTTCTCAAAATCCAATTTGGGAAGACCCTTGACCAAGTCCTTTTTTCTTATCTTCTTCAACTGATGCATATTTACATGACCAAGCCAACAATGCCAAAGAGAAATGTCATTTGAATTGACTATTATGCATCTACCAACAATAGGCTTAAAAGATTCAAGAACAATTACATAAATATTACCACTTCTAGTTCTCTTATATGACTTGATAAGTGAGGGAATCTAGAACCAAGCATTCAAAGGAAGTAAATATCACAAGGTAACCATTATCACATAATTGACATACACTTATTAAATTGTGATGTAGGCCATCCACAAAGAGAGCATTCTTGAAACATTAGGATTCACCTACATCACCCTCACCTTTTACCTTACCTTTATTGTTGTCCCCAAAGTTAATTGAACATCCTTTCTTCTTAGTGAAGTTGTTGAAATGGCTTATATCACTTGTCATCTATTTAGTGTAGCCACTATCAATAATCTATCTTCATTTTTCCTACAAGAAAGGAGAGCGTCGATTCCCAACTCAAACTTTGGGATCCAGAGTTATCTTGGGGACCCATTTCATCTTTGGGTTGGTCCCCTTAGGCTTGTAAGGACAATAAGTAGAATGATGATCATCACATCTCAATCAGAACAAATCATAGAGTTCTTAGTGTTAGAAGATTATCCAATGAAAAAGGAGGTTTCCTTACTCTTTTTCTTACCTTTGGTTTTGTTCTTTCCCTTAGGTGCTCCCCCTACAAATCCCAAACCACTGGTACCACTTTGTTTGGTAGTATAGTCAAGTATTTCATTTAGGAAGTTTTTCCCTTTGAGGAATTTCTACAGGGAGGCTCCAAGTCTATGATTGTCATTATTAAGAGATATGATAGTATAAGACAAACTAGCAAGACCATCTCTAGCATGAACAAGGTAGGCCTCTAAACAGAGGGCTTTAGTCAAATAAGAATCTTTTTCAAGAGAAATAGAAGCAACACCTTACTAGGCAAAATAGGTCTAGAAGATAAATCATTAACTTGACCAAGCAACCTAGCATTTTCATATTTAAGCACTTGAATTTCTTTGAGATAAACATCCCATTCATCTCTACCAACATCAATAATAAGATTGAATTCAGCATTTTGAGTTTTAAGAGTTTCAAGCTCATTTAGGCACTTTTGGTTATCTACCTTAAGAATCTCAATGTTCTTAAGGTAAACACCATTCTCTTCCTCAGATCCATTGTATTGGGGTTCAAAATCAAGAAATTGCCCTTGCAAGTTATCAATGTTATCAAGATGAATTTTCTCATTTTGCTCAAATCTCTCAAAGTTAGCATACAAATCATCAATAATTCGTCCTAACCTCTTTCTTTTAGATTTCATTTAGCAAAAGAAGAACAAGTAGAAACAAGCATATCAATAAGAGTTTCTTTATATAACTCTTGTAATACTACCTCACTTACCTCACCAATTTCTTCACTTGTAGAGGCCATGAGTGCAAAATGACACTCTCCATATTCTTTGGAGCTTGAGCTACTTGAGAATAAAGCTTCCAAAGCTGCATGAGCTACATTCTTGTGTCTTTTCTCCTTGTTTTCCTTCCTCTTGTACTTTCTCTCCTTCTTGTGCTCATCCTCCTTCTTGGAGCTACTCTGGTGGTGTGACTTTCTAGAGTTTGGACATTCACTCTTAAAGTGCCCCTTGGAGTGGAAGAAGAAGATCGATTTCCCTTGAAGTGCTTGCCCTAGATGTAGTTGGCTTCATGCACACTAGGTCCATCATCTTCACTAGAGGAGGAAGGAGAAGTCTGACAAGCTAGATGTTGTTAAAGGATGACAGCCTCCACTTGAGCTTTGAAGGCACTATCTTTGATCTTTTTTGCTTCCTTTCTTCTTGCTTGGATTCTTCTTCTTTCTTGTCAAGCCTTGCCTCATGGAGCTTGAAGATTGCCAATGAGATCTTCAGTTGGGATGTCACCAAGGCTTCTCACTTCTTTAATGGAGGTCATATTAGACTCCCATCTCTTTGTTAGAGTCCTCAAGATCTTGGACTTGATTACACCTCTATCCAAAGTGTTGCCCAAAGCAGCTAGTCCATTGATGATGATGTTGAACCTAGAGTACATCTCAACAATCCCTTCTTTCTTGCCCATCTTGAAGTTAAGTAAATAGTTTTCAACATGTAGATCTTAGCCTCCTTAACTTGTTTTGTCCCCTCATAGGTGATTCCCAACTTATCCCAAATTTTGTAGGCTATATCCCATGAGGAGGTGTGGTTGAACTCCGTTGGGGTAAGGGATGCATAGAGGATGCTTATGGCTTTGCCATTGAGTTGGGCTTCTTTTAATGCAGCTTCATTCCATGTTGACACAACTTCAGTTGGCTCCTTGTATGGTGTGACCATAACCTTCCACATATCAAAGTTCATCCCTTGAATGTAGAACTTCATACACTTATTCCAATAGAGGAAGTTGGTGTTGTCAAAGATTGGAGGACGCATGGAGAAGACTACATCTAGGTTGAGTGAACTAAGTAGGTTATTTCCCATCTTCTTGTCTCATGTGAGATTGTTGGAGAAGATCCTTGGCTCTGATACCACTTGTTGGATCTAGGTCTCTAGAGGGGGGTGAATAGAGCTTCAACATTCTCAGAAGAAAATTTAGACCTTAAAATTATATCAATTTAAACCAATAGATTAAGATCAATTTGAAGTCCTATCTAAGCAAGCATAGCACGGATGAGAGAAATTGAAACATGCACTTGGACAAGGTAGTTTAAAGTGGTTCCAATCTCCAAACTAGAACATAATCAATCCACTACCTAGAGAGGTCAACCTCTAGGACTTTGTAATCTATGTATACTTACATTTATTCATAAGAGATACAAGGAGACCACCATACACCCAAGGACTTACCTACTCAAAACAAGTGTCTTCCACCTACACAAGGACTTACCCACTTGATCAAGATGACTTTAGCCTTCAACAAGGACTTACCCACACTTGCATTAAGTCTTTGGCCTTTAAGGATTTCCCTACTCTTCTTTAATCTTGTCCTTTTCCTTCATCTTTACATGAATAAGATCTTCACCTCTTCTTCAACCATGAAGAAGACCAACAAAAGATTCATTGTCACTCAGAGTAGCTTGCTTCAACCTTTGCTCTTTGATAAAGGGGATTAGGAAGATGGAAGAAATGAGAGATTTACAAGAGCATGAAGCTAGCTCTCTTACAACACCTAACTCACTCATAATCACAAAATTCTCTGTAAATGAGAGAGAGAGAAACGGGCTCAAAGGGTTGCAACACTCTCAACTATAGCAAGGACTTACAATAGCATGAATGAGCAAACTTGGAATGAACTCTGAGGGATCCTATTCATAGTTGGAGGTGTTCCTTTGAGTGTGGGATCACTTAAGAATGAAATATAGCCCTTTTACAACTTGCAATGGATCTATTTTCTCTCACAACAACTCTCCAACAGTTGGAGTCACTTTTTTTGTGTTTTTAGTATAGTACATTTGGTTGAGTTTCAATAAAGGTAACTCGATAGATCCACTAAATGACAAAGCCAATTTTCAAACTATCGTTCGAGTTTGTTCTAGGAAACTCAACCAATGAGTCAAATTAGTTTTTCTTAGTTGATCGAATAGAGTTCTATGAGTGTGCAACTTGACCAATAGGTCATTTCTAGAAAATCCATCACTAGATCGATCGAGTTCTAACTCGATCGATAAACAGCCTATGACAAATTTTCTGAATTGACTTTTGAGTGTCCAAACATTGGAATTAAGTGTCCATAATTTTTTTCATCTTAGTTACAAGTCATATCATCAATACAAGTGATTACAAAATTAATTGAAGGTGATTTGGAGTGATTTTCCAAAACGCACACTTGCATTGCTTTTGACTTAAACTTGGACAAGCTAGGGCTTTGCGTAATTTGATCCTTTTCATGTACCTAAAGCCTGAAATCAACCTTGAACAAACATATTAGATACATAGTAATGGAATGGTTGAGTCATTATCAAAATATGGACAATGTATAATTTTCAAGTCAACAATGTTAAGGTGATTCTAAACATCTTAATATCTCTCAAAGTGACTGGTGAGATATGCTACTTGGGGATCCATGGAATTCCAGAATATGGAGAGAAGATTGGCATCAACTTTCTTCCAATGTTCCAGAGTGCTATTAGTATAAGGATCTTTTGTGAGGAGTTTGTATTTCCCTTGCCCTTTGAACCATATTTTCACCAATCGACTCCATTAAGTGAAGTTCTTTTCATTGAGCTTCCAAGTAGTGATGACTTGATCTCAAATAAGGAGAGGATCCATCCTTCCATCTTTTCTGACATGATGGAGATAGGAGGTACAATAGGGAAGTAGATACCTTAGATGGTGTGTGTGGAATAACACACGGTGTGTTTGAATAAGGCAGAAATTTGATAGGTTCCTTACATGGCATGTATGGGAAAACACACGACGTGTTTTGAAGAATTGGATGAATCACTAGTTGTTGATAATATGGTGTGTGTCACATTGCTGGGAAAATCTTAAGTCTTCTTCTCCAAAAAAAATCACACCTTAGAAGGATATTCTTGGTGAGAAAACCTCCTAGGTGCAAATCTATCTATCACTATGATGGTGGTGAAGATTTTGGGAAGGAGATGGAGATCGTTTGGATGGTGATACCTCTAAACAATATGACTGGATAGTGAACTGACTTCTTCAAGTGTTGAACCAATCAATTTAAGTGTTAGGTCAATTTGAATCAGCATTGACAATTAGAACTCTGAATAACTAGTTTAGCAAGTGAACCAACTGACTCAGACTTGTAAATTGGATGGTTTAGGTTGTGAAATGATTGTGTGGTTGATCAATACGATTGGATCATGGATTGATGATGACATCATATTTTGAATCAATTAAATATTAATTTCCAATATAGTTGTGATTGGGAAACAAGATGAAATGATCAGTTCAATGTTTGTAGGTTCTGGAAAATTCAGGAAATCATGTCCTTTCAACTCCCACCATAATAGAACTCTTGACCCTGACCTTTGTATAAATAGATGGGTAGTCGAGGCTTTCTAGAGACACAACAATAAGCTCTAAAATTTTTTGTCTTCTCTCAGTTGTAGTAATGTGAGAACCCGAGAAAGTTCTATCTATCAAATAAGGAACAACAAGGAAGTGACAATTGGGAGAGCAAGTCGAATCTAGCACATTGGCTAGAAGGGACGACTCCTTGTATGTTCATCCAGAATGAAAAGAGTTACTGATGGTCTATGTGGAATACTACAGAAGAGAGGAGTTTGTTGCCACCCACTAGGAGGATGAAGTCAATTTCCATCTATGGTGATCAACCAGGAGTCCATTACCGACTTTGTCCAAGTGTAACTTGAATCACACTACAGCAAGGGATAGTCACCAGACTCGCTCCAGGACCAAGTATAAAACTTGCAACCCTCCTTCCCATTACATAGTTGTTGATGCAATCCACTATTCAAAGGGAAATATGGAAGTAAAATTTTAAGTTCGGTTGCCATAATCAATGCCATATTTCTCTTCAAAATTGACCTCTATTTTGACAGGATTAGCAAGCCCTTCTCACTCATGTGCCTTAGTTGTTTGTGCAATAATTTGTGTGATAATCCTCAACTACATATATCCTGCCCCTAATCACTATAAAATGGGTCTCTTACATGTGAGACAAATTTTGACTAGTGGCACAATCAAAGACCCCTATTTCATCTTACATTTACCATGCAAAAGTTTGGATAATTCTTCTTTATTCAGGAAAGAACATGATACCGAACACAATTACATTCGAGGAACATGACAAACTTCTTTTGTTACGAATGTAAAACCAACACTATTCTTAATGTCAGTTATTCAACCCTAAAGATCCTTGAGTATCTAAATTTCCCATCTTCACCCTGCCAAAATTCCCTCTCACATAGTTAGTAAAGAACTCTTTATTGGATATGTGTGATAAGAAGTCACAAAATTGATCACTCACTTGAAATCATCCTCACCACCATGAAAACATTGCTCCTAAAATCTCAAAAACACATCATCATTGTTGTTCCTTCATCTAATAATTCAATATAGTGGTCTTTCCATCATCCTTCTTCTCACAGGCTTCAAATGATGTTTCCCTTTTTAAACCTTGAATCCTTCTTGAAGTGGACTACCTTTCCACAATGGAATCAAGGTATTCTCTTTGATTTTGATCTACCATGGGAATTCCGACACTCCTAGGGCTCACCACATCCTTGATATATGTCATGGTCTTGTTGGATCTAAGGGCTCTAGAGGTGGGGTGAATAGAGCTACAAAATTTCTCACAAAACATATTAGACCATCAAATTATATTAATTAGAAGCAAAAGCTTAATGGTAATTTGAAGTCATGTCTAACAAGCATAGAAATGATGAGAGAGATTGATAGCAAGCACTTGATTAAGGGATGTAGAGTGGTTCCACACTTCAAACTAGAAGTGAGTCAGTCCACTACCTAGAGAGGTCAACCTCTAGGACTTTACATGTACTTTTCTCTATTATATCACCACACAGATTTACAGCAATAGACCACCAAAGGACTTACGCATCCAACCACAAGGAGATCTCCACCTTAACAAGGAACTTACCCACTTAGATTGAGTCTCTAGCCTTCACCTAGGTCTTACCCACTCAAGATCAAGTCTTCCTCCTAGAAGGACTTTGCTTCTCCTCTTGGATCTTCAGCCTTTGCCTTATCCTTCACATAGCAAAGATCACCACCTCTTCATCAACCTTGAAGAGGACCAGCTACAGCTCCTTCACTCGATGGAGCTTGCTTCAGCTTTTCTTCATAAGAGAAGGAGATAGGAAAGCAGTGGAAGATTGAGAGCTTTACATGGACAAAGGTGGAGCTCTCTTACAATAATCCTAATTCACTCACAAATCACGAAATGATGTGTAAACTATAAAGATAAAGGGGCTCAAGGGGTGATAGCACATTAACTATAGCAAGGACCTAATATGTAGTGAATGATAAACCTTGGAATGAACTCCAAGGGGTCCTATTTATAGTTGGGGTGCTCCCTTGAGTTGGGGAATACTTAGGGCCAAAATATAGCCATTTTTGCTCAAGGCAACGAATCTATTTTCATCCAAACAAGCTACCATCGGTTAGAATCACTTTTTCTATGTTTTATGTACAGTACATTTGGTCGAGTTGCAATAAAGGTAACTCAATCGATCGGCTAAAAGACAAACCCAATTTTCAAACTATCGATCGAGTTTGTCCTGGGAAACTCAACCGATCAGTTAAAGTCACATATGGTCAGTAAGCCGTTTGGTCGAGTTATGTGAATGCACAACTCGGCCGATGCACATATCAGAAAATTGATTCAAGTGATCGGTCGAGATTGAAACTCGATCGATTAGCAGTCTATGATCAATTTTCTAAAGTGATGAAAAAGTGATTAAAACTTGGTACTAAGTATCCCACATATTTTTCTCATCTTAGTTAGAAGTCATATCATCAATACAAGTGATTACAAAAACTTTCTAAGGTCATTTGAAGGGATTTCCTTATTAGCACACTTGCACTGCATTTGACTTGAACTTTGACAAGATAGGGGTTGTGTAAATTGATTCTTTTCATGTACCTAAAACCAGATATCAATCTTAAATACACATATTAGATACATATGAATGGAACGGTTGAGTGATTATCAAAATATGGACAATGTATAACCTCTAGGTCAACATTCTCCCCCTTTTTGACAATGACAAACCAATCCTCATACATATTGAAAAGAATGTTGAAAATATACCTTTGCTTTGTGAATTAGGGGGATTCAAGTTTTGAACAATGTGAATTTCTCCCCCTCCATCTATGCTTACTTTAACCTACATAGTTAGTCTTTCTATACAAAGCAATATAACATGCATGTACTATATGGTCCTTTATCAAGTCACATGATAAAGCATATAATGGACAAGAAAAGGATCACAGAAGCAATAAATGGCAATATGATTGAGTTTCAAGCCATTGGATTTTCTCTCACCCTTTGACATTATCAAAAAGGAAGGGGGTAGAAGAGCACACAAAAAGTCTTCTCCAAACACAACCAAGAAGATATTCAAACATGCAATCTCATAACATATATCAAACTAAGACGAGAGAAACACGCAAGCTAGGTAACAATCAAAATATGGTGAAAATATGGCACCAACACATAAGATATAACTGATCAAAGAGTAAGAGTGCACAGAAGATCCTACCAAAAAAAAGAGTGCACAGAAGATAGATTACAACTCATGAAGCATGTTCTCATAAAAACAACTACAAGTGAGAATTGATGAAAGATAAAGATAAAATAGTACATCTCAGATCATGTGCCCAGATGTTTTTAATACAAAATAGCCTAGAAAGATATACATGATCAACAAACTAGACTAAAAACTAAGAACATCTAGACATCTAAGCTATATATGTCCACATCATCATCATCATCCTCGACATCAGGCTCGTAGTCATCGTCTCTCTGAGAACCCATTACACTAAATGATATTACTCAAAACATAAAACAGAATCAATCACTAATTAATCCCATACCCAAAAATATGGGTAAATTAAAACTGATTTCAACATCAGCACCCGCTTAGAAACATTTGCATAAGAGCCTAACATCTTTCTTATATGCATACTATGCCAAGAATTTGATACAAATTTTTCTATCGTCTTAGCCACCACATATATATAGGAGAACAATATTCGTATATGCCACACAAACAAGCATTAATATGCTAACAAAAGTCTTATTTATTTAAAACACCATATACAAACTTTTTTTCGCCCAGACTTGAGAGTATAGGGACGACTCTAGGACAGACTAGACATCTAATCAACTTTCTCATAGAATTACTATAGCTCCTCTTTGCTGCCATAGGTTTGTTTTTGTCACTTCAGATTACCTAAAAAAATGTGGCAAACCACAAGGGTGAGACCCATGTCCCAGCAAGAGATATAACCTCCAACCACGATTATTGATTACAACATTTTTAAGTAATTAAACAGTTAAGTAGTTTAATCAGATATAACAAATAAGCTCAGAAACACTAATGATTAACAAAATACATAAAGGAGCAGATAATAACTATCATCATTAGCCAGACTATCATCCATTATCGTGTTGACAATATAAGCAATTCAGTGGCATATGTATATCTAACATCTGAGCAAATCTAGTAACATAGAATCTCTATCATTATGAATAAGTCTAGCCACATAAGCATAGATAACAACATTAGCATGTCTAATAGGCTGAACATATCAACATCATAAAAGAGATCACAACATAGGCAAACTGTCTAGATAAGCATGATTAGTAGTATATGCATCTATAGTTCCAAAGGCATGGCTAGCATGCTAAACATAACTAACAACATGAGATAGCTAGCATCATGATTATAATCAATAGTAGCATTATAGTTATCAACATAATCATGGCTACTGTATGTATGCATCTACAACCTTAAGAATATCCACAACATAAGTATATCTACTATCTCTTAATTGCACTAAGCATCATCTTTATGTAAACATAACAAACAAGGGTTATCATCCAATGTGAATTGTCATGTATAACCCTAAACAAATATGCTACATGCCTGTATTACATCTTTTATTACGCCCTGAGGAATTTGAGGATACCACTCAAAATCCAAATGACCACTACTAAGTCAAAATCAGTGTCATACAAGATCTAGGAAGAGTCAGACTCCTAGATCTTCTCCACCCCCGGTCAGTACGGGTCCACCACAGCGACACATAAGGTCAAGCCGCTAATAGCTAGTCCGTCCTTTGTACAGGTCATGACACTAGTGAAAGGAGGTGAGTACACATACCCTACCATCCGAGGTACAACCGTAGTTTTCCTCCAATGTTGTCACATATATAATCACCGAGACATGACCACAATCATTTTCAATCACATCATATGTATGAGGCATGACAATAGACAACCTCCACAATCTGTATTGTGGATGACAAGGATATATCCTCAACTTTCCACCCCCACATACTCAACAATATGTGCTCTAAGTTTCCCTTAGGAATACTTGTTTCACCATCTAGCAAGTTCTGACACTCAGATGGATCTATGGCACAAGGCACTATATGATTAGAGTTTCACTTGATTAGTTATGCCAATTGGGTGAATTAAGGCTACATCAAACAAGTAGACATATAATTCCTAATTCACTTCTAGAAAGCATGAAAATATCACAATATTTAAAAGATATAAAATGTGTGAAACATAATTTCTCATCTCATCATCACATGGTACTATTCACTTGCCATTCATGAGGCTACACTAGTTATCATATTATCACAAGATATAAATCCTTTTCACAATATCACAGGGTATCAACCCTTATCAACACAAGAGGATTACACCTCATTCAGGGCTCAACCATGCCCAAAGGTCATTAAGACCATCTAACTATCACAGGATATAAATCCTTTTCACAATATCATAGGGTATTAACCCTTATCAACACAAGAGGATTACACCTCATTCAGGGCTCAACCATGCCCAAAGGTCATTAAGACCATCATACTATTCCCTACAAGATCATCATTCTTTCCATGCCTTATAACAAGGCTCAACAACATCACTTCCATATAATACACCAGATCAGCACAATATTGCATTAATGAGATAGGAGATATTCATAAACAATTATAGCAGGGTTATATTAACATTAAGAACATTCCTTTATTACATCAACATGCAAGGAATCTAGATATGATTAACACTCATCATATTCATAATGCACATGCTTAGCATAAGAAAGTATCAACCATGTGGCTATGATTACCACCAATTAACACATTAAGGTTATGATCATGTAAAGGATGTTATTCCACCATCACTCCATCATATAAGAATGTTAAACATGAATACTCATCTTTATCTATTTTTATTAGAGTTAGGTTCAACATGATAAATTATATCAATGTTACTAATCATCACTTATACCCAAACCCTAACTCGCGACATCCCCATTGGATCATGGATGCATAAGGTGAAGCATCACCATCACATTCCATATTGTTCTCAAGTATGAACCCACACATAAATCAAGGTGTATCCATAGGGTTATACCATACTTGGGTTTCAACAACAGTAACAGATTATTTCATGATTGTATTAGTCATTCAAGGACTATTCATACCCAATTACCATCATTTAGTGATATTAAAGCTAGGTATAACAAGCTATACCTCATTAGGGTTACGTATCAACACAATATGATTATCATCCCTTCTGTTCATATGAGTGAATAGGTAATAATACCTTATTAAGGGTAACCCTCCATTTGTTCCATCATCATTCAACCAATATAACCATACCACAATGTCACCCAGAACCATTGGATGTTTAAAAGGTAACACCATTGGTTGTTTACATAAGTAAACACCTTAGATAAATCACCTATGAAGTCCTTTATTTGTTCTCTAGAAAGAGTCACCATCTAACCCTATACATCCCTTGATTAACAACACAAAAAGTTCCATTGAGAGTAGGGTAAAACCCACAATCGACTGTTCACTTAAAACAAGCCATCCATTGTCAACAAGTAAGCTCCTTAAGTTGATCATGTAAAGGAAACCATATAAATCACAGTATTAAGGCCAACATATTACATTATCCGTCATCTCACTTTATTGGAGGAATAAACATTAGATCTTGACCATTGTTTCAATTTCATATGTTAAAACCATCAATTACAGTATAGGTTCGACCATTGCATTAAGTGACCCAAGAAACCATTGGTCTAAGGTTTAATTGATGATACAAATATATGAATAGCTCACCATAGATTTTGGAGATCTAATACACCATCATTAGTGACCATTAAGTCACCATAGGTTCAAATATTAACACTATATTCATTAATCAGCATCAAATATTAAGCTAATGTCATTATTGATTGATAACATTACTAGGGTACTTAATGGTTGATCATTAAACTTCTAATTGATCCAAAACCTGACTTAAGGGGGTGATCATAGGTTGTCACCATCATCTAAAACCTTTGATCCCAACCATCAGTTGTCATGAAGACAACACCATAGGGTTATTGCAATGGTACCATCATCGGGTCATGTGTTTATAGAAGAAATCAGCTTTAAACCCTAAAATTGACCATTGGTTGATAGGTGCTTTGCACCATAGGTTGTCAAACCAACCTGATTCAAGTCATATTGTACCTTAGTAATAATGTACACATGATCACAAGTTCATGTAGAACTGAAATTAGAACAGGTAACATTATACAAATTGAAATCCAAGTCAAACGTAGCTTTTTAGTGCATGAATCATCATTTTCAAGCAAGAACATGAGCTAGCAAGCTTATGGTAAGCAATAAACGTGGAGAAAGTTATAAAACATGCCTATAATTAGAAGATGAAACTCCAAACAGAAGAAAACTTGAGTAGGTAGGGTAGATAATCCAAGCATAAGTTGTGAACTCGTCCATCTAGCACCTTTCTTCATCAAATGAGCAAACCCTAAGCATAAGGAGCAAGAAAGGTAGGGTTTTAGTGCTTTAGAGAAATTCCTACCATGGGACAGAAAGGTTCCGACCTGGAGGAAGGCATAAGGAAGGATAAGAGTAAGAGAAATGGAGAATGAAGGAAGAAAACAACTTGCCTTGGTCGAAATCCCTAGAAGATGACCTTGGAAACCCTAGGTAGGGCTAGATGGAGCTCTAGGAGACCTTCTTCTCCAAAAAGAGGTTGTATTCTACCTTAGAGAACTTGGTTCTGCATAAAAATAGAGTGTAGTCATTGCTCCAGGTTAGAGGAAAGAGAAAACAAGCAAAGTTTCATACTTGGCCAAGGAAGAGGTAAATATAGCCCATGGATGAGGATAGAAGCAAGCATGAGGTGTAAAAGTAGCTTCTCCATGTATCTATGGCCTTAAACTATTAAGAATATACAAGCACACACACAAGATGCTCCCCCACAATCCATATATACCTTCATACATTTCCTTTGTCTAATTTCCCAGCCAATCAAATAATTCATTAGTTGATAGCTACTAAAGGAAGCTCATCCATGAAGGGGCAAATCCTAAAATACCCTTGGAGAAAACACCTTCAAACCAAGATTTAAATAGGTTCCAAATGTCTCAACAAGCTCAAGAATGATGATATAATATCCAAGGAACATAATGCAAGTGAGAAATTTCAAATAAAACCTCTCAATTGGGTAAATTGCAGAAAAGTCTAAAATGTGCATAAAATTGCATAACTTGCTCAAACACTGTCCAAATTGGACCAAATTTGAAACTTAAGCTTGTATTATGATTTCAAAGCATATAAACGTTATATTAGGGTTATAATCATTCAATTATGGTAATTAAGATTATTCAATTCATTAAGCAAGTTTAGGGGCCTTACAACTATAAACCCCTAATATGGATTTCGCCCATGCAATCCAAGGTAAACAAAGATGGATACTTCCTTTGCACCTCATCCTATTACCTTCAAATGGTTACTTACATATCATGGTGATATCATATCATTCATACATATCTCATCTTGGGTCAGCATAAAAACCCCCACATAAGAAGACATTCTCAATATGGAATGTAGAAACTTGTTGTGTCATCTGTACAACTCTAGTAGTAATGTTCAACTTTAAATTATAGATATCATCCTAAAATTATATCTATTGTATGAATAAATTACTCAAAAGTCATACTTTCTAGCTTTTTACCAATCATGCAATGTGTCCCATACCATTCCTTGAAGCATAAAAAAGGCAATGTATCCATCCTTTTTTTTATACACTGACACTAGAACTCTTATCAGTTCTTTTTTAGCATCAAAAGCAATGTTGACGTTGGCACCTGTCATTCCATATAAGGAAACATCATTCCTAGTCAACCTTGTTAGGGGTGAAACAACAACACTATATTCACCTTACTAGATTTACACAACCTACTTAGAAGGCATATCGTGATCCCATAAAGAAATTTAATCAACCCCATCTGACTCTTGTTCAACTTGTCTCATAGCTATTACTGCTTCGACAACCCTAAGGTTTTTGAAGAAATATTGATCATATTTTTTACCATATTTGAAATACTTTGAGATTTCATCATTCAAAGCTTGATATAACTTGTATGACATGATTGGAACACTTTGTTCCTCTTATTCATAAATTCTATTTGTACATTGGTTAGTCTAAAGGACATAAGTCTAAACTCATCATGGCCATGTGAATTATGTTATCCAATCTAACTATTATGCATTGATATATGATCATCGGTTTATCTTAAAGGAACACAGTATCACATATCTATTGATCAACAACCATCTATCCTTGATAGTGGTCTTGCCCAGCTATCATTGAACCATACACAACATTATAGAATCACTTTTGTTTTTCCTTCCAAACAACATTTATAGGATCATCAACTCTCTCTATCTATCTCTAAATGAGAGGAATACTTGGAATGTTCATTAAATAAGCATCTCCAACCTTCATATATTTCCCATATTGTTGATACATCTTGGATACTAGGATTCATTACCTTGGTATCCACCTCATGTGATATAAGGAACTCACATCCTTATATCATCTACTTTTACCAAAATAATAAATTTCAAAACATAAAAGAGGAGTCTCCCAAATTATTGGAAGGCTCAAAATCAAAATCATCACAAACTATATGATCTTGGAACCATAGTCCAAACAACCTTATGCTATAATAAGCTATCCACCCTCATGTTTACAACGAATCCACACATACCAAGTGGAAATGATCCACTCGAAAGTTGTTCTCTAGAAAGGAAAGACACAAAGGGAAACACACTTCCCATACCATAGTAGTATTTTTCAAGGGTCACTAGAAAAAAGGTAACCAATTCTATTTTCATTATGCAGGTTACAGTTTCATATGTATCATTTTACCTTTTTCATTTCAGGTTCCTTGCCATTAGCATAGGAATCATCATGATTAACATATCTCATTACTCCTTCCGTGATGACTATATATCACACTTGGTATGTTCTCTTATTTTATTATGTTTTTCAACCACTTTTCAATAGTATTTTTTGGTCGGTCAAAAAGCGTGTTACTATAAACCAAAAAACTTTGGGCACAAGGTACCCCAATACAAACCAGAAGCTATAAAAGCTCACTCTAGGATCAGATACCCCCACGTAGGGGGTAAAAACAAAAATAAAGGACAAAGAAACCAGAAGGCAGGAAGACCAGAGAAATCAACAAGCTAAAACTGAGCAAACCTTCTAGGAGGAAGCCAGTTAAGAGATGTAATTACATGCATTTAGCTCACCCAAAAAAAGTAAAAAAACAAATCTAAACCAGGCATCCTCCAGAAAACCTGCCAGGACTTAGCTTGAAAGCATCTGCTCTTCACCGACTGCATAAGCACTAGGTTCCTAGCTGGAGAACCGTCTGCCTGGGAACCCTAGAAGAGACCTCGGATTCCAAAGAACCCTGAAAAATCCAAACATCTATGCATCCAAGCGTCAAAGCTATAACAGGGAACAACCAATCTCTGACTCGGTTGAAGAGGAGGTGAGGCAGGTTGAAGCCTTTGAAACCTCCTCCAATAGCATTAGTACACCCACAAAGTGTGAAGGAGAGAAGACAAAGCCTAGGCAACCTTCATCATCGACTCAATACCAAAGCTAGACCGTCTAGACCCTGATAAGCTTGAAGAAGAGGTCAGCCGACCACTGGCATACCATCGAATACCTAGAAAGCAGCATCCGGGAACAACATCCAAGCAGCTGCTACACCCCTTGGGCCTTCTGCTACGTCGTGATTGGAGTCCCAGAGCAGAGCACCGTCGCCAGGACGCATCACCTGGAGGAGATGGAAGCCCCGTCGGGCCTGACTGAAGAACCAGTCCAATCTTGAAGGCAAGCTGCCATCCCACATTGGTCCACCAACGACCCCTAGGCGCATGACCACGAGGGTGACCATTGACAGATCGGGGAGGCACCATCAGATGCAGTCGAGTAGGTCGGGAATGGCCCAGACCGCCCACCGAGTGAGCCCACCTACGCCAATGCGCCGAGCAGCTCCGCGTCGGGGTGAAACCAGGCCATCACCCCAGCCGATGGAGAAGAAGACGCCTGTGAGGAGGGGCGACAACCTCGTCCAACACTGGCGATGCCGGAGCAGCCGCACAAGCACCCAGTCTGAAAGGGAACGGCCCTCTCCATCTACCACTCTTGAGCAGAATGGAGTCGACAGGGTGACTGTCGAACCCTGGACCACAATCGTTGAGACCTTGTAGCGCATCGCGTTAGCTTCGAATCCGATCTCCCAAGGAGAAGCCCTAGCGATTGCCCCTCAAACACCTGCTCCCACACTCTAGAGGATGCCACGGACTTGCAACCACCACTCACCGTAGTTCAGGGGCCAGGGGGAGGAGAGCATCGGGAAGCCACCCCCTCCCCCCAGTGGCAGCCACCGGAGAGGGTAGTGAGAAGCCGTAGCCGAACCCTAGAGAGAGAGCCATGTTAGCACCTAATCTCTAGAGTGAATCTTTAATTTATCATTAAACACTCATATTCCTATCAATAGTTAAATACTCATATTCCACATTTTCTTCATTAAACATGGATCATATCCCTTAATTTCTTTCAAAAGCCATGCTTATTTTACACTAACATTTTCTTATACACATAGGTTGGTCTAAGATTAACTCAGGTTCCACATTATTTATTTGTCATTGTTCCCATTCATCTTCTCATTTTATACTTATCATAGGAGTTCTTTCCATCTTATGTGAATTTCATACCTGATTCACTTTATAAGCATATACTTATATGTCTTTTACTTTATTATCTTCTTGAATCACATCTTCAAGAACTCCTCTTTTCCTTATTTGTATTTAGATTTCGATTTCATGGTGTTGTATCTTTCTCTTATAGTTACCAAACATTCAAGTTTTGATAGATAATGATGCAATTCTCATCTTCTTTAAGGTATTATTGAGATATTCACACCATGATTTGTTATTCGTTATACTCTTTAGATTGTCTCAAAATGACTACTTGATCAGAGTAATCAGAAAGGTAACAATCTAAGCATTCCATACTTATTGTTTCTTCAATAATTGAATACCTGGCCAGGGCACCCAAATACTGAGATTAGATAGTATGCACCATATTTTTGTGTGATATTCCTAATTTTGACATCATCCTAGTCCTAAGTCCTAGTGTCCCTGTAGACTCAGTGAACCTAAAGCTCTGATACCAACTTGTTAGAACCCGTTATACTAAACAAGATTACTCAAAATATAAAACACAATCAATCACTAATTAATCACATACCCAAAAATATGGGCAAATTAAAACCGATTTCAACGTCAGCACCCACTCAGAAACATTTGAATAAGAGTCCAACATCTATCTTATACCCATACTATGACAAGAATTTGATACAAATTGTTCTATTGTCTTAGTCACCACATATATACAGGAGAACAATATTCGTATATGCCACACAAACAAGCATTAATATGCTAACAAAAGTATGATTCGTTTGAAACACCATAAACAAACTTTTTCTCACCCAGACCTGAGAGTACAGGGATGACTCTAGGACACACTAGACATCTAATCAGCTTTCTCATAGATTCATTACTACAACTCCTCTTTGCTGCCACATGTTTGTTTTTGCCACTTGAGATTACCTAAAAAACGATGTGGCGAACCACAAGGGTGAGACCCATGTCCCAGCAAGAGATATAACCTCCAACAATGTTTATTGATTACAACAATTTTAAGTAATTAAACAGTTAAGTAGTTTAATCAGATATAACAAATAAGCTCAGAAATTGATGATTAACAAAATACATAAAGGAGCAGATAATAACTATCATCATTTTCCAGACTATCATCCTCAATCTTGTTGACAATATAAGCAATTCAGTAGCATATGCATATCTAGCATCATGAGCAAGTCTAGTAACATAGAATCTCTATCATTATGAATAAGTGTAGCCACATAAGCATATCTAACAACATTAGCATGTCTAATAGGTTGAATACATCAACATCATAAAAAGAGCTAATAACAGAAGCACAACTATCTAGATAAGTGTGATTAGCAGTATACGCATCTGTAGTTCCAAAGGAATGGCTAGCATGTTAAACAAACCTAACAACATGAGATAGCTAGCATCATGATTATAATCCACATTAGAAGTATAGTTATCAACATAATCATGGCTATTGTATGTATGCATCTACAATCTTAAGCATATCCACAACATAAGTATATCTACTATCTCTTAATTGCACTCTGCATCATATTTATGTAAAGATAACAAACAAGGGTTATCATCCACTGTGAATTGTCATGTATAACCCTAAACAAATATGCTACACGGCTGTATTACATCTTTTATTACGCCTTGAGGAATTTTAGGATACCACAAATATCCAATTGACCGCTGCTAAGTCAAAATCAGTGCCAAACAAGATCTAGGAAGAGTCAGACTCCTAAGATCTTCTCTGCCCCCGGTCAGTACGGGTCTGCCATCGTGACACATAAGGTCAAGCAGCTAATAGCCTAGTCTGTCCTTGGTACAGGTCACGAAACTAGTGAAAGGAGGTGGGTACGCATACCCTACCATCCGAGGTATAACCGCAGTTGTCCTCCAATCTTGTCACATATATAATCACCGAGACACAACCACAGTCATTCTCAATCACATTAGATGTATGAGTCACGACCATAGCCAACCTCCACAATCTACATTGTGGATGAAAAGGATATATCCTCAACTTGCCACCCCCACATACTCAATAGTATGCACTCTGAGTTTCCCTTATGAATACTCATTTCACCATCTGGCAAGTTTTGACACTCAGATGGATCGATGGCATTGGGCACTACATGATTAGAGTTTCACTTGAGTAGTTATGCCAATTGGGTGAATTAAGGCTGCATCAAATAAGTAGACATACAAATCCTAATTCACTTCTAGAAAGCATATAAATGTCACAACTTTTAAAAGATATAAAATGTCTGAAACATAATTTCTCATCTCATCATCACATGGTTCTATTCACTTGCCATTCATGAGGCTACACTAGCCATCATACTATCACAAGATAGAAATCCTTTTCACAATATCACATGGTATCAACCCTTATCAACACAAGAGGATTACACCTCATTCAGGGCTCAACCATGCCCAAAGGTCCTTAAGACCATCATACTATCATAGGATTTATATTAATCCTTATCAACACAAGAGGATTACACCTCATTCAGGGCTCAACCATGCCCAAAGGTCATTAAGACCATCATACTATCACATGATTTATATTAACCCTTATCAACACAAGAGGATTACACCTCATTCAGGGCTTAACCATTCCCAAAGGACATTAAGACCATCATACTATTCCCAGCAAGATCATCATTATCTTTCCATGCCTTATAACAAGGCTCAACAACATCACTTACATATAATACACTAGATCAACACAATATTGCATTAATGAGCTAGGAGATATTCATAAACAATCATAGTAAGGTTATATTAACGTTAAGAACATTCCTTTATTACATCAATATGCAAGGAATCTAGATATGACTAGCACTCATCATATTCATAATGCACATGTTAAGCATAAGAAAGTATCTACCATGTGGCTATGATAACCACCAATTAATACATTAAGGTTATGATCATGTTAAGGAGGTTATTACACCATCATTCCATCATATAAGAATGTTAAACATGAATACTCATCTTTATCTATTTGCATTATAGTTAGGTTCAACATGATAAATTATATCAATGTTACTAATCAACACTTATACCTGAACCCTAACTCACGACATCCCCATTGGATCATGGAAGCATAAGGTGAAGCATCACCATCACATTCCATACTATTCTCAAGTATGAACCCACACATAAATCAAGGTGTATCCATTGGGTTATAGCATACTAGGGTTTCAACAATAGTAACAGAGTTTTTCATGATTGTATTAGTCATTCAAGGACTATTCATACCCAATTACCATCATTTAGCTATATTAAAGCTAGGTATAACAAGCTATACCTCATTACGGTTACATATCAACACAATATGATTATCATCCCTTCTATTCATATGAGTGAATAGGTAAGACTACCTTGTTAAGGGTAACCCTCCATTTGTTCCATCATCATTCAACCAATATCACCATACCACAATGTCACCCAGAACCATTGGATGTTTAAAAGGTAACACCATTAGTTGTTTACATAAGTAAACACCTTAGATAAACCACCTATGAAGTCCTTGATTTGTTCTCTAGAAAGAGTCACCATATAACCCTAGACATCCCTTGATTAACAACACAAAAAGTTCCATTAAGAGTAGGGTAAAACCCACAATCGACTGTTCAGTTAAAACAAGCCATCCATTATCAACAAGTAATCTCCTTAAGTTGATAATATAAAGGAAACCATATAAATCACATTATTAGGACCAACATATTACATTATCCATCATTCTAATTTATTGGAGGAATAAACATTAGATCTTGACCATTGGGTCATGTTCGTATGTTAAAACCATCAATTACAGTATAGGTTTGACCATTGCATCAAGTGACCCAAGAAATCATTGGGCTAAGGCTTAATTGATGTTACAACTTTATGATTAACTCACCATACATTTTGGAGATCTGATCCACCATCATTAGTGACCATTAAGTCACCATAGTTTGTTATATTAACACTATATTCATAAATCAACATCAAATATTAACCTAATCTCATCATTGATTGATAACATTATTAGGGTACTTAATGGTTGATAATTAAACTTCTAATTGATCCAAAACCTGCCCTAAGGGGGTGACCATAGGTTTTCACCATCATCTCACACCTTTGATCCCGACCATTAGTTGTCATGAAGACAACACCATAGGGTTATTGCAATGGTACCATCATCGGGTCATGTGTTTATAGAAGAAATCAACTTTAAACCCCAAAATTGACCATTGGTTGATAGGTGCTTGGCACCATAGGTTGTCAAACCAACCTGATCCAAGTCATATTATACCTTAAGAATAGTGTACACATGATCACAGGTTAATATAGAACTGAAATCAGAATAGGGAACATTAGAAAAATCGAAATCCAAGTCAAGCATAGCTTTTTAGTGCATGAATCATCATTTTCAAGCAAGAACATGAGCTAGCAAGCTTATGGTAAGAAATAAATGTGGAGCAAGTTAAAAAAATTTCCTATAATTAAAGATTAAACTACAAACAGAAGAAAACTCGAGTAGGTAGGGTAGAAAATCCAAGCATAAGTTGTGAACTCGTCCATCTAGCACCTTTCTTCATCAAATGAGCAAACTCTAAGCATAAGGAGCAAGAAAGGTAGGGTTTTAGTGCTTTAGAGCAATTTCTCCTATGGAACAGAAAGGTTCCAACCTGGACGAAGGTCTAAGGAAGGATAAGAGAAAGAGAAAAGGAGGAGGAAGGAAGAAAACAACTTGCCTTGGTCAAAATCCCTAGAAATGACCTTGGAAACCCTAGGTAGGGCTAGATGGAGCTCTATGAGACCTTCTTCTCCAAAAAGAGGTTGTCTTCTACCTTAGAGAACTTAGTTCCATAGAAAAATAAATTGGAGTAGTTTCTCCAAGTTAGATGAAAGAGAAAGCAAGCAAAGTTTCGTACTTGGACAAGGAAGAGGTAAATATAGCCCATGGATAAGGATGGAAGCAAGCATGAGGTATAAAAGTAGATTCCACGTGTGTCTATGGCTTTAAACTATTAATAATATACAAGCACACACACAAGTAGCTCACCCACCATCCATATATACTTGCTTATATTTCCTTTGTCGAATTTCCCAGCCAATAAAATAATTCATTAGTTGATAGCTACTAAAGGTAGCTCATCCATGAAGGGGTAAACCCTAAAATACCCTTGGAGAAAACACCTTCAAACCAAGCTTTAAATAGGTTCCTCATGTATCAAAAAGTCAAGAATGATGATAGAATATCCAAGGTACATAATACAAGTGATAAATTGCAAAGAAAACCTCTCAATTGGGTAAATTGCATAAAATTTCAAAATGTGCATAAAATTGCATAACTTGCTCAACCAGTGTCCAAATTGGACCAAATTTGAAACTTAAGATTGTATTATGATTTCAAATCATATCACAAGGTTATATTAGGGTTATAAGAATTAAAATATGGCAATTAATCCTATTCAACTCATTAATCAAGTTTAGGGGCCTTATAGTCTCCGTCTGAAGGTGCAGTAGCAACACCTTCATCACCAGAGTCACCACCAAAACCATCACCATAATCATCAACATCCTCACCATAACCAGCATCCTCATCAGTATCAATAGTCTTGGCATCATCCTGGTCAGGCATCTCCTCATCCATAGAAGGACCGAAGCCACGACCGGGCCAACGAGCATTCTGCTCATCCCAAGTCATACCAAGAGCATAAAGCTCATTGGCCTGAGGGAAGGAGGGAGCAGAATCACACAGAATGGCAAGAAGAGTGGCCAAGGGGCTAGCAGGTAATAGCAGGAAGACAAGAGTAGGGCCACCAACCACAGAGGGTGTGGGAGCAGTGGCGGAAGGCTTAGGTGCAGGGTAGAAGTGATTATATGCATAGGATGCATAATCACTATCGGGGTATGACTGGTAGGTGGGGTAAGGGTGTGCACAGAATAATCATGTTTGACAAGATTGAACATAAATCCAGGTGCAGATGCTCCTGGACCTGGAGGTTGTATGTGTGTTGGTGTATCATATAACCCATGAGGGCTTCATTGGACAAAAAGAACGAGGCACGGCTAGGTCGGGTAGGCTGAGGAGGTGGAGGAGATCAGGTTGAGGTGGGTGTAGAAGAGGCAGAGGAAGAGGGTGAGGCATCAGGTGTGGTGGAGGAAAGGATAGGCATGAATTTCTGAATGGTGGTCTCACTGATACACACTCCCTTCCTGGCAGGTTTGTAGTGGAAGTCAGAGAATAGTTATTTCTCAGTGTTGAACTGGAAAAGACCACATATTAGGGCAGGATAAGGAGGATGGGTGCCACGAGTGTTCTTGCCAGAGTCAAAGAAATCCATGTGGTGGAGGATATATCTAGACCACTTGACTCTAACATTCTCTAAGATGCAGTGCATGATCACCTCCAGTGTTCTCTGCAATATCCGTTTGGTTTTTCTTTGGGTGGATGTTGCAGTTGACCACTAGGGCTAATATACACTTCTTGAGATCTAAGGAGGAGGAGGGTAGGGTGTTGTTCTTCTTATAGGGAAAGTCAGGTTTCTTCAGATAGAGATGGATATTAGGAAGAGTGATCTCATTTTACTTACAGAAACCTTCCAGGTCCAAAAAGCCAAAATACTCACCATAATCCGTATGCCAGGTATCATTCTCATCGACTCCTAAAAAGAAAATATTCAGGATATCCTCTGATATTTGGAATTTCTTCCTAACGATCATAGAAGTAAGGATAAATTGAGTATTCAAAGTGGGTACAAGGGAGTCATAATTCCAATGCAAATTTGTGTGGAATTTGTGAACTGCTTTCGTGCTTGACATAGAATTGTGAAAGCAGTCACGCTTGACAGCTAGGGTATAAAGGTGATAAATAGAAAGCAACCTCTCCACTTGATCGATGATAGTATGACGCCTAGGGCTAGGATCAAAAAGGGCTCTAAAGGGAAAAGGAATCCAAGGAAGAAGGTCCTTATACAAATTTATAGCCTCAATTGAGACAAAGAGGGTCTCATCGAAAGGAATCAAGAGGGAAGAAGAGGAGGAGGATGGTGCATTGCTAGGGGCAGGTCTCTTTCTTCTATGTGAAGCCATGGAGGTGAAAAGAAGGAGAAGAATAGATCAAACACACAAACCACTCCACCAAAAATGTTCACACACCTAGATAGAGCAAGGGGGAAGGTCTAGGAAGGTCTCCCTAGGTCAGATTAGGGCTAGGTTAGGGAAGGGAAGGTATGGGGTTGAGAGCTTAGGGCTATAAGAGAGAAATCAGTTGACTATTCTCTAGTTGAGAAGGAGAATAGCCGGCCAAATCCAACTTAAGTTTGCTTTAGCCTACCGATCGGTCGAGTTCTGTGAGGTGGAAACTCGACCGATTGGTCCTTTTTTTTAAAACCTAACCTAAAACCATCAAACTTAATTTCTAGCCATTTGAATGCTAATTAAATTAAATTTTCAAGTCCATTATATATTTTAAACATACTTAGGCACATATCACTCATCATTGGGTACTATTTTGCAATAAAATAAGCATTTACAAAAAATACCCAAGAACAAGAGAAAAATAAGGCAATATGAACATGGAAAAATCAATTTTAAGCATATTAGCACTCAAAGACGATCAAGATAGATGAAAAACGTATAGGACAGATGACTACTAGCTAGTAGGCATACCAGATTCACTCAAAGCAATTATAAGCAATGTTTTTCTAATAAAATTGAATTTCTCTCTAGCTAGAGGGTTAGTGAAAATGTCCGCCAACTGATTTTTCTTGTCCACATGTGTGATATAAATATCCTTCTTCGTAATGTGATCATGAAGAAAGTGATGCTGAACCTTTATATGTTTAGCTCTACTATGCAATATAGGATTGTAAGACAAGTTAATTACACTAGTATTATCACAATAGATAGGAGAAGCATCAAAATGAATGTTAAAGTCTTGGAGCATTTTCTTCATCCATAAGACCTTGGCACAACAACTCCCGGTTGCAATGTACTTAGCCTCAGTGGTTCATAATTTCACGGTGCTCTGTTTCTTAGAGAACTAAGACACCAACCATGGTCCTAGGAGGAAACAAGTGGCACTTGTGCACTGTCTATCAATCAAGCAGCCTACATAATTGGCATCACTATAGGCAATAAGAGTAAAGTCCCTTGACTTGGGATACCATAGTCCAAAGTTTTGAGTTTTGTGTAAGTACCTTGGAATCCTCTTAACAGCTATAAGATGAGATTTCTAGGATTTGATTGAAATCTAGAACACAAGCCAACACTAAACATTATGTCAGGTCTAGAGGCAGTTAAGTAAAGTAAACTTCCAATCATACCTCTATAGAGCTTCTCATCTACCTTTTCACCTTCTTCATCTTTATCAAGTTTGGCGGTGTTTGACATGGGTGTGTCCATCGGCTTGGTAATCTCCATCCCAAAGCACTTAAGTAGTTCATTGGTGTACTTGCCTTGGTTGATGAAGTTCCCATCTTTTATTTGTTTTATTTGAAAGCTGAGGAAGAATGTGAGTTCACCCATCATACTCAAATCAAATTAAATCTGCATAAGATCACTAAATTCTTTGCAAAGATCAAGGTTAGTTCCGCCAAAAATGATATCATCAACAAATATTTGAATAATAAGAAAATTTCTAGAAGTGTGCTTTAGAAATAAGGTAGAATCCACTTTGCCCATGATCTAACCATGATTAAACAAAAGGTTCTTTAATTTCTCATACCAAGCCCTTGGTGCTTGTTTGAGTCCATAGAGAGATTTTTGCAACAAATAAACATGGTTAGGTAGACTATCATGTTCAAAGCCCAGAGGTTGGCAACATACACTTCCTCCTCAATTGTACCATTCAAAAATGCACTTTTAACATCTATTTGATACAAAAGAAAGTTTTTATGACTAGTAAAAGCAAGCAACATACAAATGGACTCAAGTCTAGCTATAGGTGTATATGTTTCATCAAATTCAATACCTTCCTGTTGATTGTAGCCTTGAGCCACTAACCTTGCTTTGTTTCTTACCATTTTGCCGCTTTCATCTAGCTTGTTGTGGTAGACCCATTTGGTGCCAATGATTTTTCTATCACTTGGTCTTGGCACAAGGGTCCAAAATTTGTTCTTCTCAAATTGTTATAGCTCCTCTTGCATAGCTAGGATCCATTCTTCATTCCCAAGAGCTTCCTTGACATCTTTAGGCTCTAGTTATGAGATGAAGGCGTTGTTGGCTTGTTCTTTGTTAAATCCAGCCCGTGTCTTCACTCTCTCTAATGGATCACCTAAGATCATCTCCTTAGGATGATTCTTTGCAAACTGAGGAGTTGGATCCTTCTTTTCATCATCTTTTTCTTCTTCTTGAGCAGTCACCTCTTTTCCCTTTTGGGTGATGTTGAGTTCTTTAAGGATAGGAATTACTTCATCTGCAACATCATAATTTGAAACAACATCTTTGGGAATAGAGTGGTTAGTCTCAATAAACTTTACATTAATAGATTCTTCTACCTTAGCAAGATCAACATTATAAACTCTATATGCCTTGCCAAGAAAGAAAGCCTTATAAGATTTTAGATCAAACTTGTAGAAAGAATCTTTCATATTCAAAACAAAACAAGGACATTTGAAAACATGAAAATACTCGATAGAAGGCTTCCTACCACGCCATAGTTCATAGGGGGGTTTTCTTAAGAGAGGGATGAGTGAAAACATAGTTTTGTACAAAACAAGAGGTACTGACAGCTTCAGCGCCAAACTTCTTAGGAGTATCAAACTCAAGAAGCATGGTCCTAGCCATATCTTGTAGAGACCTACTCTTCCTCTCTACAACTCCATTTTTTAGGTGTTCAAGGTGAAGAAAAGTTGTCTGCATAACCCGATTCTTGACAAAAATGCTCAAAAGTCTCATTTTCAAATTCTCCCCCATGGTCACTATGGATGGAAATAATCTGGCAAGAAGCTTCATTCTAAAATCGTTTGCAAAAACTGGAGAAAATATCAAGTGTATCACTCTTTGAAATTAGAAAGAAGGTCCAAGTATATCAAGAGAAATCATCGACAATAACAAGGCAATACTTGGAACCACAAAGCGATTGTGTTCTCATTGGTCCAAATAGATCAATATGAAGAAGCTCAAGAGCTCTCTTAGTGCTAAGGGCTCCTTTGGATTTGAAGGAGGACTTGGTTTGCTTTCCTTGTGTACAAGGTTGACATACTTCATCCTTTTCAAAATCTAATTTAGGAAGTCCCTTGACTAAGTCCTTTTTGCTCAACTTCTTTAATTGATGCATATTTACATGACCAAGTTGGCGGTGCCAAAGAGAAATATCATTCGATTTGGCAACAAGACATCTACCAACCACATGATGAATAGATTTAAGAACAATAACATAAAGATTACCACTTCTAGTTCCCTTATATATAACTTGGTAGGTGAGGGAATCTAGAATCAAACATTCAAAAGTAGTAAATAGCATGAGGTAACCATTATCACAAAGTTGACTAACACTTATTAAATTGTGATGTAGGCCATCCTAAAAAAGAACATTCTTGATGATAAGGATTCACCTACATCACCCTCACCTTTGACTTTACCTTTCTTGTTGTCCCCAAAGGTGACAAATCCTCCTTTCTTCTTTGTGAAATTGTTGAAATGGCTTACATCATTGGTCATGTGCTTTGTACAGCCACTATCAACAATCCATCTATCTTTTCTCTGCAAAAAAGGAGAATATTAGTTCCCAACTCAAACTTTGGGATCCGGAGTTAGCTTGGGGACCCGTTTAATCTTTGGGTTGGTCCCCTTAGGCTTGTAAGGACAATAAGTGGAATAATGATCATCACATTTGCAATAAAAACAAATCATTGGATTCTTAGTACCCGAAGATTCTCCTACGAAGAAAGAGATCTCCTTGCTCTTTTTCTTACCTTTAGCCTTACTCTTGCCCTTTGAGTCTCCCCCTACAAATCCCAAACCACTAGTACAACTTTGTTGGGTAGAATGATCAAGGATCACTAGTACATAACCGGCCTTTAGTGTCAGTTATTTAAGGCCTTTAGTGTCGGTTTTAATGCGAAACCTATGTGGGCACCGCTAAAAGCCCAACTGTTAGGCATCGGTTCTCAAACCGACGCCACAACCCATCGTGCGCCACTGAAAACGTGCCAGTAGAAGGGTATAGGCGTCGGTTATTAGCTTTGAAACTGACGCCATAAACCTTCACGCCATAGAAATGGCACCATCTGGGGCACTGTCAGCCTCGGTTTATTAGTGATAACCGACGCCATCTCACCCGCTGCCACGGTCGTGCTGGTCAGCACGGCTGTGTTGTCTGGTCCGCTGCCACAGCCATGCTGGCCAGCACGACTGTGGTGTCTGGTCTGCTGCCACAACCGTGCTCGCCAGCTGCCACGACTGTGCTGGCCAGCACGGCCGTGGTGTCTGGCCTCATTAGGGAAATCGACGTCGGTTACTAGGGCAATCGACGCCAGAACCATCAGCTTCGGTTTATTATTGATAACCGACACCACATCACTTGCATTAGGCATCGGTTATAATTATTTATCCGATGATGTAATCATTTGTCGTCGGTTTTAAACAAATAACCGATGCCTGTTTTTATGTTTTTTTATCTGTCTGCAGGCCTGCTATGGCTGGTCGCAGGATGAGAAACCTGCAGTTCAGTTATGAACTGCAGGTTTTACGACATCTATTGATATCAGCCAACAACATGCCACAAGCCTACAAAATTAACAACATTAATTTTCACACATTTAGCAACCTGCAGTTCCATTCGATTTTCACACATATAGAAACATTCATGTAGCAATTTGCAGTTCCATTCATTTTCACATTCACACATGTAGAAACATTCATATAGTAGCCAGCAGTTTCATTCATTTTTACATTCACACATTTATAAACATTCAGACACATGTAGAAACATTTAGACATGTAGAAACATTCACACATATTATAACTCAGAAATTCATTTACAAAATATCATGCTTTAGTCATTATTCACTATCAACATCCCAATTATATATTAAAAACCCCACTACTTGTATGGTTGTTGCCCATTCTTCTCTTACATCATTTAATTCATTCGTCGTATAGGGAGCATGTACATCTAGTAAGGCCTTTCCAGTAGTGTGGTCATTTTTAAACACCTGCAAAGAGAATGATGTATATATATAATTAATAATATATAAATAAGATTGATATATTTCATAATATCTAATGAGACTACATATAATACCTCAGGAATGGTATCGATGTCCATTGCGGCATATTTGATAATCATGTGCATAAATAGCATCACATAGTATGCACATGCCCATTCATTGTCTTTTATAGCACACTATAAATTGAAACATACAAAATATTAAAAAGTACAACTAATTAAGCATTGTTCACATAAATAATATATACATTGCAGTCGGGAACTTACTTCCACATTTTTCCAAATTATTGGCTGGTTCTTTTTCCTGGGGACCTTTCCTCCAGCCTTTTTGAACTCATCTAAACCCCTACATGTTAATGTAACACAGTACATTGCATAATTAAATAGTAATGTAATAACATATGTTAACGGATATGAAAATGAAATATTTCTCACCGGAATAATGCCATTTTCATTTTGTGTCCATATTTTGAATTCAATTTAGTCCCCTTAGGATCTAGATAATATATAGTGAATGTCTAGGGGACAATAACTAGTAACTCCCAATGCATACCACTAGAGGTAAAAAAGTTAAAAATTAATATTTCAAAATCCACAATAAAAATGTAATTTTCTTAAGACCAAATTATAAGCAAAGTAAACTTACTCCACATTGAATGGAGCTATTATCACCGTCTTGTTATTTTGAGAAAAATTTGTAAAAGCATCACAGCAGTATTGTTGAACTGACGGAGGGTCTTTAGCTACTAGACTAATCAAAGATGGAATTAAAAATCCTACATGTTCGAATGAAAAATATGCACATATATTGTCTAAGTAGTTGCAAAACATGTATTACGTATGCATTAATAAATAAGAAACCAGATCACCAGATCCTACACAAGGTATATGGATGTATAAAGAAGATCTCACCTTATCCATAGCTCTATCACAGATGTATTCAGCCAATCATATCAAAACAACTCCAAAATATCTTGTATAAATAGTTTGCTTTCGTATGATTGACCTACAGCATCCGCATCTATAGAAACAGTTATAAGGCAATTTATATCATGTTCACCTAACCATATTGCCATACCCCTACAATTACGACCTAACGGGATAGGTAGGTCTTGTGGAACCCAACTTGGTAATGTAGGAGGTGGAGGTGGAGGCCTAGATGCTCTGGGTGTCTTCTTTTTAACCTATATATATATATATATATATAATTTCAGATCAATTAACATCATATACACACACTAATAATTTAACGTAATGTAAATTTACCATACAGTTTCAGTATAGAGGACATCCTCTTTGGGCCACAATATCACTCCGTCTTCTGCCTCACCAAGCGTTTCACAATCTAGGTGGGCATATGGCAATGGAAGATCCATCCACTTGGGGAATATACGTAGCGGGCTCACACGAACGCAACCATATGGTAATGGATACCAATGAAACATTTCCCCTGGTAGGGATGAGTAAGCCGACGCCTCTGCAATGACAAATTCTTTACTTTTTAGATGGCATAGCTTCAACCCCTACAAATTTTTGTGTAAAGAATGTTATATACATATATACATATCATCTTGAAAACATATCATCTTGAAAAGACTAGTTATTATGTCATAAAAATACTTACAGTGGATGTGCTAGGTGGTGGGTCTATTGGATTACTCCCAACCTCTGTAGTAGGAGTAGAGCGGGACGCCATAGGTACTGTATGTTGAGTGACAGTCAAAGATGCCTGCCACTTGCTCATTGCTTCTTCGAGTTTCCTATCAACTATCTTATCTACCTATACATGGATAAAAGAAATGTTAGCTTCTGATTATTGAATTCTCTTTTACAGTAACATTATAAAGAAAGAATAGGTTACCTCTTCTTGTGAAAGTCCCCCTTTTGGGATATGTTTGCGCTAGGATGGCCCAAAGAATGCTTTGATGCCCACATCAGTGCCTGCATCCCTAACACATCCAGGATGCTCTGGGTTACCCAGAGCAAATGTCAATTCATCCCTTGTGCCCTCAGGGATGAACTTGCCTGGTTTCCTCAGCTCGTGCAGCTCCCGCTGATCGCCAAAACAAAAAGTTGTAATTAAGTAAACACCACAAATAATCAATATTCGAACAATTGCTTTAAGAGTTGTATTTTACCATTTTTTCAGCCGCCTCAGCAGTTGTGGGCTTCCTTATTTCTCCCTTCTTATTTTGCATCCGATCTATCCAAACATCATGGCGAGGCAGAGGTGTGGTACCTATAGTAGAGGACTCTTGAGTAGAAGCAGACTGAGCAGTAGCCTTAGCCTGTAGTCTTTGGTGAATGCCTGCATACCCCTTTGGACCCATTGTGTGGTCATGCACATTCAGTGCACGCCTTGCTTTTTGTGCCTCACTGAGGGCCTAGCTAGTGTGCACATTAATGATTTGGTTAGTAACACAAAATGTTAATCTTGAATAGGTGAATACAATGTATATTAATTAAATTGGGAGTGACGCCTAATACCTTGAATTCATCAGTTTATCTTGAAGCAACAAACGCGTCCCATTCTTCTTGGTCCGAGAAGTTCCACTGTTCAGTGGTTGTCTTCTTCCTCTTGTCACCTTATTTTATGTATTCTCAGGTGAGATTTGTCCTATAGTTCCTTAGGACTCTCCCACAGCGTTGCATCACACATTTACGATGTATCTTTTCATCCAATTCAAATATACTCTGAAAAATAGAATTGATATTAACTAGTATCCAAAAAAATAGTAATTTACAAAATAGAATTGCAAATTAATAATAAATCACGCATAAATCATTCCATATTACGTCTTTCTTCCCCTTAGGAACTTTATTCCAAGAATCTATCTTACAACCACAATGGCTATGAGTAACATACCCAAGATATGAAACAAATGAATTGCGATTCACTCCAATTGCATTTCCTACATTATCAAAATCCACAACAAGTTTGGGTCCATTGCCCCTTTGCGCTATTAACTTCTTCATCATAGTGATGCCTCTTCTCTTGTTAAATTTTTGGTGCTGCTCATCAAGTGCCTCAAGGGCTTCAGAGGGTACATGTGCATCATCAACCTAAAATTTGACAAAATAAACACACTTACAGGATATAACTATAAATGGACATATAGATATAAATATATGATATATTTTTAAAACTTACATTGTGAGGCGGCGCATTGATGTCCTCACCCTCACAGTAATCATCAGCACGGTCATCAGGAGAATGCTCAGCCATATGAAAGTTCACATTCACATTGTAAAGTAATTCACACTGTAAAACTCACATTGTAAATTTCACATTCACATTGTAAAGTAATTCACATTGTAAAATTCACATTGTAAAGTACACATTCACATTGTAAAGTAATTCACATTGTAAAGTTCACATTCAGAAAAATAAAACATATAAAAAATATAAACATGCCTCTAATATTGCGATTTTTTTATCAATTAATAATCCTTCATTGTGATCTCCGCACACATACAAGTCATCATTAGCTTCAATATTTTTTGGTGTTGGCAATCCAACTGAGAATGGACAGGAGTCATGATACTTATCATAGTACTCTTCTTCATCTTTAGGATCTTCAATGAACTGTCTTTTACCATGAAGAACAGCTGACCATTTATCATTTGCAGGATCATCGATATAAAATACTTGTTTTGCCTGTGATGCCAATATGAATGGTTCACCCTTCTCACCAATCTTTTCAAAGTTCACTAAAGTGAAACCCAATTCATCCACTATAACTCCTTTGGTGTTATCAACCCAATTACATTTGAAGAGCAGAATTCTGAAATCTATGTAGTCAAACTCCCATATGTATTCAATGACACCGTAATATGACATTTCAGCTTCACGTGGACTCTTATCCTTTGCACTTGCAAAAAACACAGTCGACGCTTGAAGGGTGACCCCACTATTTTGGACGACACTCTTATCATCTTGGCGCTTTGTGTAATATGTGAATCCATTAATGTCATTCCCTTCATAAGACATAACATTCAATTTTGGTTTAAAGGTGAGGCATTTGATAGTTTCAGTAATATCATCTGGTGTTTGAGATAGTTGATGTAAGACTTTATCTTCAAACCACTTAATAAATGTCTTGTTATGCTCTCTAGCAAGCCACATTGTATTGGCTCGAGGATATTGTCTCTTGATGAAATTGGTATGTTCCTCGATATAAACACTCACTTCGTCCATGTTGTGTAAAATATACAAGTGACCTTGTTCCAACTGCTCATGGCTGATTACTTTCACCCATGATCCCAAAATTCCTTTGCCAAATTTCTCCTCAATATTCTTGTCATTACCAGGAGTGTCATTACCACTGAGAAAGTCATTGCAAAAATCCATAACCTCTCTCACCACATAACCCTCAATAATACTCCCTTCAGGCCGATAACGGTTTCGAACATCACTTTTAAAAATGCTCATGTATCGTTCAAAGGGATACATCCAATGCAAGAAAACTGGTCCCAACATTTTCACTTCCCTAGTCAAGTGGACAATAAGATGTACCATGATATCAAAGAATGACGGAGGAAAATACATCTCAAGCTGATATAGGGTAACAACCACTTCTGTTTGCAAACTATCGAGAGTATCAGGGTCAATAACTTTGCTGCACATAATGTTGAAAAAGAAACAAAGTCTGGTGATTGCAAACCTTACATGCTTTGGCAATATATATCGAATTGCCATAGGCAATATTTGTTGCATTAGAGTGTGACAATCATGAGATTTAAGACCTATCAACTTTAGATCTTTCATTGATACCAATCAACGGATGTTGGATGAGTAACCCTGTGGCACCTTAACATTTACCAAGGATTCACAAAAAGCTTTCTTCTCCTTTCTAGACAATGTGTAACAAGCGGGAGGTAAGTATGTTCTCCGATTTCCCATTTCATGTAATTTTGTTAATTCTGACCTTATTCCCATTTCATGTAGGTCCAGTCTGGATTTTATCCCATCTTTAGTCTTACCTGGTATATTCAACAAAGTACCAATGACACTATCACAGGCATTTTTCTCAACGTGGATGACATCGATACAATGCCTGACTATCAAAGAACTCCAATAAGGAAGGTCCCAAAATATTGACTTCTTCTTGAATAAAGATTTGTCACTCCGTGTGGACATAGTACATTGTGATCTCTTACCAAAGTCATTGACAAAGTCTTTTACTCTTTCATAAACAACCTCCCCTGCTATAGGTTTAGGTGCACTTCGTTCCTCATTCAATCCATTGAATGATTTGCGCTTCCTACGATACGGATGGAATTTTGTAAGAAACCTTTGATGACTGAGATATACAGTCTTACCGCCATGTTTTAGTCTTGTTGAATTAGTGTTCTCTTCACATATAGGACACGCTTTAGCTCCTTTGACACTATATCCAGACAAATTCCCATATGCTGGAAAGTCATTAATAGTGCAAAACAACATAGCATGCAAACAAAATGTCTCTCTTCGTGAAGCATCATAGGCCATCACACCTTCACCCCAGAGTTTCTTTAAGTCATCAATCAGAGGTTCAAGATAAACATCGATATCATTTCCAAGTTGTTTAGGGGCCGATATCAACAACGACAGCATTACGTATTTATTTTTCATACACAGCCAGGGAGGAAGATTGTATATAACAAGCATGACTAGCCAAGTGCTATGTTGGCTGCTCAATGTCCCGTATGGATTCATCCAATCTGTACAAAGCCCAAGTCTTAGATTTTTGACTTCTTCACCAAATTCAAGGTACAATAGATCAATCTTCTTCCACTGTGGGGAATCAGACGCATGTCGTAGGATCCCATCATTATTTTTCTTAACATCTGCATGCCACCTCAAATTCTTCACATCTATCGGATTGGAAAACAAGCGTTGAAATTGTGATATTATAGGTAGATACCACATCACCTTGGCAGGAGAACTAGTTTTGGTCTCCCCCGAAGTCATCAATTTATATCGTGACGCACCACATTTTGGAAAATATTTCAAATCCACATAGTCCTTTTGGAATAATACACAATCATTCGGGCATGCGTGTATCTTCTTGGCATCCATTCCCATTGGGCACAACAATTTCTTTACATGGTATGTTGAGATTGGCATCTCGTTTCCTTTAGGAAGCATTTCTTTCAACAAAGACAACAATGACGTGAAGCTTTTGTCACTCCATCTATTGTTAGCTTTCATCTTATACAATCTCAACATAGCGCTAAGCTTCGTAAACTTAGTACAACCTATGTATAATGATATCTCAGCATCATGCACAATGTTTCTAAAAATGGGAGGTGGATCGGTGTGCTCTACCCCACAACTATCCACAATCGCATCAACGATGTCTACTAGAACTGGTTCATCACATCTATGTCATCGGAGGCAATTTCTTCTTCCACACAAGCACTGCTATCGACATCCACTGGTTTCGGGTTTGAAATCTCTCCATGCCAGTGCCATTCTGTATAGCCTTGTATAATCCCACTGCACATCACAAGACTTTTGATTTCGTCACCAGTGTTGACTTTCAAGTTGTTACTGCAATGCCTACATGGATAGTAGAACCTATCTCTAGGTTGTTTCCTATGTTCCTCGGCAAATCTAATAAACTGGTCAAGACCAGATATAAACTCTGGGGTGTAGCGATTGCAAATGGACATCCATGATCTATCCATTCTATGATCAAAGAGAAAACAAGTATATATTACAACAAGATTAGGATCTAGAGTTAACAGATTAGAGTTTTTGCATGGTTAAAACTTTAGGCCAACAAATACATGTGTTGTCATTCTTATATATAATAAATGTGTACCACCTATCCCATTCTTGAATACCTAATCTCATTAGTAAGTGTATAATGTGTATTGGGTTTTCAAGAAAATTTCGGCAGCATTTCCCCGCTATTCTCCAAGTACATATGTACTTGGAGAACAAGCGGGGAAATGTTGCCGAAATTTTCATGAAAACCTAGTGCATCCCCTCAAGTGGTGCTTTTACACCCCACGAGGTCGGAGCGCATGGGATGTGGGATCTTATGCTTTCAAAATTTGTAAGACCTACACTAACTACCTACGTCTACTAAGACACTACGCCCGCAAGCGCACGAGGTCGTGTCTTAGTATAGGTGAGCCGGCAAGTACAGGGTTGATCCACGGAGATAGAGGGGGCATTAGAGTTAGACGGTGTGGGCTACGTTCCTATTGTGGAGATTAAGGTTTTTAGGGTTTTAAGGTTGGTTGGTTGTTGATTAAGCTAAGTGAGCAAGTAGGAAAAGCAATATGAAACTAAGTTATCAAAAGGCTAAATTAGCAATCTAAGTCAACAAGCTATCTAAACAAGAGAAAGAACAAACTAACACTAGACTAAGCAAGCAACTAGCAATTGAGAGCCTAAGTTAACCACTAATCAAGATCAAATACCTAAATTAACACGTAGCTAGAAAAACTAGGCAATCAACTAAGTTAACTAAAGCAATTGAACTATACTAGCAATAACAAGCAAACAAAGCAATTAAGGTTTTAAGCAATTAGATGAAGGAGGTGGGCCGTTTGGAAATGCGACCTTGACATTAATTCGGGGATGTCACCATAATAAGCAATTAGCATATTTCATTCTAGACTACCAAACCCAACAACAAGGTGGGTGCTATGAGGATGTACCCTATGCTACTAGTTGGAGAACCAGGGCTAGGTGTAATTCTCATTGGACTTACCAAGTCTAGGTCTCTAGGATAAGTGGTATTAGTCAATTGAGGACCAAGGGTAAGGATGGGAGCAGAGATGAGGATATTTGACCTCATGCCATTGACCTCATGCCACTAGCCACCTCAGCCTTTAGGAAATCCTAGGAAATTATACTAATCACACTTATACTAGTCACTTAGAACTCACATTTGCATGTAGGAAGAAGGTGATTATGTAGGAAGATAGAGGGCTAGCTAGGGATCCGAATTAAGGACCTAGGAGCCAATCCTATGATAGCTACATAGAGACCAAAATATCCTAGAGGAAAATGTCTTCAAACACCACAAGGCAAGCAATTAATGTAATTAAACAACAATCACATGCACAAGTAATGGGAAACGAGATACAAGCAAAGGCAATCATCATAGAAGTGAAATATGTTCATTACAAATTATATTCCCCCAACATGGTATCAAAGTCACATTTTTGTCCCAAACAACCCACCCAAGGGGGGCTTAGCTATACATGATCAAATCAGAAACAAAGGAGAAGGGAAAGATAGTAGGAAATGCCATGGATGCTTGATGAAGCTTGACTTCTTCACCTCCTTGCTGCCAGCCACGAGCCTCCTCCTCCAATGGTGCCCAAGAGCATGGAAATGGTGGACTGGATGGATAGAAACCTAGAGAAACTAGGTTTCTATGGTGGAAATGAGCGGAAAGTGGGTGGAAATGGGATTAAATGCAAGGAAAGTAGGTGGATGGGAGTAATGGAGGCAAGGGAGAAGCTAGGTTGCGACTAGGAAGTGCTCCCTCTCGAGCCCTAGAAGAAACTAGTGCTTATATAGGAGCTAGGGCTAAGTGGGGGTAAAATAGGAAAAGTAGTGAAAAGTTGTGTAGGGTAGGTGATCACCACGGTCGTGGTGTGAAGGAAGTGGTGAGATGGTGGTGGCCACGGCCGTGGCAGAGTGCCACGGTCGTGGTGGGTAAGGTGCACCACGGCCGTGTTGGGTAACACGGCCATTTTGGAGGGGGAGGAGCTGACCGTGGGGAGGGGCCACAGGCGTCTTGATCGTCTTTGACCACGATCGTGGCGACTTGGCCACGGTCGTGGCATTCCGGGAAAAAACCTATTGGCAACTGATTTCTTGATCAATAAACGCACGACCGTGGGAGGAGCCCATGACCGTTTTCACTTCTTGGGGCCACGACCGTGCTGATTGCCACGGTCGTGGTGTCTTCACTAGCCACGGTTGTGGCTGGGATGCCACGGCTGTGGGACTCTGCGGAATTTACCTGTTGCAACCTGTTGGAACTTGGCAATAAACGCACGACCATGGCATTGTGGCCACGGCCTTGGTGAGGCTTGACTTCTTGATTTCGCTTGTAACTTTATCATTTTTGGATGTCTTTGCTTGTCACATGCACAAGGCACAACCAAACAAAATAGGTCAAGTTAGCAAACCAAGATGCAAAAGTTACACAGAGAATAAATAATAGCAATGGTGAAGGCAAAAGGAAAGGCTAAGCTACACTATCTAACTAGACTGAGCGCCTCTATCCCCGGCAACGACACCAGAAAACTTGGTGTGTCCCCGCTTGTGGTGATTTTACACCCCACGAGGTCAGAGCACACGGGATGTGGGATCTTATGCTTTCAAAATTTGTAAGACCTACACTAACTACCTACGTCTACTAAGACACTACGCCTGCAAGCGCATGGGGTCGTGTCGTAGTATAGGTGAGGCGGCAAGTACATGGTCGATCTATGGAGATAGAGTGGGCACTAGAGTTAGACGGTGTGGGCTACGTTCCTATTGCGGAGATTAAGTTTTCAGGGTTTTAAGGTTGGTTGTTTGTTGATTAAGCTAAGTCAGCAAGTAGGAAAAGCAATATGAAAATAAGTTATCAAAAGGCTAAATTAGCAATCTAAGTCAACAAGCTATCAAAGCAAGAGCAAGAACAAACTAACACTAGACTAAGCAAGCAACTAGCAATTGAGAGCCTAAGTTAACCACTTATCAAGATCAAAGACCTAAATTAACACGTAGCTAGCAAAACTAGGCAATCAACTAAGTTAACTAAAGCAATTGAATTATACTAGCATTAACAAGCAAACAGAGCAATTAAGGTTTTAAGCAATTAGATGAATGAGGTGGGCCGTTTGGGAATGCGACCTTGACATTAATTGGGGGATGTCACCATAATAAGCAATTAGCATATTTCATTCTAGACTACCAAACCAAACAACAAGGTGGGTGCTATGAGGATGTACCCTATGCTACTAGTTGGAGAACTAGGGCTAGGTGTAATTCTCATAGGACTTACCAAGTCTAGGTCTCTAGGATAAGTGGTATTAGTCAATTGAGGACCAAGGGTAAGAATGGGAGCATAGATGAGGATATTTGACCTCATGCCACTAGCCACCTCAACCTTTAAGAAATCCTAGGCAATTGCACTAATCACACTTATACTAGTCACTTAGAACTCACATTTGCATGTAGGAAGAAGGTGATTATGTAGGAAGATAGAGGGCTAGCTAGGGATCCAAATTAAGGACCTAGGAGCCAATCCTATGATAGCTACATAGAGACCAAAACATCCTAGAGGCAAATGTCTTCAAACACCACAAGGCAAGAAATTAATGTAATTAAACAACAATTACATGCACAAGTAATGGGAAATGAGATACAAGCAAAGGCAATCATCATAGAAGTGAAATATGTTCGCTACAAATTATATTCCCCCAACATGGTATCAAAGTCACATTTTTGTCCCAAACAGCCAACCCAAGGGGGGCTTAGCTATACATGATCAAAATAGAAACAAAGGAGAAGGGAAAGAGAGTAGGAAATGCCATGGATGATTGATGAAGCTTGACTTCTTCACCTCCTTGCTGCCAGCCATGAGCCTCCTCCTCCAATGGTGCCCAAGAGCATGGAAATGGTGGACTGGATGGATAGAAACCTAGAGAAACTAGGTTTTTATGGTGGAAATGAGTGGAAAGTGTGTGGAAATGGGATTAAATGCAAGGAAAGTAGGTGGATGGGAGTAATGGAGGCAAGGGAGCAGCTGGGTTGCGGCTAGGAAGTGCTCCCTCTCGAGCCCTAGAAGCAACTAGTGCTTATATAGGATCTAGGGCTAAGTGGGGGTAAAATAGGAAAAGTAGTGAAAAGTTGTGTAGGGTAGGTGATCACCATGGTCGTGGTGGGTGTGCCACGGCCATGGCGTGAAGGAAGTGGTGAGATGGTGGTGGCCACGGCTGTGGCAGAGTGCCACAGTCGTGGTGGGTAAGGTGCACCACGGTCGTGTTGGGTAACACAGCCGTTTTGGAGGGGGAGGAGTTGACCGTGGGGAGGGGCCATGGGCGTTTTGATCATCTTTGACCAAGGTCGTGGCGAGTTGGCCACCGTCATGGTGTTCTGGGGAAAAACCATGTTGGCAACTGATTTCTTGATCAATAAATGCACGACCGTGGGAGGAGCCCATGGCTGTTTTCACTTCTCGGGGCCACGGCCGTGCTGATGGCCACGGTCGTGGTGTCTTCACTGGCCACGGTCGTGGCTGGGAGGCCACGACCGTGGGACTCTGGGGAATTTCCCTGTTGCAACCTGTTGGAACTTGGCAATAAATGCACGACCATGGCATTGTGGCCACGGCCGTAGTGAGGCTTGACTTCTTGATTTCGCTTTTAACTTTGTCATTTTTGGATGTCTTTGCTTGGGGATGATTCTTGGCCACTTGAGGTAGGTTGAGGGAGACTTTGTGGCCTTCTTTGGGTCCCTCCTTCTCTCTCTTCCATCTAAGCATGGTCCAAGTACCTGAAAAACAGTGCAAAGAACATCCATAAGCATATTTGCAATGATATTCATATTGGGGAGAATAACATGTAATTCTAATACATTTGAATGTGATAAAAGTATAAAATGACACAAGATACAACCCTAGAATAGGATTGGATCACCACCCCAAACTTGAAACATACTTGTCCTCAAGTATGCTCCAACTCAATCTCTTTTCCATTTTCCACAATCAAAAGATATGACAAATGCAATATGATGGGCGACAAATGCTAAATGGGATCAATGGTGACTAGGTACATGCAAATCACTTCCCTCCTCTTCTACTTTCACAAACCAATCATGAAGAGAGCACAAAGCATATGAACTTCTCATATAATGCATGGGTTGCACAAGTTATCAATATCTCGTCCATAAGGTTCCGGGTAGACCATTTCATGATGATGTTAATCGTCGATGACTAGGAGTGTTGTTTCACCTTCATGCGTTCAACCTTATGCTTCAAGTTATGCCAAATGACCCACATGGTTGCGGAAAGGGATAAAGTGAGCTAGGTTTAATGTTTCCTAGCTCCATGGGTATGAAAGAATGAAGAAAAGGTTGTGGTAAGATTTTGAGTGATATTACACACTCATATTTTCTTTATTTCAATGCTCTTAAACAGGAGCATCCTTTTATTTTCTTTTTGCATTTTGCATTTTTTTTTCTTTCTTTCCCTTGTTGTAGATAGGGCAAATGGTGGATAGAGTGAAGCGAGGAGATCAAGATGTGGCCACCCCAAACTTTTGGAGGTGGCCACGGCTAATATGTGCACTTTGGCATCTTTTTATGAGGCGGAGAGGTATGAAGATGATGAAAGAGTGGTCGGGTCAAAGAGGGGTCACTTGGCATAATCTTCCACATAAGGTCTCCTGCATGAAAACTAGTCCGACACTTCACCATAGATATCACATCACATGAATGAACCAAATGAAATCCATATATCAATCAAGTAACTCCACAAACATTAAACGTTCTATGCTTTCTCGAATCATAATTCAATCAAACCAACACATTCCCAAGGGAGGTGATGAGCATGTAAGAAGTCACTCGTTGATACCACATAGCACTTCATCATAGCATATCATCTTGTATTTGTCAAAGATAAGAAATTTCATTCAATATGGTAAAGATTGAGTCAAAACACGCTTTTTGGACAAGAAACATCAAATCTTGGCAAAATTGGCCAAAAAGGTGCCAAATTGCACTAAATCACATTCAAACACAATTTTAGGTAAAATGCAAGTAAATCCTAGCTAAAACATGCAAAAATTAGCAAACAAAACTACATGAGATGCAATGCATGGCTGAAAAAGCAAAAATTTTGAAAAATTACACAAAAATGCAAGAAGTTAAACTACATGTATGCATGGATGCAAGCAGACACACCAGGTCAGGGTAAACAAGTATGGAATGTCAGTCAAACTATTTGATCATCTTGCAAAAATTTAGCACAAGGCACATGGAGAAAAGTGTGGTGAGAGTAGGGTTACCTCCCTACCACCCCAAACTTTTACATCATGATGTCCTCATCATGAAATAGAAGTTTAGACTAGTAGGATAAAAAGATGTGGGGTTGCGAAAGGCAACTGACGAGAGCTGGAGTGGTCAATGTAACTTTAGGTGAGCAGGACAGGGCCACCACGGCCGTGCTGAGCAGAACGGCCGTTCTAGCCTTCTTCCTGTAGCTCCTCCATTGATTTGCAATCTCTTCTTCCACTTTTACCTCTGCCTTGGCTAAACCCTTCAGCATCATATTTTCTTTCTTGTGCTTGTGCTAAAATGATTCACAAATAGAAAAACTATCAAGTATTGTGTGTGTGTTTCTTGGAAACCAAAAGAAAGTATGGTAAAACAAGGTTTGAGAATCTCAAACCACGTGGGTTGCCTCCCACTAGCGCTAAATTTATAGCCTTCAGCCGGGATTGTTGTTCCTTTCATCAATCAACCATTGTCCAAAAGCAAAATGTTTTCTTCCTCATCATACGCAATCCTCTCAAATGCCTTCATTGTTTGTTCTTCCTCCCAAGGGTTATGTGAGTTTCTCAAGTGCCTTTCTTCATTTGTCTCTCCTCCGGGGTCATCATCATAGGTCTCAATGTAAGGATCCTCATCAGTAAAACTTTTTAGCTCATTTAAGATGACCTCCTTAGGCATCTTCCCTCTCATCTTCTTCTTGAACAGGAAAACACCCTTATGGAACCTTACATAAGTTGGTATTTGCTTGATGATGGCAAGCAATGAGTTGTCTGCCTTAGTCAATCTGAAGACCTTCAAACTTTGCATGCCATAGTTTTGCCTTCCCTTGAGGAATGGGTCTTCATAGGCATCAACGAGAGGGGTTTCCATCCTGTTGGACACTTGCAATCCTAAAAATATCACATTGGGGTGTTTTGGATCAGCAATGGGAGAACTTGGTAGTGTCATATCAAAGGAAGATGGGATACAACATATTATCTTCTCAAAATCTGCCAGGACTGTAGAATTTTTAGTGCACTTAGCACTCTCACAAGGACTTTGCAGTAGGGGTTCTCCATCATGATCTTCATCTAATTGCTTCCCTCCCTTGTTAAGCTCCTCTATAACCTTGTCATGCCTCAAGATTGAAATTGTATCCACTTGCTCATGGGGAAGAAGGAGAGCAAGTGATGGTTGTGGCGGTGTTGGTGGTAGTGGCGGATTAGGTTTGTGAAGGATGTAGGATGGTTGTTGTGGAGGTGGGTGGTATGGGGGTGGTTCTTGTGATTGATGTTGTGGTGGTGGTTGTGAGGTGTGTTGGAAGTTATACAAAGGTTGAGGAGGTGGTGGTTAGTATATAACTTGAGGGGAGCCCATACAACTATTTGCATTATTTGGGTTGGCTATGGTTTGGGAAAGGGATCTTCCCTCCTCACAAAGGGCAAGTGAAAGGGAAATTTCATCCAGCCTTTGCTCCAACCGATCAATGGTTTGTCCTTGAAAGGACACCTCTCTCTTTACTTCATCAAGGCTTCTCAACCTTGCAAGAACTTCTTCTTCAAACATGGAGCTATCTCTTGGCTCACGGTCTCCTTGTGGTTCCCATGAGAAGTTTGGACCATTTCTACATTCTGAAGTGTAAGAGCTTGACATGGAGATTTGGGTCTCATAGGATCGTAGAAGTTGTACATCTTCATAAAGTTCCTCCATGGAGTTGGCAGAGTGATTAGAAGAACCTCCCACATGAATCTTCATAAGATATTCCATGTCTTCCAACATCTTCATCATGTATGGCGGTTGAGGGATTGAAGCGGCTCGCACATCTCGGTCTACCATCTTGACTCCAAAGGTTTGCTTGTCACATGAACAAGGCACAACCAAACAAAAGAGGTCAAGTTAGCAAACCAAGATGCAAAAGTAACACAAAGAATAAATAATAGCAATGGTGAGGGCAAAAGAAAAGGCTAAGCTACACTATCTAACTAGGCCGAGTGCCTCTATCCCTGGAAATGACACCAGAAAGCTTGGTGCGTCCCCGCTAGTGGTGATTTTACACCCCACGAGGTCGGAGCGCATGGGATGTGGGATCTTATGCTTTCGAAATTTGTAAGACCTACACTAACTACCTACGTCTACTAAGACACTACGCCCGCAAGCGCACGGGGTCGTGTCGTAGTATAGGTGAGGCGGCAAGTACAGGGTCAATCCACAGAGATAGAGGGGGCACTAGAGTTAGATGGTGTGGGCTACGTTCCTATTATGAAGATTAAGGTTTTTAGGGTTTTAAGGTTGGTTGGTTGTTGATTCAGCTAAGTGAGCAAGTAGGAAAAGCAATATGAAACTAAGTTATCAAAAGGATAAATTAGCAATCTAAGTCAACAAGCTATCTAAACAAGAGCAAGAACAAACTAACACTAGACTAAGAAAGCAACTAGCAATTGAGAGCCTAAGTTAACCACTAATCAAGATCAAAGACCTAAATTAACACGTAGCTAGCAAAACTAGGCAATCAACTAAGTTAACTAAAGCAATTGAACTATACTAGCATTAACAAGCAAACAGATCAATTAAGGTTTTAAGCAATTAGATGAAGGAGGTGGGCCATTTGGGAATGCAACCTTGACATTAATTGGGGGATGTCATCATAATAAGCAATTAGCATATTTCATTCTAGACTACCAAACCAAACAACAAGGTGGGTGCTATGAGGATGTACCCTATGCTACTAGTTGGAGAACTAGGGCTAGGTGTAATTCTCATAGGACTTACCAAGTCTAGGTCTCTAGGATAAGTGGTATTAGTCAATTGAGGACCAAGGGTAAGGATGGGAGTAGAGATGAGGATATTTGACCTCATGCCACTAGCCACCTCAGCCTTTAGGAAATCGTAGGCAATTGCACTAATCACACTTATACTAGTCACTTAGAACTCACATTTGCATGTAGGAAGAAGGTGATTATGTAGGAAGATAGAGGGCTAGCTAGGGATCTGAATGAAGGACCTAGGAGCCAATCCTATGATAGCTACATAGAGACCAAAACATCCTAGAGGCAAATGTCTTCAAACACCACAAGGCAAGCAATTGATGTAATTAAACAACAATCACATGCACAAGTAATGGGAAATGAGATACAAGCAAAGGCAATCATCATAGAAATGAAATATGTTCATTACAAATTATATTCCCCCAACATGGTATCAAAGTCACATTTTTGTCCCAAACAGCCCACCCAAGGGGGGCTTAGCTATACATGATCAAAACAGAAACAAAGGAGAAGGGAAAGAGAGTAGGAAACACCATGGATGCTTGATGAAGCTTGACTTCTTCACCTCCTTGCTGCCAGCCATGAGCCTCTTCCTCCAATGGTGCCCAAGAGCATGGAAATGGTGGACTGGATGGATAGAAACCTAGAGAAAGTAGGTTTCTATGGTGGAAATGAGTGGAAAGTGGGTGGAAATGGGATTAAATGCAAGGAAAGTAGGTGGATGGGAGTAATGGAGGCAAGGGAGCAGCTAGGTTGCGGCTAGGAAGTGCTCCCTCTTGAGCCCTAGAAGCAACTAGTGCTTATATAGGATCTAGGGCTAAGTGGGGGTAAAATAGGAAAAGTAGTGAAAAGTTGTGTAGGGTAGGTGATCACCACGGTCGTGGTGGGTGTGCCACGGACGTGGCATGAAGGAAGTGGTGAGATGGTGGTGGCCACATCCGTGGCGGAGTGCCACGGTCATGGTGGGTAAGGTGCACCACGGTCGTGTTGGGTAACACGACCATTTTGGAGGGGGAGGAGTTGACCGTGGGGAGGGGCCACAGGCGTCTTGATTGTCTTCGACCACGGTCATGGCGAGTTGGCCACGGTCGTGGCGTTTCGGGCAAAAACCCTATTGGCAACTGATTTCTTGATCAATAAACGCACGAACGTGGGAGGAGCCCACGACCGTTTTCACTTCTCGGGGCCACGACCGTGCTGATGGCCACGGTCGTGGTATCTTCACTGGCCACGGCCGTGGGACTCTGGGGAATTTCCCTGTTGCAACCTGTTGGAACTTGGCAATAAACGCACGACTGTGGCATTGTGGCCACGGCCGTGGTGAGGCTTGACTTCTTGATTTCGCTTTTAACTTTGTCATTTTCAGATGTCTTTGCTTGGGGATGATTCTTGGCCACTGGAGGTAGATTGAGGGAGACTTTGGGTCCTTCTTTGGGTCCCTCCTTCTCTCTCTTCCATCTAAGCATGGTCCAAGTACCTGAAAAATAGTGCAAAGAACATCCATAAGCATATTTGCAATGATATTCATATTGGGGAGAATAACATGTAATTCTAATACATTTGAATGTGATAAAAGTACAAAGTGACACAATATACATGCCTAGAATAGGGTTGGATCAAAACCCAATACACATTATACACTTACATCCTAAGTGAGATTAGGTGTTCAAGAATAGTCCCAAACTAGGGACTATCCAAGATTTACTCCTAATGAGTAAATCTTGGATGGGTTTCTAGGCCAACGAATACATCTGTTGTCATTCTTATATATAATAAATGTGTACCACCTATCCCATTCTTGAACACCTAATCTCACTAGTAAGTCTATAATGTGTATTGGGTTTTCAAGAAAATTTCGGCAGCATTTCCCCACTGTTCTCCAAGTACATATGTACTTAGAGAACAAACGGGGAAATGTTATTGGAATTTTCTTGAAAACCAAATACACATTATACACTTACATCCTAAGTGAGATTAGGTGTTCAAGAATAGTCCCAAACTGGGGACTATCCAAGATTTAATCCTAATGAGTAAATCTTGGATGGGTTTCTAGGCCAACAAATACATGTGATGTCATTCTATAACATTGATTTCAACATTTTGAGTGTCCATGCATGTTCATCATCAAGATAAAGATTACACATAAATTAGTATGACCTAGGGATGGAGAGATTCATAATTGATTTCAAAATTTCAAACTAGCTCATGCATTATCATCAATCTACATTATACAATAGGGATTCATGTAGATGTTAGGGTGACATATCACTACAAAATCAGAGATTTAACATTAGGGTTTTAATATCTTACATAGATTGATCACAAGATTTCAGCAATATAGTTAATTCAAGATTATGGTGAAATGTGTATTAGGGTTTTAATATCTTAATTCAACATGCATCAAAATTTATAGAATTAGGTCAAGCATTAGCATTCAATTGCAAATGTATCCTGCTCCCTCCTTACCAATGGATAAAAGCAAGGCCACGACCGTGTGGGCTGGCCACGGTCGTTGCCTTGTTGTAATCCATTTGGTAAGGAGAGGGAGCAGGAAGAAGAAGAGGTGGAGGAAAAAGAAGGGCAGCAGCCTACCTGGGCTGGAAAGCAGCGGCTTGGAGAGCAGGGGCAGGCGTCGGAGCAACGGGCAAACCACGGCGAGCAGGAGAAGGAGCAGGAGCAGGAGCAGGCAGCCAGAGCTAGCAAAGAAGGCTAGGGTGGAGACCAAGAGTGGGTGACCAGGAGGCAACGTTGGTGAGGAGAGGAGCAGCAGCAACGAGTGGTGGTGGCACGGGGGAGCAATGGCGGTGGGGGCAACAACCGTTGGGGCAATGACGGCAGGAGCAACGGTGGCAGGGAGCACCGGCAACAATCGTGAGACCTAGCAGGTTCGCAATGAAATAGAGATAATGGGGAAAAGTTCTCTGTTTCGTGGGGCTATTAACAGTACCATAGGCGTCGGTTATTCAAAAAAACTGACACATAAAACTAAAGGTGTCGGTTCTACAAACACATCGACACCTATTCTCAATGATAGTCGTCAGTTTTTACTACAACAAAAACCGACATCTATCTACATTTTCCGATTAAAAAAAATTGTTCTCGATTAATGACCATAGTCGTCAGTTTCTTTTGAAAACTAATGCTCAAAGGGTGTGAAAAATTTCCCGGGAACAACGCGGGAAAACCCATAAGCATCGGTTATTGTAGTAAAACTGACGACCAAAATGTGCCCAATTTTTGTCTCGTGAATAACCTTTCGTCGTCGATTTAATAGTTAATAACCGACGCCATATGTTAAATTTTAGAGGTAACTTTTTCACTGGAAATTTTGGATTTGGCGGTTAATTTCAGGCATCAATTTATTATTAGGGAACCGACACTGAATAAAAGTGATACCCGTGTCTGGTCGCCCTTCACATATAGAAGTCGGTTTGTTTATTAAACTGACACTTTAGGTTTTAGGTGTTGGTGTATTTATACAACTGACGCCTTTAAAAGTGACGTTATAAGCCATTTCTGTAGTAGTGGATTTCATTTAGGGAGTTCTTCCCTTTGAGGAATTTCTACAGGGATGCTCTCAATCTATGGTTATCATCATTCAAAGAAACAATAGTAGAAGATAAACTAGATATGTCATCCCTAGCATGCACAAGATCAGCCTCAAGACATAAAGCTTTAGTAAGATATGAATCCAATATTAAGAGAGATAGAAGCAACATTAACACTAGGCAATAAAGGTCTAGAAGATAGATCATTTACTTGACTATGCAACCTAGCATTTTCAAATTTTAGCATTTGAATCTCTTTGAGATAAACATCTCTCTCTTCTCTACGATCATCAATTAGAAACTTAAATTCAACATTTTTAGTTTTAAGCAATTCAAGTTCTTTTAGGCAATTTTGGTCCTCTTCCTTAGGATTCTCAATGTTATTAAGGTAGATACCATTCTCAACTTCAACCCCATTGTAGTGTAGTTCAAGATCAAGGTATTTCCCTTGCAAATTATCAATACTCTCAAGGTTGGTTTTCTCATTCAATTCTAAAATTTCAAGGTTAGCATAAAGATGATCAATGATTTTTCCTAACCATTTTCTTTTAGATTTACATTTAGCAAAAGAAGAACAGGTAGTAACAAGCATGTCAATAATAGATTCTTTAGGTAATTCATGCAAAATTACCTCACTTACCTCACTTACTTCACCAGTGTCTTCACTTGTAGAGGCCATGAGAGAAAGGTGACACTCTCCATCTTCTTCAGAGCTAGAGCTACTTGAAGATGAAGCTTCCCAAGCCGCATGAGCTACATTCTTGTGTATCTTTTCCTTCTTGTCCTTCCTCTTGTGCTTTCTCTCCTTATAATCCTCTTCTTTCCTTGAGCTGCTCTTGTGGTGAGACTTTCTTGACTTTGGGCATTCACTCTTGTAGTGCCCCTTTTGACCACACTTGTAGCATCTCGGAGTAGAGGAGGAGGTTTGCTTTCCCTTGAAGTGCTTGCCCTTGGTGTGGTTGTCTTCATGCTCACTAGGGCCTTCATCTTCACTAGAGGAGGGGGAAGAAGTCTGAAAAGCAAGTTGTTGTTGAAGGATAACAGCCTCCACTTGTGCTTTGAAAGCACTATCTTTGATCTTCTTGGCTTCCTTCTCTTCTTTCTTGTCAAGTCTAGGCTCATGGGCTTGAAGATCGCCAATGAGTTCTTCAGTTGGAATGTCACCAAAGCTTCTCACTTATTCAATGGAGGTGACCTTTGACTCCCATATCTTTGGAAGAGTTCTCAAGATATTTGAATTGATGACACCTCTATCCAAAATGTTGCCCAAAGCAGCCAACCCGTTGATGATGACATTCAGCCTTGAATACATCTCCACAATGCCTTCTTTCTTTCCCATCTTGAAGTTCTCTAGGAGACTGTCCAACATGTAGATCTTTGCCTCCTTGACTTGCTTTGTGCCTTCATATGTGATGCACATCTTGTCCCAAATATCATAGGCGGTGTCCCATGATGAGATCTGGTTGAACTCAGTGAGAGTGAGGGCTGCGTAGCGGATGCTAATGGCCTTTACATTGAGTTGAGCCTCCTTGAGAGCAGCTTCACCCCATGTTGCAATAGCTCCGGTTGGCTCTTTGTAAGGTGTGACCATCACCTTCTGCACACACTACTATAGAATGTCTTATAACGTCACTTTTAAAGGCGTCGGTTGCATAAGTACATCGACACCTAAACAATACAGTGTCAGTTTATAAAATAAACCGACATCAATCTGTGAAGGGTGACCAGACACGGGTATCGCTTTTATTCGGTGTCGGTTCCTTAATAAAAAAACTAACACCTAAAATTAACCGCCAAATCCAAAATTTCCAGCGAAAAAATTACCTCCAAAATTTAACATATGACGTCGGTCATTAACTAATAAACTGGCGACTAAAGGTTATTCACGAAATAGAAATTGGGAACATTTTGATTGTCAGTTTTACAATAATGACCGACACTTATGGGTTTTCCCGCGCTGTTCGTGGGAAATTTTTCACACCCTTTGAGTGTCGGATGTTTAAAAAAATCGACGATTATGGTAGAAAAGGTTTCGGTTTTTGTGTAGAACCGATACTGTAACATCCCTGACCTGGGTTATGAGTTAACCCTAGGTGTTTTGCCTAATTATGTAATTAAGATACTGGTGATTATCTTTTTGCATGTAATTAAGTTCCTGAGGAACATACTTTTCCTTTTCTGTCTCTTTTAAACAATGTTGAATTGATTGTTTTGTAATACATGGACCTATGTACAATTTACCCAGTTAGAAGGGTTAACTTGCAATTTGCACATGTTGAGATGTTCCTCTGATATTGAGACATCATAAGAATGATTATGGTAAAGTTTGAGGGATTTCCCAAGCTTGAGCACCAAGGTGCAACTGTGGAAGCAATCCCTGTGCTTGAAACCCTAAATTGGAGTAAAGTGCAATTTACCCAATTTGAGGGGTGCAACTTGTAAAATAAACCATCTAAAACATCTTGAGACTCTTGTCATCATTTAGAGAATAAATGATGAAGAAGTCACTTCAATTGAATAATCATATAATGAAAAACACCTTTGTGATTTAATAATCAAGGTGTAAGTACTATAGCCTTTTATGTGTGTGCTTTAGTAATAGGTTGATCTTCTTTGCCTTCATTTCTTGACCTTAGAATAAGGTTGTCCTTAGAAATAAGAGGTAGGGGCGATCAGAGAAGAAAGGGAGGACTTAGATGGGAAAATGAGGAAAACCTATGTACTTATGTTGAAATTCCACCCAAGTATATAAGCCCTTTTCCTCACTTAGCAAAGGAATGTTTCTTTCGTTTCCTTCACTGTTCCCCCTTGCTCAACCGACTAAGGAGAGCTCTGGAGCTCACGAGGACGACCAGGGGAGTGCAAGGTAGGTTTGGATCCTTCCTTTTTCTTAAATTCTTGGATGAAACTCGAATTCAAGGTCAAATTCATGGCTAGCTCACTTAGCTCTATCTTTCTAGCCATCTCTTCTCAACTTTTCCTGGAGGATTCACCTTGGCCGACCTATGGAGCTTCTAGGATGCCATTAAAGGCTTGGAGCTCAAAATCTTGGAGCTCAAGGAGCAAGCTTTAGGTGGGTTTTATAACTCTAAACCTATGCTTTGTTATATACATCTTTTCTATGCTTTTAGTTGCTAGTTCTTCTTCTTCCCTATCTTCCCTTGCTTCCTTGCAAGAAAATCCGTGAGGATCTGTTGCTGTTCTTGAGATAGAAGATGAGGGCGTTATTTCCTATGCTTATCCACAGTTTTCCACTTTACCATACGACCTCAACCATGTGCCCATACGGTTTGCAAAACTGTTTGATGGGCAAACGGTTTCAAGGTCGTATGAAGGCATACGGTCTCAAGACCGTATGGCTGCATTGACCAAGCATGGACCGTATGACAATCCTGTTTATAATTATGTAGGTTAATCACCCACAATATTTGAGAGGTTAACTCCAAAGTAATCGTGATATATAGGTAAAACAATTAGCAAATTCAATTGAATTTAGTTCTGATTTTTTCAATCTACTTAATTTGCCCTTTTTGGGCAAACAGTCTCAAGACCGTATAGGATGGTTGACTAAGCATTGACCGTATGATATTACTGTTCATAATGATGTTAATTAATGACTCACCAAATTTGATGGACTAATTCCAAACGAGTTAAGAGTTGAAGGTTGATTACTAGGGCAAACCCTAATTGAAATCAGTGCTGAAATCACAATGAGCTAATTTGAGATTTTGGGTTGATTAGCCCAAACGGTCTCAAGACCGTTTGGGGAATCATCCAAACGGTCTCAAGACCGTTTGGGGATCACCCAAGACCGTATGGAGGTCTGGGGTCAAGTATAGTTGACCAATTGAAGGTACAAAGATACCAAATTACATTGCAATTAAGTATTGAAGTAATGATCAACTCAATAAATCAAAACTTGATGAATTTTCACTAGAGTCCAAAGGATGGATGGGCAAACGGTCTCAAGACCGTTTGGAACTCATCCAAACTGTCTCAAGACCGTTTTGTGACAACCCAAGACCTTTTGGAGGTATAGGGTTAAGGTAATTTGATCAATTGAGGGCCCAATTACAATGGGTTATTGAAATAATCAAATTGCTGATTTGTGACTTAATTAAGGTTCAACCCCTATCAAATCAATTTAGTTTTTGATGAATTCTTGAGAAAACGGTCTCACAACCATTTGGAGTATATCCAAACGATCCCAAGACCGTTTGGGCCAAGTTTGAGCCCAATTGGAGGTCAATTGATGGGTTCAACTTCAATTTGATTCATATAGTTGAGTGTTGATGGTTGAACGTTTATAGACCTTAATTGAACCAACTCCAACCCTAATGGGATATCAATTGAGGGTCAATTGAGTGACCAATTGGTTAAGGCTAACCCTAATTGTCTCGATTGATAAGTGGTTAGTAAGCTTGAGACCAATTGAAGGCTTCAACATAGGAAACCCTAATCGAGTTTACCCTTTGAACCACCTTGGAGGTCCATACGATCTTGAGCTTTTGAGGTCATTCGACCTCAAGACCGTATAAGGTCATTCGACCTCAAGACCGTATGAGGTCATTCGACCTCAAGACCGTATAAGATCATTCGATCTCAAACCGAATGAGGGCATTCGACCTCAAACCTTATGAGGGTATACGACCTCAAGATCGAATGAGGGTATACGACCTCCAGATCGAATGAGGGTATACGACCTCAAGATCGAATGAGGGTATACGACCTCAAGATCGAATGAGGGTATATGACCTCAAGATCGAATGAGGGTATACGACCTCAAGATCAAATGACGGTATATGACCTCAAGATCGAATGAGGGTATACGACCTCAAGATCGAATGAGGGCATACGACCTCAAGATCGTATGAAGGATGAAGGTGTGAAACCTAGTGGAGACTTTTAAAGTTATGTCTGCCTAATGCCTTGAAGGATTAAATGGTTTAATAGTTGTTCAACCTAAACCCTAATGATACCAAAAGACATTAAGGGTCAATTGGTTAGTAAATTAAATCATGATGATGATCAATGTGTAATTTACCATAATACCCTTGAAAGGATCAATTGAGTGAAATTTTATTCTAATCAAACCCTAATCACTTAATAGTGGTGATTTGGTCTATGTTAATCAAAGTGGACTTAACCCAACCTGATCTAGATTGGTGTTATCACCATCTACAAGTATGAGGAGAGAGAAAGTATCTTAAGAAAGGGAAAGTACCCTTTTATGATGGAAATTCAAGTAAAGTACCTTCAATACACATGAATGTGCATGATTAGGGTATGATCCACCTATGTGAGATCATGGAACCCTAATTATGATAAATGATGAATCTTAAACTAATCTGAGAGCATCAATGATGATGTTCCTCATACATGATGATGTTATGAGTTCAATTCACCATAATGTGAATAGTAAACCCTAATTCAAGGGTGATGACATGTAATGTGAATAGTAAACCCTAATTCAAGGGTAATGACATGTAATGTGAATAGTAAACCCTAATTCAAGAGTGATGACATGTGAATAGTAAACCCTAATTCAAGGGTGATCCTATGTTTTAATGGGCTGAAAGAGCCATGAATACCATCAAGGTCATGCTTTAGAGATGACTTGTGATGAGTATACTGAGAAATGATGTTTGATGTGAGTTAGGTTTGTTACATTTAGTATTCTACTTTCATAGCTGTTGTGCTACTGTTATTGTTTGAAGAACAATATATGATGTTAAAAGAATACTGAATGTACCTAACTAATCAAGTGTAATGTAGAAGCCCTGATCATAGATCCATCATTGTCAGAGATCAAATGATGGTGAGACAGTTTTTCCCAAGGGAACTCCTGGATCACATACTGTTGAGTATGTGGGGTATATGGATGTGTAGAACCTTACATCCTAGTGTAGGAATTTGATGTAGATGTATAATCCGTCAATCCTTCTCTACAAAACTCATACCGTATCAGTGGATGGTAAACATGAAACCTCCTGATGAATGAGGAAAACATAGATATCCGTATCAGTGAAGATAAACATGAAATCTCCTGATGACGAAGAGAGTACAGAACGCCACTGTAACTCTAAAATAGCGAAGGACCAGATTACCCTGGTGAGCTATAATAGTAGAGACACAAGATGTCCTACAAGTGATCCTCTTACTGACTGAGGAAGGTGAAGGTCATGAGAATCCGGCTCTTTCGATGACCTAGTATGATACTAAGGCACTTAACAGTGATTGGTTGGGGTATGAGTGGTAAACCACATCTCCACAGGGCATAATAATAAGAATGTTTGAAAAACATAATCTACAACGTAGTATACCTGTTAAAGGTAACTATGAGCTAATTTATTGATGTTACACTGTATAGTGCATATGTTCTTCATGCTTGATATATGTTGAGCTCTTGTATACAACTATATCTGCTAATGAATACTTTGTAAGCTTTTACTGCTTAAATTATTCTTTGATATTATAGTAAAGCTTCTGGCGGAGAGTTATAACTCTCGCTGGGACAATTATGTACAATTGTCTCACCCCGTAGACTTCAACTTTTTAGGTGGACATCGGAGACGGAGGAACAGGTCTACAGGTGATCAGTACCAGAAGCAGCAGCACCAGGAATAGCAGTAAATCTCAGGTGGAGATTTAGCCTGCCATGTGGTGTAGTTAGAGTCAGTCCTATGTGTCCTCTGTACTCTCAGGTCTTGGAGTCTTTTGGTTATGAGTTCTTGAGATTTTGTATCTTGTTGTATATAATTACTCAAGAAGTAATTATCATGAGATGTAAACAGTTTATCTCCTTTTATGAATGAAACTTTATGGATTCAAGCTCTTATCTCGAAAAGTTTTAATTTCCCATGATTTTTGTCTTCCGTTGTTAATCGATTCGCTTCCGCTAAGTTTAAATCGTGTTTATATCGTGGTTTGGAGATCAGAGCCCACAATTAGTGGTATCAGAGCTCTAGGTCCGTTGAGCCTACAGAGGCATAGGACTTAGGATGTCGAGTCTATCCTTAGTATCTCTTCCTTATCTAATAGAATCTTCTACTCCTCAGGAGAAGAAGATACATAAGGATGGCAGAGCCACATGATGAGTACGTGGCAGAGAGTAGTGTTAGTGCACCTCGAGGCGGTGCAAGGGTTCCAGAAATAGAATAGCCTGCACCTGAGCCACCCCAGTTTGACCCAGCTGATATGGGTAACCCAGCAGTTCAGACGATGTTTGGGCAGTTTATGACTGCCATGACACACATCACCGACAGGATGCCCATGCCTGCACCTAGGGCACCTGCCCAGTCCGAAGGACAAGGTATCGATAAGACGTTTGAGCGACTTCGTCGTGTCGGAGCTACCGAGTACTTTGGGACTGCTGACCCCACAGATGCTGATCTATGGTTAACATAGTTGGAGAAGGCTTTCAAGATTCTTATTATCCCGGAGGCTGAGAAGGTTAGACATGTTGTCTATCTTCTCAAAGGAAGTGCTGGTCACTGGTGGAACATGGAAGAGTAGTAGAGACCTGGAATAAAGTTCTCGTGGGAAGAGTTTCGTCGGGAATTTATCAATAGATATTTTCCAAAGACCTTCCTAGATGAGAAGATCTCTCAGTTTGAGAGATTGAGGCAGGGCATGATGAACATTAGCGAGTATGAAGCTAAGTTCATGGAATTGCTGCGGTTCTGTCCGCACATGGCTGCCACAGATGAGGAAAGAATCAGGAGATTCGAGAAGGGTTTGAATGCTGATATGTCAACCCCTGTGTCTGCCTTAGAAAACCGAGAGAGATTCTCTACCTTCGTTGAGTCAGTCCGAAGGATAGAGAGATCTGTGGTTGAGAAGAGGCAAACCCAGAAAAGATATCCACAGTTCCAGGGTTCTTCATCTAGGGATTTCAAGAAACCTAGATTCTCTGCACCTAACCCTCCACCACCCAGATTGAGTTCTCAAACTCAATGGTCACCAAGCATAGGTAGAGGACGGAGTCAACCGCTTCAAGGGACTCACAGTTCTTCATCGATGTCAGTTACTGGACCACCCCGACCACAACAACAGGAGAGGAGATGCTACAACTGTGGCAAGGTGGGACACTTGATGAAGGATTGCCGTTCTAGGCCTGTCAGTGTGACACAGCCTCCGAGACAGAATCAACAAGGATCTCAGAGAATGCAATCTCAAGGAGCAGCTCGAGGACGTGGACAAGCGTCTCAAGCTGGATCATCAGCACCACCTCAACACCAGGCGACAACGAGGTTCTATGCTATGAACCCACCAGATGCAGTGGTCAATCCACGGGTAGTGGCAGGTCAGATGGAACTTTTATATCCTGATATGTCTACATCCTGTGTTGTATCTGTTCTGATTGACCCAGGTGCTACACACTCTTTCATCACTCATAGAGTGATTCGTAACTGCAATGTGACTGTTAGTCATAGGGCAGATAGTTTGTTGTTGGAGACTCCGTTGAGTGGGTCTGCCGTTTTGCAGAAGGTATGCTCTCCCTGCATCCTCTTCTTTTCTGACCATCGCATTCAAGTGGATCTTATACCACTTGATATGCAAGGATTTGATATAATCCTCGGGATGGATACCTTAGAGAGGTATAGAGTTGTCTTGGATTGTGAGTCCAAGTTGGCTGTGTTTGCTGATGAAAGCAACACATGGATCTTTCAAGGTGAAAGAAAGATTCTGCCCACCTGTCTTGTGTCAGCTATGGTTGCTGATAAGCTGTTGAGGCAAGGATGTTATGCATTCTTGGCCCATGTGGTAGATGTTACCAAGGAAAGTTCCAATCCTGCCGAAGTTCCCATAGTCAGGGAATTCAAGGATGTGTTTCCTGAAGAACTTCCTGGTATACCACCACTTCGGGAGATTGATTTTGAAATCAATTTGATCCCAGATACGAAACCCATAGCCCAGACTCCGTATAGGATGGCGCCTGCCGAGATGGTAGAACTCAAGAAACAGCTTCAAGAGTTACTTGAGAAGGGTTTTATCCGACCGAGCACTTCACCTTGGGGTGCTCCGGTCTTGTTTGTTAAAAAGAAAGATGGGTCAATGCGGTTGTGCATTGACTATAGACAACTCAATAAAGTAACAATAAAGAACAAGTACCCTCTGCCGAGGATTGATGATCTCTTTGACCAGTTGCGTGGTGCAACAGTCTTTTCAAAGATAGACTTGAGGTATGGATATCATCAACTTCGTATTAAGGATAGTGACATATCCAAGTCTGCCTTTAGGACAAGGTATGGTCACTATGAGTTCACGGTTATGTCATTTGGACTAACCAATGCACCAGCTGCATTTATGGAACTCAAGAATAGAGTTTTCCGACCTTTCCTTGATCAGTGTGTTGTCGTCTTCATAGATGACATTCTGATCTATAGTAAGGATGCTCAGCAGCATGAGCAGCATCTTCGCCAAGCTTTGACCTTGCTAAGAAAACACAAGCTGTATGTTAAGTTTAGCAAGTGTGAGTTCTGGCTGCCGGAGGTATCTTTTCTAGGACATGTGATATCTGCCTCAGGAATTCGTGTTGACCCTACAAAGGTAGAATCTGTTCTACAGTGGGAACAACTGAAGACACCGACGGAGATTCGAAGTTTCTTGGGGTTAGCTGGCTATTATCGAAGGTTCATTAAGAACTTTAGTTCTATAGCCTTACCCTTGACCAAGTTGACCCGGAAAGATGTTCCTTTTTCTTGGAGTGATAAGTGTCAACAGTCTTTCCATTTGTTGAAGGAGAGGTTGACAAGTGCACCTGTGCTTGTGCTACCTGAACAAGGAAAAGGATATGTAGTCTTCTGTGATGCCTCCAAGAATGGACTTAGATGTGTGTTGATGCAGGATAAACAAGTGATTCCTTTTGCTTCTCGACAGCTTAAGAAACACGAGGAGAATTATCCGACACACGATCTGGAGTTAGCTGCTGTGGTTCATGCCTTGAAGATCTGGAGGCATTACCTCTACGGAGAGACATTCCAGATTTTCACAGACCACAAGAACCTTAAGTATATCTTCTCTCAGCATGAGCTTAACATGAGGCAACGTCGTTGGATGGAGTTAATCAAGGATTACGACTGTACGATTGATTACCATCCAGGCAAGGCCAATGTTGTTGCAGATGCCTTGAGTAGGAAATCAGCAACATCAACCATGGATAGAGCACAATTAAACTCTTTAGTGTGCTCTAAGAGAGATATGTTTATCTCTTTAAGGCAAGACAATGTACAGTTGAAGGTGCCATTGTTAGCCGGGTTGTTGGCTGAGATGCATATTAAACCTACCCTAAGAGAGCAGATTAAGGAAGCACAACAGGTTGATGCTGAAGTTCAACAGATTAGGTCAGAGTATGGAAATGAGAAGCGAGATGGTTTCCATGACTCGGATGATCATGTAGCATGTTCTCATAGGAGGATGATAGTGCTAGATATGGATAACTTGAGGAAGTTAGTCCTGGAAGAAGCTCATTCTTCAATGTATGCTATGCATCCAGGGAGCACCAAGATGTATCGTAATTTGAAAGATCTATATTGGTGGCCTGGAATGAAGAAGGATGTTGCAGAGTTTGTTCTGAGGTGTCCTGTGTGTCAGCAAGTTAAAGCTGAACACCAGAAGCATGCAGGAACAATGCAACCTTTACCCATACCACAGTGGAAGTGGGATCATGTTACCATGGACTTTGTTGTTGGCCTACCTAGGACAAACAAAGGACATGATTCCATTTGGGTAGTTGTAGATAGGTTGACTAAGACAACGCATTTCTTACCTGTCAAAACAACCTTTTCTGCTGAAAGGTTATCACATTTGTATGTACAAGAGATAGTGTGTTTTCACGGAGTTCCTGTCACAATAGTTTCTGACAGAGGTCCTCAGTTTACAAGTCGTTTTTGGGAACAGTTACACAGAGCCTTAGGCACCAAGCTAAGGTTTAGTACAGCCTTTCATCCACAGACTGATGGATAGTCGGAGAGGACCATACAGACCTTAGAAGACTTGTTGAGAGCATGTGTTCTCCAGTTTACTGGAAGTTGGGATCTACACCTAAGCTTGATAGAGTTTGCCTATAACAATAGCTATCAACATAGTATTGATATGGCACCTTATGAAGCCTTATATGGTAGACGTTGTAGATCACCTTTGTGTTGGTTTGAGACTGGTGAGCATCAGTTGTTAGGTCCTGATCTTGTGCAGCAGACCACAGAGAAGATTAAAGTAATACAACAACAGATTAAGACTGCATAGGATAGGCAGAAATCTTATGCTGACAAACGTCGTAGACCCTTAGAGTTCCAGGTTGGAGACAGAGTGTATCTCAAGGTCTCGCCTTGGAAAGGAGTCCTTCATTTTGGAAGGAAAGGGAAGTTAGCTCCTAGATTTATGGGGCCTTATCCAATCATTGAACGGATTGGAAAAGTAGCCTATAAACTAGAGCTGTCACCAGAGTTACAGAGGTTACATCCTGTGTTTCACATTTCTATGCTAAAGAAATGTCACCCTGATACTAAGTCAATTCTACAACCTATGGAGGTAGAATTGAATGATAATATATCTTATGAGGAAGGACCGATGTCAATCCTTGATAACAGAATTAAAAAGTTAAAGAAGAAAGATATAAGCCTTGTGAAAGTCCTCTGGAACCACCGTGGTGTTGAAGAAGCCACTTGGGAACTAGAGGATGAGATGAGAAGGAAGTATCCTGCCCTTTTTCCCTTAATATGTTTTATCGATTTCGGGGACGAAATCCTTGTAAGGGGTGGATAATTTGTAACATCCCTGACCTGGGTTATGAGTTAACCCTAGGTGTTTTGCCTAATTATGTAATTAAGATACTGGTGATTATCTTTTTGCATGTAATTAAGTTCCTGGGGAACATACTTTTCCTTTTCAGTCTCTTTTAAACAATGTTGAATTGATTATTTTGTAATACAGGGACCTATGTGCAATTTACCCAGTTAGAAGGGTTAACTTGCAATTTGCACATGTTGAGATGTTCCTCTGATGTTGAGACATCATAAGAATGATTATGGTAAAGGTTGAGGGATTTCCCAAGCTTGAGCACCAAGGTGCAGCTGTGGAAGCAATCCCTGTGCTTGAAACCCTAAATTGGAGTAAAGTGCAATTTACCCAATTTGAGGGGTGCAACTTGTAAAATACACCATCTAAAACATCTTGTAAGACTCTTGTCATCATTTAGAGAAGCAATGATGAAGAAGTCACTTCAATTGAATAATCATATAATGAAAAACACCTTTGTGATATAATAATCAAGGTGTAAGTACTATAGCCTTTTATGTGTGTGCTTTAGTAATAGGTTGATCTTCTTTGCCTTCATTTCTTGACCTTAGAAGAAGGTTGTCCTTAGAAATAAGAGGTAGGGGCGAGAAGAGAAGAAAGGGAGGACTTAGATGGGAAAATGAGGAAAACCTATGTACTTATGTTGAAATTCCACCCAAGTATATAAGCCCTTTTCCTCACTTAGCAAAGGAATGTTTCTTTCGTTTCCTTCACTGTTCCCCCTTGCTCAACCGACTAAGGAGAGCTCTGGAGCTCAGGAGGATGACCAGGGGAGTGCAAGGTAGGTTTGGATCCTTACTTTTTCTTAAATTCTTGGATGAAACTCGAATTCAAGGTCAAATTCATGGCTAGCTCACTTAGCTCTATCTTTCTAGCCATCTCTTCTCAACTTTTCTTGGAGGATTCACCTTGGACGACCTATGGAGCTTCTAGGACGCCATTAAAGGCTTGGAGGTCGAAATCTTGGAGCTCAAGGAGCAAGCTTTAGGCGGGTTTTATAACTCTAAACCTATGCTTTGTTATATACATCTTTTCTATGCTTTTAGTTGCTAGTTCTTCTTCTTCCCTATCTTCCCTTGCTTCCTTGCAAGAAAATCCGTGAGGAGTTGTTGCTTTTCTTGAGCTAGAAGATGAGGGCGTTATTTCCTATGCTTATCCACGGTTTTCCACTTTACCATACGACCTCAACCATGTGCCCATACGGTTTGCAAAACCGTTTGATGGGCAAACGGTTTCAAGGTCGTATGAAGGCATACGGTCTGAAGACCGTATGGCTGCATTGACCAAGCGTGGAACGTATGAGAATCCTGTTAATAATTATGTAGGTTAATCACCCACAAAATTTGAGAGGTTAACGCCAAAGGAATCGTGAGATATAGGTAAAACAATTAGCAAATTCAATTGAATTTAGTTCTGATTTTTTCAATCTACTTAATTTGCCCTTTCTGGGAAAACGGTCTCAAGACCGTATAAGATGGTTGACTAAGCATTGGCCGTATGATATTACTGTTCATAATGATGTTAATTAATGACTCACCAAATTTTATGTACTAATTCCAAATGAGTTAAGAGTTGAAGGTTGATTACTAGGGCAAACCCTAATTGAAATCAGTGCTGAAATCACAATGAGCTAATTTGAGATTTTGGGTTGATTAGCCCAAACGGTCTCAAGACCGTTTGGGGAATCATCCAAACGGTCTCAAGACTGTTTGGGGATCACCCAAGACCGTATGGAGGTCTGGGGTCAAGTATAGTTGACCAATTGAAGGTACAAAGATACCAAATTACATTGCAATTAAGTATTGAAGTAATGATCAACTCAATAAATCAAAACTTGATGAATTTTCACTAGAGTCCAAAGGATGGATGGGCAACCGGTCTCAAGACCGTTTGGAACTCATCCAAACGGTCTCAAGACCGTTTGGTGACAACCCAAGACCGTTTGGAGGTCTAGGGTTAAGGTAATTTGACCAATTGAGGGCCCAATTACAATGGGTTATTGAAATAATCAAATTGCTGATTTGTGACTTAATTAAGGTTCAACCCCTATCAAATCAATTTATTTTTTGATTAATTCTTGTGCAAACGGTATCAAGACCGTTTGGAGTATATCCAAACGATCCCAAGACCGTTTGGGCCAAGTTTTAGCCCAATTGGAGGTCAATTGATGGGTTCAACTTCAATTTGATTCACATTGTTGAGTGTTGATGGTTGAACATTTATAGACCTTAATTGAACCAACTCCAACCCTAATGGGATATCAATTGAGGGTCAATTGAGTGACCAATTGGTTAAGTCTAACCCTAATTGTCTCAATTGATAAGTTGTTAGAAAGCTTGAGACCAATTGAAGGCTTCAACATAGGAAACCCTAATCAAGTTTACCCTTTGAACCACCTTAGAGGTCCATACGATCTTGAGCTTTTGAGGTCATTCGACCTCAAGACCGTATAAGGTCATTCGACCTCAAGACCGTATAAGGTCATTCGACCTCAAGACCGTATAAGGTCATTCGATCTCAAACCGAATGAGGGCATTCGACCTCAAACCGTATGAGGGTATATGACCTCAAGATCGAATGAGGGTATACGACCTCAAGATCGAATGAGGGTATACGACCTCAAGATCGAATGAGGGTATACGACCTCAAGATCGAATGAGAGTATACAACCTCAAGATCGAATGAGGTTATACGACCTCAAGATCGAATGAGGGCATACGACCTCAAGATCGTATGAAGGATGAAGGTGTGAAACCTAGTGGAGACTTTTGAAGTTATGTTTGCCTAATGCCTTGAAGGCTTAAATGGTTTAATAGTTGTTCAACCTAAACCCTAATGATACCAAAAGACATTAAGGGTCAAGTGGTTAGTAAATTAAACCATGATGATCAATGTGTAATTTACCATAATACCCTTGAAAGGATCAATTGAGTGAAACCTTATTCTAATCAAACCCTAATCACTTAATAGTGGTGATTTGGTCTATGTTAATCAAAGTGAACTTAACCCAACCTGATCTAGATTGGTGTTATCACCATCTACAAGTATGAGGAGAGAGAAAGTATCTTAAGAAAGAGAAAGTACCCTTTTATGATGGAAATTCAAGTAAAGTACCTTCAATACACATGAATGTGCATGATTAGGGTATGATCCACCTATGTGAGATCATGGAACCCTAATTATGATAAATGATGAATCTTAAACTAATCTGAGAGCATCAATGATGATGTTCCTCATACATGATGATGTTATGAGTTCAATTCACCATAATGTGAATAGTAAACCCTAATTCAAGGGTGATGACATGTAATGTGAATAGTAAACCCTAATTCAAGGGTAATGACATGTAATGTGAATAGTAAACCCTAATTCAAGGGTGATGACATGTGAATAGTAAACCCTAATTCAAGGGTGATGACATGCAATATGAGTAGCAAACTCTAATTGATGAGAATCAGAGAACTTAGCCCTTATGACAAGAGTGAAAAGTATATTCTTGTTTTGAACTACCTTTATCAGTTGAATTAACCATGCAGGTTCTGATATGAAGGTGATCATATCCAGGTATGGATGATGATATTATATTCATTGAAAGCATGTTGTTAGCTTTATGAATAGTAAAATATCTTGATGTCTTGTCAGTAGCATCCTATGTTTTAATGGGCTGAAAGAGCCATGAATACCATCAAGGTCATGCTTTAGAGATGACTTGTGATGAGTATACTGAGAAATGATGTTTGATGTGAGTTAGGTTTGTTACATTTAGTATTCTACTTTCATAGCTATTGTGCTACTGTTATTGTTTGAAGAACAATGTATGATGTTAAAAGAATACTGAATGTACCTAACTAATCAAGTGTAATGTATAAGCCCTGATCATAGATCCATCATTGTCAGAGATCAAATGATGGTGAAACAGGTTTTCCCAAGGGAACTCCTGGATCACATACTGTTGAGTATGTGGGGTATATGGATGTGTGGAACCTTACATCCTAGTGTAGGAATTTGATGTAGATGTATAATCCGTCAATCCTTCACTACAAAACTCATACCGTATCAGTGGATGGTAAACATGAAACCTCCTGATGAACGAGGAAAACATAGATATCCGTATCAGTGAAGATAAACATGAAATCTCCTGATGACGAAGAGAGTACAAAATGCCACTGTAACTCTAAAATAGCGATGGACCAGATTACCATGGTGAGCTATAATAGTAGAGACACAAGATGTCCTACAAGTGATCCTCTTACTGACTAAGGAAGGTGAAGGTCATGAAAATCTGGCTCTTTCGATGACCTAGTATGATACTAAGGCACTTAACAGTGATTGGTTGGGGTATGAGTGGTAAACCTCATCTCCACAACGCATAATAATAAGAATGTTTAAAAAACATAATCTACAGCGTAGTATACCTGTTAAAGGTAACTATGAGCTAATTGATTGATGTTACACTGTATAGTGCATATGTTCTTCATGCTTGATATATGTTGAGCTCTTGTATACAACTGTATCTGCTATTGAATACTTTGTAAGCTTTTACTGCTTAAATTATTCTTTGATATTATTGTAAAGCTTCTGGCGGAGAGTTATAACTCTCGCTGGGACAATTATGTACAATTGTCTCACCCCGTAGACTTCAACTTTTTAGGTGGACATCGGAGACGGAGGAACAGGTCTACAGGTGACCAGTACCAGCAGCAGCAGCACCAGGAATAATAGTAAATCTCAGGTGGAGATTTAGCCTGCCATGTGGTATAGTTAGAGTCAGTCCTATGTGTCCTCTGTACTCTCAGGTCTTGGAGTCTTTTGGTTATGAGTTCTTGAGATTTTGTATCTTGTTGTATATAATTACTCAAGAAGTAATTATCATGAGATGTAAACAGTTTATCTCCTTTTATGAATGAAGCTTTATGGATTCAAGCTCTTGTCTCGAAAAGTTTTAATTTCCCGTGATTTTTGTCTTCCGTTGTTAATTGATTCGCTTCCGCTAAGTTTAAATCGTGTTTATATCGTGGTTTGGAGATCAGAGCCCACAGATACCTTTATTTTTATGTGTCGGTTTTATTTAATAACCGACACTGAATGTTAACGTAAGTCACCCACGCGATTCAGACTCTTCCACTTCTATTTCATTCATTTCGGCGATTGAGGGTTTGCTGGTCCGGCAATTCCTCTGCTCCACCGGCGCTCGCTGCTCCTCTACCTCCGCCTCCACCACCGTTTGCTGGTACTTTGGTCGCCGACACCACTTTCCACTGCTAGTCACCACGCGCACCTCTACTTCCGCCTCCGCTGCCTCTGCTTCCGCCAGCCGCCGCCAATTCTCCAGTCGCTGCTCTCCAGGTCGGTTGCGGCTCCTAGGGCTCTGCTCCCTGCTCTCTAGGTCGTTGCTCCGCTCCGACCACACCTCCTGCGTACCCAATGCTGCCATGAAGGTACCCTACTCCTTCTTTTCTTCCTCCTCTTTTTCCTCTGCCCTCAAGCAGGTACCCTGCTCCTGCTCAAATAATGTAGGAAATTCGTATATTGTGAATAAAAAATGCTTCCATTCACATTAATATTACCAATAATGTAGGAAATGAATGCTAGCTCCAATTATAGACATGTTGTATATGGTTTTGATCAGAAAAATGTGTAGATTGTGAATAAAATATACTTAAAGCTCTATTATTCTTCTTGTTACAAAGGTATAGTTAGTACACGAATATTAGATGATATCAAGAAAACCCTAGTTTGATGAGCATGTTGTTAATCATGTTAATTATGATTCTTTTATTTATTCTTATGTCAGTATATAATTATGCGATCCCAACATCTTAAATTGAATTAGAATGATTTCAATGAATTATAGGGTTTTAAAGTTGATAATCATGTACATGCAGAAATAGGCTTATTAAACCAATAGTTATAACATAGTATGATCTTAATCTGATCTGGATGTTAATAATAACTTAGTATGTTAAATATGATGATTAGGGCTATACATATAATGTCTAGTAAAGATTCCTAGACCTTTTGTCATTACAGTAATTTTTATACATGTTTGAGTAAATTAGGGTTCTAATCTACCCTTTTGTCCTATATTTGATGCTAATTTTGCATATATGTTGAGTTTCGTCTTACTCTTACCTAAGAATTTTTTTATTAATCTCTTATACATCACTATATTTTAAGGTTAGTCTGTCTACTAGAGTGTGGGGATTAACCATGTTGCCTGTAGTTTATAACATTGCATTGTGAATTATTGCATGTTTGAAACTATTGATTTCTTGATTTATTATTTAATAATGCTCTATAGATTAGGATTAACCATGTTGCATGTAGTTTATACACATTTATTATATATAAGAATGACAACACATGTATTTGTTGGCCTAGAAACCCGTCCAAGATTTACTCATTAGGAGTAAATCTTGGATAGTCCCCAGTTTGGGACTGTTCTTGAACACCTAATCTCACTTAGGATGTAAGTGTATAATGTGTATTGGGTTTTTAAGAAAATTTTGGTAGCATTTCCCCGTTTGTTCACTAAGTACATATGTACTTAGAGAACAGCAGGGAAATGCTGCTGAAATTTTCTTGAAAACCCAATACACATTATACACTTACTAGTGAGATTAGGTGTTCAAGAATGGGATAGGTGGTACACATTTATTATTTATAAGAATGACAGCACATGTGAACTTTACAATGTGAACTTTACAATGTGAATGTGAATGTGAATGTGAACTTTACAATGTGAATGTGTACTTTACAATGTAAATTACTTTACAATGTGAATGTGAACTTTACAATTAGTGTTACTTTACAATGTGAAATTTATAATTTGAATGTGAACTTTCAGATGGCTGATCATTCCCATGATGACCATGCTGATGATCACCGTGAGGGTGAGGATGTGCTTGCACCGCCTGACAATGTAAGTTTTAAGAATATATCCCTGAGGTTTCTATCTATATGTTCATTTATAATTATATTATGTAAGTGTGTTTTTTATCAAATTTTAGGCTGGTGATGTACCCCCTGAAGAAATTACAGCACTTGATGAGCAGCAAAAGAAAATTGAGAAAGTGAGGGGCATCACAATGGTGAACAAGTTAATACATCGAAGGGGCAATGGACCCAAATTGGTTGTGGATTTCGATCGGGCAGGAAATCCATATGGAGTGAACCGCAACTCATTTGTTTCATATCTTGGGGTTCTTACTCGTATCCATTGCAGTCCTATCCTAGAATCATGGCATAAAGTTCCTAAGGGGAAGAAAGACCACATATGGAAGGAACTATGCGTGAGTTATTATTATTTGTAATTCTATTTTTGTAGATTACTAATTTTTAGGATACTAGTTAATAGCAATTCTATTTAATTTGTAGAGCATATTTGATCTGGATGAAAAGTTACATCATAAATGTGTGATGCAACGTTGTGGGAGGGTCCTAAGGAACTATAGGACCAATCTCACCTGAGATTACATATGCGATGCTGAAAATAGGTTCTTGATAGATTCCAATTCTAGACATTGATCTGTATTTCACTAACTTTACACTAATAATTTTTGTTTGTATTCTCTTTGAAAAATAAATATAGGAAGAAGGAAGCCACACAGCAATGGAACTACTTGGACCCCAAAGAATGGGAGGAGTTTGTTACCCAAAGAAAAATAGATGAATTCAAGGTATTAAGCGTCGCCACTCCCAATTTAATTAATATACATTTTTATGTATTCACCTATTCAAGATTAACCTTTAGTGTTACTAACCAAATCAATGTGCTAACTAACTAGGCTAAGAGCGATGCTCAACGAGCAAGGTGTGCACTGAATGTGCATGACCACACAATGAGTCCAAGAGGATATGCAGGCGTTCTCCAAAGACTACAGGCTAAGTCTACTCAACCTACTTCTACTCAGGAGACTGCAGAGTCCTCTACTATTGCTCCCACACCTCTGCCTCATCATGTTATGTGGATAGATGGGAGGCAAAATAAGAAGGGAGAGATACTGAAGCCCGCAACCACTGAGGTGGCTGCAAAAATGGTAAAAATCAACTCTTAGAGCATTCTATCGATATTGATTATTGTTATGTTTACTTACGAATTTTTGTTGATGGTGATTAGCGGGAGATGTACGAGCAGAGGAAGGAAGGCAAGTTCATCCCTTAGGGCACAAGGGATGAACTGACAGTTGCTCTGGGTAACCTAGAGCATCCTGGACGTGTAAGGAGTGCAAGTGCTGGTGTGGGCATCAAAGCGTTCTTTGGGCCATCCCAGCGCAAACATGTCCCAAAAGCAGGACTTTCACAAGCTGAGGTAACTTATTCCTATTTTAGAACGTTATTGCGAAAGGGAATTCAATAATCAGAATTTAGCATTTCTTTTATCCATGTATAGGTAAATTCCTTAATTGATAGGAGAGTCGAGGAAGTAGTTGATAAAAGACTCCAGGAAGCAATTAACAAGTGGAAGGCATCTCAGACTACCACTGAGACAATACCTATGGCAGACCTCTCTTCTCCTACTGCTCGTACTGTAGAGGTTGGGAGTAATCCTATAGACCCACAACCTAGCACGTCCTCTGTAAGTATTTTTATGGCATATATAATAGCTAGTCTGTTCAAGATGATATGTTTGTGTATATATGCATATAACATTCTTTACGTAAATTTGTAGGGGTTGAAGCCATGCCGACTAAAAAGTGAAGGATATATCATTGCAAAGGCATCGGCTTACCCACCCCTTAAAGGGTGCATGTTTCATGGGAGTCCAGTACCAGATGGCATGGTACGTGTGAGCCCGATACATATACTCCCTGGCTGGACGAATCTTGCACTGCCTCATGCACACCCAAATGCTGAAACACTTGGTGAGGCAGTAGGGGGAGTGATACTGTGGCCCGAAGCGGATGTCCTCTATACTAATATTGTATGATAAATTTTCATTACTTTAATTTGTTAGTGTGTGTATATATATGAGTCAATTGATATGAAATTATATATACATGTCAAAAAGACGAGACCCGCTACATCTCGGCCTCCACCTCCACCTCCTCGACTACCAAGTTGGCTTCCAGGGGACCTACACACCTCGATAGGTCCTAATTGTAGGAGTGTGGCAGTATGGATCGGTGAACATAATCCAAATTGCCTTATAAATGTTACTATTCCGGAGAATGTTGCAGGTAAATCATACGATAACAACCTATTTATACAAGTTTAGCATACGTATTAATGCATACGTAATAGAAGTTCTGGATACTTATTAATGTAGGTCAAACATTTGAAAACAACATATTTATACAAGATATTTTGGAGTTGTTTAGTTATGAATGGTTGAACACATCTATGATAGAGCTGTGGATATGGTGAGATTAATACATATGGCAATCTGGTTTATGCATCGATATACCCTGTTTTATATACGGCAATCTGGTTTCTTATATATTAATGCATACATAATACATGTTTTGTAGCCACTTATACAAGACATGTACAGATTTCGGGTTTTCCCATGTGAGATTTTTGGTTCCATCTTTGATTAGTCTTGTAGATACAGATGTTTCTTCAGTTACTTCATACTGTTGTGATGCTTTTGAATATTTTGGTAAAAATAATAAGATGGTGATAATAGCTCCATTCAATGTCGAGTAAGTTTACTTTGCTTGTAATTTGGACTAAAGCAAATTATATTTTTATTGTGGATATTGAGTTATTAATTTTCTACTTTTTTACCTGTAGTGCTAAGCATTGGGAGTTATTAGTTATTGTCCCTAAGACATTCACCGTCTATTATCTAGATTCTGCGGGGAGTGAGTTGGATGTATTATATGGACATGCAATTAAAAGGTCATTATTCTCGTGAGAAATATTTTATGTTTTTATATCTGTTAACATCTGTTACTGCATTACTATTTAATTATGCAATTTAATGTGTTACATTAACATATATAGGGCTTTACAAGAGTACAAAAAAGTTGGAGGAAAGGTCCCCAGGAAAAAAAATCTGACACTCATTTGGGAGAATGTGAAAGTAATTTCCTGACTCCAATGTATATATTATTTATGTGAACTGTGCTTATTTGTATTTTTGAATATTTTGTATGTTTCAATTTATAGTGTGCTACATAAGACAACGGCTGGGCATGTTCCTACTATGTGATGCGATTTATGGACCTCATAATTAAACATGTCGTATTGGAAATCGATCACATACAACAGGTATTATACATAGTCTCGTTAGATAATATGAAATATATGAATCTTATTATATATTATTATAATTATGTATATACGTCATTCTCTTTGTAGGTCTTTAAAACTGAGGACTTCAAGACAGGTGCAAAGTGTTTCGAAGTACATGCTCCCTATACGAGAGAAGAATTAGATGTTGTAAGAGAAGATTGGGCAAAAGCCTTGCAAAGAGTGGGAATTTTTCAATATGATTTTGTTGACAATGATGACAATGATGACAATGATGAATAAATAATAACTTTGTTCTCATAATTAATTTTGTGTGAATGTGAATGAATTTTTATGAATTGTCATATGTGTGTGAAAATCATCAATACATGAATGTTTCTACATGTGTCTGAATGTGAAAAGAGATGAAATAAATGGAACTGCAGGTTTCTACTGGTTTCTACATGCGTGTGATGAAAAAATAATATGAATTAAATGTTCTTATATATGAGTGTGAATCACATATATATAATATTATCCATCATGTTAATTTTGCAGGTTTGTGGCCTGGCTGATATCAATGGATGTCGTAAAACCTGCAGTTCATAACTAAACTGTAGGTTTCTCATCCTGCGACCAGCCACAGCAGGTCTGCAGACTGACAGAAAAAAAAAATCAAAACATCGGCGTCGGTTATTTGAACAAAACCGACACCTAAGACATACGACGTTGGTTATTATCATAAAACTGACGTCGGTTCAGAAGATGTGGCGTCAGTTTCTTTTAGAAAACTGACGCCTATAATCCCTTTGCTGGCGCGTTTTTGGTAGCGGGAAGAGTTTTGGCGACAGTTATTTAGGAAACAACTAACGCCTATAGTCCCTTTGCTGGCGCGTTTTCAGTGGCGGGAAGGGTTTGGGCGTCGGTTTTTACTAAACAACCGACGTTGATAGTCCCTTTGCTGGCGTGTTTTCGGTGGCGGAAAACATTTTGGCGTCGGTTGGAATCTGACGCCGAAGGTGTCCCCCTTTAGCGGCACCCACTTGGGTGTCGCTTTGAAACCAACACTAAAGAGCTTAAATAACCGATGCTAAAAAGCTATTATGTAGTAGTGACATCAAAGTTCATCCCTTGAATGTAGAACTACATCCGTCTCGTCTAATAGAGTAAGTTGGTGCCATCAAATATTGGAGGGCACATGGAGAAGCCTCCCTCTAGGTTGAGTGAACCAAGTAGGTTGTCGTCCATCTTATCATCTTGTGGGATATTGTTGGAGAAGATCCTTGGCTCTGATACCACTTGTTGGATCTAAGAGCTCTAGAGGGAAGGTTAATAGAGCTACAAAATTTCTCACAAAATAGATTAGACCTTCAAATTATATTAATTAGAAGTAAAAGCTTAATGGTAATTTGAAGTCCTATCTAATAAGCATATCAAGGATGAGAGAGATTGATTGCAAGCACTTGACAAAGGGATGTAGAGTGGTTCCACACTTCAAACTAGAAGTGAGTCAGCCCACTACCTAGAGAGGTCAACCTCTAGGACTTTGCAAGTACTTTTCTCTATTATATCACCACAAAGATTTACAACAATAGACCACCAAAGGACTTACCCATCCAACCACAAGGAGATCTCCACCTTAACAAGGAACTTACCCACTTAGCTTGAGTCTTCAGCCTTCACCTAGGTCTTACCCACTCAAGCTCAAGTCTTCTTCCTTGAAGGACTTTACGTCTCCTCTTGGATCTTCAACTTTTGCGTTCTCCTGCACTTGGAGAAGATCACCACCTCATCATCAACCTTGAAGAGGACCAGCTACAACTCCTTCTTCACTCGATGGAGCTTGCTTCAACTTTTCTTCATAAGAGAAGGGGATAGAAAAATAGTAGACAATTGAGAGCTTTACATGCATAAAGGTGGAGCTCTCTTACAATAATCCTAACTCACTCACAAATCATGAAATGATGTGTAAACTATAGAGAGAAAGGGGCTCGAGGTGTGGTAGCACACTCAACTATAGTAAGGACCTTGTATGTAGTGAATGAGCAACCTTGGAATGAACTTCAAGGGGTCCTATTTATAGCTTGGGATGCTCCCTTGAGTTGGGGAACACTTAGGGCCGAAATATAGCCGTTTTTTCTCAAGGCAACGGATCTATTTTTGTCCAAACAAGTTACCAACGGTTAGAATCACTTTTTCTGTGTTTTCTGTACAGTACATTCAATCGAGTTTCAATAAAGGTAACTCGACCGATTGGCTAAAAGACAAACCCAATTTTCAAACTATCAGTTGAATTTGTCCTGAGAAACTCGACCGATCAATTAAAATCACATTTGGTCAGTAAGCCATTCGGTCGAGTTCTCTGAATGCACAACTCGACCGATGTACAACTCGACCGATGCACATATCAGAAAATTGATTCAAGGGATCGGTCGAGATTGAAACTCGACCGATCAGAAGTTTGTGATCAATTTTTTAAAGTGATTAAAACTTGGTACTAAGTGTCCCACATATTTTTCTCATCTTAGTTATAAGTCATATCATCAATACAAGTGATTACAAAATCTTTCTAAGGTCATTTGAAGGGATTTTCTTATTAGCACACTTGCATTGCATTTGACTTGAACTTTGACAAGCTAGGGCTTGTGTAAATTGATTCTTTTCATGTACCAAAAACCTAAGATCAATCTTGAATACACATATTAGATACATATAAATGGAATGGTTGAGTCATTATGAAAATATGAACAATGTATAACCTCTAGGTCAACATGTCTCTCATTCTATTAGCACCTATGCTCTCAATGAAGTGCACCTCTGAAATATTATCAATGAAGGATATGTGTTGACTTTATCCATTCAGTGATATCTCTTCACCTGATCAAGTGTCATCTTTTCCTAATGTGCATCATTGTTGACTATCATGACAAGCATCTCTCAACCGTTAAGTAATGATCCTAGAAGAAGTAACATCCAGATTTTACCATTAGTTAAGGTATTCATTGACCCCAAGTGAACCATAAGGCTCCAAAATGCATGCATATGCTCTACGATGTTGATAACATGCCCACACTTTAGGTTCTTTAAACTCATCATTAATAAAAGCTTTATTGGTTGTATTTTGTGATGCTACAATTTTCTGATATCTACCACAGATCTTGGTGTTAGTCTCCTATGTGAAGTGGTAGAACATGGAAAGGTCAAGTCAGTTTTGCATGGTTCCAGTCATCTTCCAATTTGTTTTTTTCCGCTTTACATAAGGCATGTCATTCCAAATTTGTCCCTATATCGGATGATATAAATCCTTCCATTACAATATATCTTTCATTATTTGTGTTTGGATCTGCCAATTTGTGCTTATTGCTTTATCATCATTGCATCTATGTCTATATCTACAACTTTGTGCTATGATAACATTTACTAGGAACATGTAAGTATTTTGTGATATGGTCAATAAGGACACGGTGGATAAACACACGAGCAATAGAGATGAGGAAATAAACCAAAAAATAAATTTCAAGAAGATAGAGAGTAGACACCAAATTTAACATGTAAAATTATCAAAGAGTATGTGGGAAAAATCATGGGGCTAACCAATGGGTAATCTCACTAGAAATAAGATAATACACTCTTCATCTCATGTTTTCCACCCAGAAACTCAAGGAAATACGTTAGAAGAAACACATAATATATTGATGTATGGAGAGAACCCTACAAATTCATCGCACTAGAAATCTTTCGATAGACACCGTCTACCCCGAGATACAATAATGGTAGACAATCTAGAGAAGAAACATGGCACAATGGTATAATCCTTTTTCTTCTTCCTCCTTTCCTTTCTCTCTCCTCTTCTTTGTTACTTCTCTTTCCATCACAAAATGCATTAAAATTTCCAAATAATGGTTTCTTCTTTGTTTCTTCATCTCACATCTTGCATGCGTGAGGTATAATGATTAAATTCCATGAAGAATAAAAACATTGGCGTTAATGGAATTGATTATCCCAGTCTAGATGTAACACACGCCTAACATATAGTTATGGTTTACTATACATAATGATACATCGATCGATGGTTATTTGTGACAACCACAATTGTACTCATAGCACCAGTTTCTCCTATCATAATGAATTGTCGACACAAACCTATGATATGGATTCCTCTGATCAGGAAAATCAACAATATAAGTGTTATGTTCTAGCAATATGTAAATATGATACTTAATAAATAGATGTTATAAAGGTTTATTGATCGATGCCATAGCCTTTATCTATAGTAATGCACCCAACAACCATGTTGGGAATTTAAACTACTCCCTCCCAAGAAGATGATGCAGACCTTGTAAAGCCTCCTCTAGGATAAATCAAATGGACCTCCAAGAAATGAGTGAGTTCTTTGCTTTATCAACCTTCTATTTCCCTCCCTCACCCATTTACTTCTAAGAGAAATAGTCCAATTTGTATCATGACTTGTAAGAAACGTGTGAGCAAGGCCCATAATATCAGGTCTATTTAGCATGCCAAACGACCTTATCACAATCCCCGTTATTTTTTTTTTATAAGCATCCACATCTAATAATATTAGATAAATACAACGCTTCTCAAGAACCCACTTAACTTTTCTAGTGATATAGTCCACTAATTCCCTCATAAGTATTCTGACAATATAGTCTCGTCAAATTCACGGGAGTAAATTTTAAGCACAGCCATACACACTGATTGTAATCCTGCATCAACTACCAACTGAGTATGGATCACACGGCTAAAATGTGCTGGGACAGACATGGTGAGAAACGTCAGGGACAGAAGATTTCAACCCTAACTTCACAATAATCATTATATGCATCTCATCAAATACAGTTCTTTGACAAATTGTACACACTTTACATGTGAAAGGCTGTGGGATAGTTTTTGTTGATAATTGTGGTTTTAATTTTTATAATATATCGTTTAAATTTTTTGAAAGAATAATGTAGCCCCTTTAATGATAGTAGCTTCTATATAGAACATACTTTATTATTTCAGCTCTTGTAGTACCTATTGTATTGTTATATATATGAGCAAATTTTGAGTGTATGAACATCTTGATGTTTGATTTTTGTTGTCAATGCTTAATAGCTAACTTAATCTGTTTGCATAACGACGATATCCATTGATCTTTCCTCAAATAAATGTTGTAACCTACTAAATGTTTATGCTCATATAGATAATATAATAAAATCATAGAATCTTTTTGGGACTATATTTATTTAATTTATGACGGGGTCGTCCCCATTTGATTTCAACGCGGCATGCGGTATCTCGTATCGCTGGACAATAGTGTGGGAGGCGTACTGCCATTGCAATTGCAAATCTAAGGGTGAGAGAGAGAGAGAGAGCTTCCGTGGTTGGAATTGAACGAGTTGGGCGTGTGAGTGGGTTTGTTTCGGTTCGGTTCCACCACATAAAAAGGAAGGTAGGCAGCCTCAGGCCCTTCAGTTCGTAGGTCAACTTCTAGCATTTTGCTTCCAGCTCCCCCTTCCCTCCCGAATTTCGTTCGGTTTGCTCCTCGTCGTCGCAGTCGAGTCTGACGCGAAAAGGTGTGTGAGATCGCCGGATCGACCAGCAGCAGGAGATCTAGTCCGCGTCTGCCAGCCAGGTAGGCGGCGCCGTCGCTTTGTTACGGTTTTGTCGAGGATTCAAACGCGTTCCTTTTTCGATTGATCTGTTCCTTCGGCGGATTCAAGGTAAAACTCTTGTGTGTTTCGGTGATCGAGTTTTCTTCCTCCCCTTTCCATTCCAATTCCAGTCTCTGATGCGCATTATATCAGTTGCGCGGGAATATCGATGTTTTTGCCGCTAGGTGTTCCTTTTTTTGCTTGATATGGAAAGCTCGCCGTGTTGTTTCTGCTGGTTTGATTTTCAAATTTCGAAACTAGGCCGTTAGTATCTAGGTCCAGATTCTTCGTTGGCTTTATAACCTCGCACTTCGAACCGTCTAGGATCACACGATTCGTGACTCTCTTTTCTTCCCTCATTCCGCGCCGATCCGGCGATCCGGAGTCTGGAAACGCTAGTGGTTCTGATTTCATGAGAGTCTGCACTCCCCACGCAGGAAATGCTCGGGGTTCGAATCCACGCCATTGGATCAAGGTCCATGGAGAGCGAGAGCCACAAGAGAGCGCGAGCAGATGATCCCGCTTATGGCGGCGGCAGGACTGCCACCAAGGACTTCCGGGCCGAGAAGAAGATGCAGCAAAACCACAACCTCCACCAGCAGCAGTACAACTACCGCCTCCCGAATCTGGCCCAGCAGCAAAGGAGCCATCACTTTCCAAACCCGAGCGCCAGTGCGTCTACCTGCTCCACATCGATGGCGCCGCAGTCGTCGTTCCTTGGCGCTGCCGTCATTTCCGGGTACAGTGCCACCCGATCTCCCACCACAAGCGACATCGTGCAGTACACGAGGCCGACGGGGGTATTCGATTTCCCGTGGCAGAAGGAGCGGCTTACGCTAGACATGGAAGGCTGGAACTTCCGGGACGTCTTCTTCTCGTCCCTCGTCGACGGCTGCTCCGCTAGGATCGGGCTCCCCGGGGACCGTCTAGGCTGCCACGCTGCGCCGTTCACCATACGCCTCGAGGACTTTCCTTTGACACTCGCAGGGGACCACGACGATCCCGATGGAGCCGACTGCATCTGGAGCTGTGCTCTGCAACAGCCACTCCTGGCCACAGGGGGATTCTCTCCGGCGTTGGTTGGGATTGGCGCGGGGTCCATTGCTGCTGCAGCCCATACCATGGTATGAGCACTTACCCTGCTCGTGCAGAGACTTTTCAAATAGTTTCAAAAAGTGGTCGGATTTGAGGTATTGGCGACGGCGGCTACAGTGGGTGTGTCGGTCGCAAACCTTGCATATTCCTTCTTTTTGTCCAAACCTCCATGAATGTGATGTTGTTTTCAGTGTGGGGGTTCTAATTCTGTCTCTCGGTTAGTCGTCGTCGTCGTCTTCGGTCCGTCCAGTGATGTCTATGTACAAAGAGAAGAACTAATGATAGTGTGCTGGAAAGATACAGAAAACTTGGCCCAACGCGATCACGCAAACGCGTGTGTTACTCTGTTGCTTGTATACAAAGTCTGAATGAATGATGGAAGGTAAAGGCTATCTTAGATCCACCAACCTGTTGAGTGTTTGTCCTCCGGAGAAACTGATTACTTAATGCTGAATATTTGTCCCTTTGTCGACTCTATAGTCAATAGAAAAACTGTTTAGTACTTAATAATCTCGCAACAAATTCCTGAGCATTTGATACCATAAGTTGGTCAACTGACGGAGTAGTTTCAGGGAATTTCGGACCTAATACTCGACGTGTTCGGAACCAATCGGCTACAGCAACAAACAAGCGCGTTCCTTTGTATCTAAATTTTCCCTTTTGTTTCTTTCTAATCTCTCTTGCATATAGGCTTTCTATAGATTCCATCATACAATTATACATAGGCCTTCTATATGATGTCCCGGAGATTTCTAATCTGATCTAATTAATATATAAGCCTTCCTTATGGTTCCATCCATACAAATATTATTTACAACAAATGGATAGTGTATAAAACAATAGAAATAAAAGCACAACGACATATATTTCAACCTTATACAAAATCACATTTAGCATGATACTAAATGCTTATTACGTCGAATACATGTTCATATATAATAAAAAGTAAAATATCACAGTTGTAGAGTTTAGCCACAACAATAGCAGATGATACTACACAAAAACAATGACGTAAGCAACAACACATTGCCACATTTGCACATGTGAGAAAAACCTTAGTCCAGTATCATTTTTCTTTGCGCCACAACGAACACAATAGTAGGTGTGTATACTAAACAAAGGTGATAGAATGAACCAAAAGGTAGGATAAAACAATTTTATCATCGCTTACGTTTTAGAGTAAATAAACCTTGCATTGTGTCATCAAGTCTATATTTTAATGAATATATAATGATAACCAACATCATAACTACTCCCCACGATTTCTCTACCGCCTTTTTAATGACATTTTGAAGTGTCTATAAAAACAGTTGTTGTAAAGCCCCTAACCCAGCTGTATGCTTGATCTTGTTTGCTTAACACATAAGATGTTTAAAATCTTAATATAATCATGTGTCGTGCCTTAATAACATGTGACATGCTTATATTTCAGTTTGGTCTAGTTTGAATGATGTTTGAGCTAATTACACACATATGCGCTTGTTTTGGACCTAATTATAGTTTGCCCATGTTTAGGGTTTATCTTGCAATGTGTCACATGCTTGTTGTGCCTCACATGCTTTGGTACCATGTTGGAGAGAGAGTTGTGCCTTAGGGTGCTCTGTTGCACCTTGGTTTGATGAGGAGAGATGTGGTGACATCATGAGAGTTGATGTTTCTAGGGTTCACTTGGATGCCCTAGTTTGGTATTGACCTTTTGTGTTGATCGTTGAGTTTTATTTTGAGTGACCACCTTGTTGTTCCTTCGACTTGATCTCCGTGGTCGAAGAGGTTTTGAGTGTGCCTAATGATTGCTTCGATCGATGAGCCCTTGATCCCCTTTTCTTTGGTCGTTAAGAACCAAGGTTATGATCTATGCGACTGGTGGATCTTGATGTGTTTTGGTCATAGAGAATTCTCTTTGACCAATGGTCTTCTGGAACAAGTGAGGTCAATGGTTTTCCTAGGTTTTAACGACCCTTATTACATGCATATGTTTAGTGCTTGCATGGCTGAGTTTTGGAGGACAAGTGGTGCATGTGGCATGACACCTAACCTCCCTTATATCTCTCCTATCCTTGGGTATATATACCCCTCTCTTTTCATGCAAGTGATCCTTTTGCATCCTCTCTCTTGTCTCTCCTTTCTTGGAGCTCATCGCTTGTATTCTTGGTGGTGCAAGTGGAGCTTGTGCTTGGAGGAGGTGGCGAACCCTTGCATGTGGAACTAGGGCTTGGATCAACTCTTCTTTGGTGATCCTTTGGTGTTCCTTGATCTTGGTAAGTGATCTCTCTTTCTTGATCTTTGTTTTCTTGCAAATCCTACCCCTCTTCTTTCTCTTGGCCGAACCCATGGTTCTCCATGGTAATTGATTCATGAGGAACTTCTCTCTTCTTGGTTGAATCCATGGTTCTCCATGGTAATGCTAGAGTTGAGTTGAAGATCTCCTCTCTTCCTTGTCTTTTTGGCCTAGGGTTTTGCTCTCTTTCTTGTACTTCTTTAACCTAGGGTTGTTCTTCTTCCTTGAGGTAATGCTAGCTTGGTCGTGAGGTGTTGAACAAGCTTTGGTTTTCCTCCCTTTCCTTGGAGCATCTTGCTTTTGGAGTTGTCCTTCACAATCAAGGTGAGTTATATAACTTTCTTCTTTATTATTATTATTATACTTAATCTATCTCTGAAATGTGGCTCCTAATAGTATGGTAATGATATATTAATCTAGGGTTTGTGATTATGTGGTGATATTGAGTAGATTAACCCCTTTTCCTAAACCCTAATTCTTAAACCTGAGACTGTGTTGGTGATGGAGGTGTTGGTTCTCATATGCACATTCTAAATGTAGTTTTTCTTCTCATAATCATGGTTTTATTCTTTTCCTTGAGAATGGAGGTTTTGGATACAGGTGTGATGGCTAAACATTTGGTTTTCTCTCTCTTGCATCATGGTTCAATATTTATCATGTTGAGGATCAGATTTTGGGTTTTGGTGATGACCTTCTTCTTATGCTTTGCATTTTGGTGCTTTTTTAGTTTTATGGTGATGAACAATCTATTTGACCATGCGGAGGATGGTATTTTTTCTCTCTTCATGAGGTTGTCAAAATTTTCTACCTATTTTGGTCGCCAATTTGTTGGTGCTCGTGGTCACCAAGTTTGACTCTATCCTATGCGGTCGATGATGATTTCATAGTTCTCTTTGGGCGATGAACCTTGGTCTTTCATGATCAGTGATGCTTTGATATTTCTTTTACCAATGAAGGTCATGCCCCATACAGATTATTTTGGTCGCCAAAATTTCTTTGACCTAGTTCTCTTCGCTCAAAGTCATGTCTGTTTTCTCTTTGGTCGCTATGGGTTGATTTATGTGCATGATGAGGGTGATCCACCTCTTCGATCAATGAATATGGTGATGTCTATTTCTCTTCGGTCGATGAGATTTCTTGGATATGTTTTTATCTTATGTGTTTGACTTTGTGATGATGGGGGTTGACTCTCTTACTTTAGAGAATGTGGGAGATGGTGGTAATTAGGGTTTAATGTTATTTTCATATTTAATACCCAAATTGCAAGTACGTAATGATGTTGCCTAGTTACTTGAATGGCTAGCATGTTGATAGAATGTTTTCTCTCTTGTAAACTATTTTAACCCTAATATGTTATCATATAAGCATTATAGTTCTTGAATTCATGGTTATGCTGAACTTATGTGCATCATGTGTATGGTGGTATTGATGAGCCTTGATGAGGCATGGAATTTAATGATGTCCTTACATGAAATAATGTGAATGTTCTTATGACCCTAGAAATGGATTTGTGCCTTAATTTGAGGTACTATCATATGGTGATGTGATGAGGGATCTATATTCAATGGTAATGTGATAATGGTGATGGCCTTGTGTATGACAGTGGAATAATACCATCTGATGATGTGACAAGTTTATACCTTATACGTTTTACATCTTCTATAATTGCAACCTACCTTATCTGTTGCATCATCCTTTTAGGATTTTCTTGTAACTTAATTAATGACTTTAAAAGACACCCAAATTGGCTTTAATTAATCAAGTGGAACTCTAACCATGTAGTTTCCTTGACTATAGACCCATTCCAGTGTTAGAACTTGCTGGATTGTGAAATAGTATTCCTAAGGGAAACTCAGAGTGCATACTGTTGTGTATGCGGGGTGTTTGGAGAACACATCCTTGTCATCCGGATCCCAAGGTGTTGAGAACGGTTGCGCTTGCATCTTGGTGTTATGTATATGGTATGTGAGGATAACAGTGAGAACAATTGTAGTTGTACCTCTGATGATACATGTGTATAACCTATTCACTAGTGTTGTGACCTATATACCAAGGTAGACTAGATTATTTTGCAGTTGAACTTTATATGTCACTACAACAGACTCGTACTGACTGAGAGCGGGTGAAATCATAGGAGTTTGGCTCTCCTAGATCTTGTATGGCATTGTTATCGATGTGTAGTGGATAGTTGGAGCATGAGTGGTATACTTCATCTCCTTAAGAATTAGTTAAAAGACGTAATACATCTTAGGGATAAACATGATTCACATTGGATGTTTACGTTGCTTTGTTTTAATTACTACTTAGTTGTTATATAATGTGGTAGGAGAAATCAACTGTTATACATGTTCTTCATATTCCTTCTAGAAGCATATGATGATCTTCTTATCAGCTAGAAATGTTAAAGCTTCCTAAATTGTGTAATCAATTTAAGTTATTCATTTAGCTGAATCTACTCATCCTGCTTATTAATGTTATATCCCACTATGTTTCAATAATCATTGATTGCGAGTTATATCTCTCACTGGGACATGGGTTTCACCCTCGTGGTTTGCCATATATTTTTGGGTGGTCGTCAATAGTGTGGGCATGATCGTGTTGTTGAGGATCATCAACTTGGAGATCAATTGCCATAGAAGGTTGGATAGACACTAGTGTTGTGTAGTAGAGTCCTATGCGTTGTCCCTGTACTCTCAGGTCTGGGAGGGCTGTGTTTTGTAGATGATCTGTTTATTGACATGTGGTTTTAGCAGTATGCCTTGGTTGTACATATGTCTTGTATATGTGGCTTGTATCGTTGTGTTTTGTAGATGATCTGTATATTGACACATAGTTTTAACAATATACCTTGGTTGTACATATGTCTTGTATATGTGGCTTGTATATATGCACATGATATCTTCTGTAACTGACTGTGGCTATATGCCAAGTGAACATACATGTATATACCTGGTATTATATGTGATATGCTACCAGTTGTGAACCTTGATGTAATATATTTCCACTCAGTGATGGTTATATTAGATCAGTTTTAATATATCCATTCTTTTGGTGATGTGATTGTTTATTGTTGATCACATGCTTTGTTTTGAGTAATTAATCTCCCTCATGTGGCACCAGGTTGTCACAGTTGTGAACATATCTCTTCTGAAAGTATGTTTGACAAACATTATTGTAAGGATCATGCCCTAGTTTAGTCCCTTATTCCTATCTTACTCACCTTATCACATGTCTTGATGTTTTCTAAGCATGTGTTTAGGTGAGGGCCTTCCGCCTTCCTTGGTTAAGGGTTTCCTTATATTTGTATATAGAGTGTGGGTTGCCTTCTCTTTTTCTAACGTAGCTAAACATAGACATTTGAGTGGTCTAACCAGCCATGATGTCTCTCCATTGGTTAGGAACCAATGGAAGCGGCCTAGCCTTCTGTTGGTAAAGGACTTCTGGAAGTATGTCTACTTTTCCGTCAGTTGAGGACCGACAAGACTCCTCTCCCTAGTCATTAGTTTGAAAGGTTCTTAGACTTTCATCATTTGTGGATCAACAACATATTATGCCCTTCCTTCGGTAGAAAACCAATGAGAAGTGGTTGGTCATGACCTTCATGAATTTCATCAGTTGGTAAAATGACAAAAATGGCGAGTGGTCTGGCGGTAAATTTCTGTTGATAGAATTATGATGGAAGGCATGCATCTTGTCTTCTTATGTTTCTTATGATACACCTATAGATGGAGCTTGTAGCATGTCTACTAGCATTTTCCTATAAGCTTAAAATGACAATTTTCATTGACGACGACTATTGACTGGTTCTCTACCTGCACCAACCAACAGTCCTTTTGGTGTATATATCTATAGAAATTCAAATTTGGTCTTTTGATGTTGTGGATAACCAATCGAAGGTTCAACTTTGATAAATGACATGACAATTGTCCAACTTTTCTATTTCCTCAATGGCAATATATATATCCCCTTCAATCTCCCTTGTCGGCTCACTTGCACTTCTATGCACTTCTAAGTAATGGAGCATTGTAGCAAAGTCAATTACCATAGTTTGACAACAACCGACGACATTTCTAACTCCAATGGTTCACTTTTTTTTGTGGGATTCTCCTTTGATCTCTTCTTTGCTAAGGCAAGGCAAGCTAATAGGTAGATTCCAAGCTTTGATCAGGGTAATTCAAACATCGATCATGCATTTTTCTGGTGAAGCTTAGCTCTTTGTTCGTTTTAGAAATTTTCTAAGTGGTCTACTGTAAGGTTTCATTTGAAGAGTCTAACACCCTGTTATCATCCTTTTTCTCTCTCTTGTTTAGTTGCTTTCAGCCATAGACTAGTGATGTCTGAGCGTAGTTGAAGGAGGGGAACTCAAACCTTAGGAGAGTTACCTTAAAAAAAGCCAGAGTTTGTTGTTCAACTTATATTAACTGGTAGTTGTTGTTCATGCATTACTAATTTCTACTTTTTTCAGGTGAGTGATATAGCATATGATTCATTTATTACTTGTCTTATGCTTGCATGTAGTGGATCTAACAATTATATACCATAAATATACTAAAATAGATGTCTTGAGTATCTTATGTCTTAACTAACGAGTTTATGTACCTACATGTTGATGCTACATATAGTTGTCATACTTTCATGACATAAATACATCTTATGTACCATGTTTGAACAGGTATACAATTTTAAATAATAGGAGAAATCCAAACTGTCCTCCCTAGTAGGGCATATGAATCACATGTTAAAAATATGTATCTTATGGTTTATTTACATTTTTCTTGGTTATTATACATGCATGGAATCATTTCCACAATGCAACACTACAAAACTATGAAAAGGTGACTCCTTTATAAAAAATGAGGGGGGGGTTCTATGCATGTTCTTCACTTGTCTTGTAAGTGTTAAAGGCATGATTATTGATGGTTTTCAAAAACATGACATATTTGTAACAATGCAAAGTTAGGTCATGACTATTAGATGTCTTACATGTTACAAAGTTATTTATTACTTATTTATTGTTGATTTGTTGATAGGTCAGTTTGTACTTTGGTGGTGTGATTATAGGGAAATTTATGTAACAAAAAAAATAAATCTAGGTAGATCCCTAAGTCAATTAACTATCCTCTTGGGTCATTAGAGGGGATGAAGAAATAAGTTAATCTTGTAATGTCTGGAACTTTTGGAAGATGCTTATAGCCATATATTAGTGAATATGTAGGGACATTTAAGGACTGATATCCTATCATCTTTAAATGATTTTTCTTTGCGGGAAGCTTGAGTGCATCATGATGTTTAGTGAAGGGTGGTTATCTGGTTTACATGGTGATGTGACCTGTGTACCCTGGACAAACCTATTATGGTGGATTATCTCATGAGCATACATCCACGATGGGCTTTTTAGTGTGCTCCCTACCTTTATGATGCCACTCTTCAACTCAAGGATATGAGGAGAGTTTTAGGGAATCTAGATTTCTCATAGATTGTATATATATGACTAGGGGTGTTAAATGTGTCTAGTCAGCAATTCGGGTGGTACACCCCATACAACATAGGGTATTAAAACATACAATATCAATGTAGTGTATTTGATAAGCTTAATTGACGATTAACTTGGTTGCACCTTGGATGTTTAAGTATTTGTATTGGAAACTACATATGTTATCTAACAAGTAATGCAGGTAGCCAGGATGCCATTCAGATGGGTAAGCATGTATCCTTTGGTATACCAGTAAACCTTATGTTTTTATCTGAATTGTTTCCCTTATGATAATCTCCTTAGCCAGTAATATAAATTTCAAGTGTTATATCATATTGCAGGGGTTTGGGGTCACATCCTTATAATTTTCCACATTTTTTAAGTGAAGAACTCAAGTATCCATATAATGGTGGAGAATATCAACAAAGAGGAGGAAGGTCTTATAATCAAGAGGTGGGTGATGTTTGTGTGAAGGTATCTTAGAGGTAGATGGTGTTTGTGTGACCTCCTACAGAGATAAAGCATATAGGGATAAAGACGTATTTGTCTCTGTACTCTCAAGTCCTAGTGAGTTGTGATTTTGTGGTATCCTTTGTCTTCCTTGGATCCTATATATACATGCACAACCTCTAGAGAGGGAGTTATAAATGATGAAATGTGTTGCACACATGCTATACAATAACATCACCTTTGCAAGGTTGTAAATATGTCAAATTTTGATGGCATTATGTGTGCATGGTGTTGAACCTTTAATTTAAGGATTGTAACCTATGATGATGATGCATGATGTCATGTATCCTCCTATGAACCAAATATGGAATGGAAATTTAGATTTTTTTTGTCTGATAAAAAATATTTTTAGATGTCTATGCACCTAATGTGTATGATGTTGTGGTTAAGTTTTAAGTTCAAGTTTTGTTTTAAAATATCATCCTTGACATTAGGTGTCACAAGTTTTTGGTATCAGAGCATAGGTTTATTGAGTATATAGGTACATAAAATGAGGATTCATGTTGTTGAGATACAAGTCCATCATATATAACCATTGATTATGGTTGTGCAAATATGGCTAGAAGTCATGATGAGCATGTTGATAGAGGCCATGTTGGGTCTGGTGGAGATGAAAGATGCCATGATAATGAATAAGGGAGGATATCTAACCTTGAGTTTCCTGAGATACTGGCATTGACCAAATAGGGTTGGTTTACCCAAATTTCTAGTCCTTATTTGGGCAAATGATGTATGCTCGCATTTAGTTTGTAGGCACACTTTTAGTCCAGGATGCCATGGGCAACCCTTAAACTCAAGACAACTAGTTCCAACAAGTCGTTCAAGTCACTAAAGTGGGTAGGGGCCGTGGAGTACATATGCACTTTGGACCCTTCTAACATGGATATGTGGCTTACAAAACTTGAGAAGGCATTCTAGTTTCAGAATATACCTGATGAGGACAAGGTGAGGCTTACCGTATATCTTTTGAAGGGGAATGCTTGACACTAGCGGGAGATTGAGGAAGAGGTTGGGAAAATTCATCACTTGTGCAATGTTTAGAAGGGATTTTGTAAACTGATACTTCCCTCCCTCCTATTTGGATAAGAAGATCACATAGTTTGATCAAGTTTGACAAACGAGACGGTGAATGAGTACAAGGCCCACTTTGTAGAGTTTTTTTAGGAAGGGAGCCAATTCTTACAAATGAATTACCTACTCTTGATTTAGAATATTCCACCTTACAAAGAGTTTAGCTATCCTTGACTAAGAGTCTTCAAAATTCTCCAAGTACTTACCAACCCTTATCCAAGATATTCCACCTTTGACAAGGTTTTTCCTACTCTTTAGACAAGAGTCTTTTGCCTTTGATTTCACCTTCACCAAGGAGAAGCTTTACACCAAGGTCCTCTTGCCATTCTTCTTCTTCTCATCCTCTCTTAACCAAGAGATAAGATATTCATCTTCAAGAAAGAGAAAGATTGGAGGGAGGGAACTAAGATCCACTGACTATGTACATATAAGACTAGCTTTCTTACATATTTCCTAGTTACGCTAATGGATATAGAAAGTGATTAAGATCATGAGAGAGCATAGGAGCTCTTTGGGAAATTTTCTTTCTCAAAAACAATATAGGAGCATCTATAATGCTAGAGTAACCATTGGATGGTACCCAAGAAATCCTATTTATAATTGAGAATGCCTTTGTAGTCAGAATCACTTAGAACAATTTTTTATCTCTTATTGGAGGTGTCCAATAGATATTTTTCACATATTGGCCCCTCTCTAAAGTTTAGTTTTTCATTTTTTAGAACTTCTCAATATCTCATCCAATGAACAAGGTATCTCGATCCAAGAACAAGGTGTGACATCCCATGTAACATACTCAAATTTAGGCTATAATCCTAGACCTACCTTGTCCTAGACCCTTTTAAAATGTGTTAATATCTAATAATTATTCTCCTAAAATTAAAATGTTTTAGGAGGAAATAACCAAATCAACTAAATACTAGGGTTTGCTGAGAAAATTCACCAACCAATGAAATCTTACTTTGGCATTCTAGACCCATTCTTAGTCTTATTGATGAAGGAAAATATAAAAATATAAACTAATGTATCAAATTGGTTAAGACATGCATCAAATTCATTACTTAGGTTTTAACTTACTAGTGAGCGATAAAATATTAAACATTTTTAAAATATGCAATTGACATGAGAACTAGAATCCTTGTAGCTTGTTTGACTTATAGACCAAAGTTGGGGTGAATTGAACATTGTTTATGTCGCGAACAAATTGGTCTTAAGAAATCAAATGAGATTAACTAATGCGGAAGCGTATCGTTAGCAGCGGATTACTGAAAATCACTAAAAATTAAAACTTTTACACAGAGATCCATTCTCAGGAAAACTCTTTAAATAAGAACCACAATATTATATTTACATACTGGTCCACATTGTACATTCCATGTACCATCTCTTCTTGAGGAATATATATACATCACTTTGCCTTGATAAAAGTACAAGTAACAAAATCCTTGAGGCTTAAAGCCAAAATCTCATATTGATTATAAAAACACTATCTACTGACTCCTAAGACTTGAGAGTACAGAGATGACACATATGACTCTATTGACATAGCTTGACAGCCAGTATTTCCACCTATATGATTACTGCTGTCCCTGTTGTTGCTGCTGCTGCTCTTCTCCTGCTATAGAATTTATGCCCCTTTGTCAGCGTCTACCTAAAAACGTTGGATCCCACGGGGGTTAGACAATTATACAATTGCCCCAATGAGAGATGTAACTCTCCACCAAAAACATTATTATTGCAGTTTAATAGAAATAAACTGGGCAATGGGATAATATATGCCATTAGCAGGAAAATCAGTATCTATGCATATTCGAGAAATAATCGTATCCAAGTATTTCAGCTATAACTTGACAAGGCAGCATGTCTCTTATTCAATAATGAATTAAAGAACATAAGTAGCATTTATGTATCAAGGACATGCTAAGCAATATGACATCCACCAGTGGTTCTCGTATTTCAATCTTATGCAAATACGCTACACGGTTGATTACATTTTTCAAACATTTTTATGCTCTGAGGAGATGAGGTATACCGCTCATACTCCAACTGACCATTACGAAATCGAAATCGGTACCATACAAAGTCAGTTGAAGAGTCAGCTTCCATGACTTCCCACATCTTGGTCAGTGCGAGATCACATGCATGACATCTTGTGTCTCTGCTACATAGCTTGCCAGGGTATAGTGGCATCTTCGCTATAGAGCTACAGTAGCGGCTGCACTCTCTTCACAATTGCGAGATTTTGTATTTACCTCCATCGATCTGGCGTTAACATCATCGGGAGATTAGTGATACATCCATCCCGGAACATATAATAAAGGATTGAGAGGTTTAATGTTTACCTTCCATCAATTCCCCCATTAGGACGTAAGGATATTTTCACCCATTGACCCCCGCATATTCAAAATATTTGAACTCCAGGAGATCCCATAGGAAAACCTATTTCACCATCACCAACTACTGATATGATGGATCTATGGTCATAGCACTACATGAATAGCTTTCACTTGATTAATTAAGTACATTATCATATTCTTTTAGCATCAGTCAAGTTTTCAAACATAACTTATTAGGACAATTGCTATAAAGAAACATGTACTATTTTCATCAGTTATTTCTTAGTCTTTAAAAGCCATTGGGATCCCAATCCCTCATTTCAAACTCGATGCCATAAACATATGGTTCTGGGTATTCAAACCCTTATCTCATCACTGAGCGTTGTTACCACTTTTTCAGGTAACCATCACCTTCAGGTCATCTGACCAAGGTATACATGACACTTGCTACACAAGCATCTTATCTGGCACTTGAGGCCCATTAACTCTCTTGTTACCTCTTACTAAGAAACAAGGCATATTATGGCACACAAGGCCCAATAAATAATTTCAATAAATAAAGCATCATAGCTCATACCTGGCTATGTTCATTATCTCAGGATACCTGCATGGTTAGCACATATGATAACAGATATATCAATCATGTTTCAGTTCCATGCTATTCCAAAGTAACACCACTATTCCCTTACCAGGGTTAGGGTTTCCCATTTCATTTTAATCAGGGTTACTCATCCCCTTTGTGCAATTAGGACCAATGATTCATCTTTTCATTGTCCAAGATTAGGGTTTCACACTATATAGTATAATCCAGAATTAGGGTTTCACACACCTTCACCCTATTTAGAATTAGGGTTTACTATTCACATCACATCACCCAAAATTAGGGTTTATATTCAATAACTCACAATTAGGGCTTATTATTCATCCCAATTAGGGTTTATCATTAAAAGACCCTGAATTAGGGTTACTCATATCATTACCCTAAATTAATATCACATTATCCTCCTAAAATAGGGTTTCACTCAGAATTGCCCTAAAATAGGGTTTGAGTTCATCAATTAACTTAATTAGGGTTTTATGATCTCTTTCTCAAGGATCATACCCTAATTGTATACCTCACTCATTTTGAATGTGTTAGGCTTGATTGTTACATGACTATTTTTCATGTATGAATCTCTCTGTCATCCTCCTCTAGGATGTCCAGAAGATTTGATCAATTGAACCTTCAATTACATGAGGTATCCAATTGGATTGACCAATTAAATCTTCAATTAGAATAGATATCCAAATGGATTGACCATGTTGAACCTCAAACGGTTTTGGTTACTTAGACCCTAAACGGTTTTGGTCTTTCAAAATTCAAACGGTTTGAAACTGTTTGGGCACATTGCCCTTGAAACCGTTTAAGCCAGAATGTATTAAAACCGAATGGGCTTGTGTCTCCAAATGGTTTGGGACCATTTGGACCGTTTGGACCCAAACGGTCTTAAGACCATTTGGTCCAAACCCTCTTAAAACCAAATGGACCAAAAAGTCTTTCAACACATAACCAAATCAAGGTTTCCATCAAAGAACTGTCTATCAATTGATTCCTTGATTTAACCATCAATTGATTTATTGAATCTTCCTTCAATTGGACCATCAATTAGGGTTTTGAACCCAATTGAACTAGGTTTTATAATTAGGAAACCATTAATTAGGGTTTTGAGATCGAGGAACCATCAATGGTTAACATTGTGGAACTAACCCAATTGAAATCAATGAACCATCATCAAGTTATGATATGACCTGGCCTCAAACGGTCTTTAGGTCGTTTAGATGGCCTCTAAACGGTCTTGAGGTCGTTTAGATGACCTCTAAATGGTCTTGAGATCGTATACATGACCTCTAAACGGTCTTGAGACCGTTTGCCTCATCATCCATTAAAATTTTGTGAAATCCAATTAGGGTTTGCATCATTGGATTGATCATCAAATTAAGTATTGATTACACTTCAATTTGATATCTCGAACTTTTCAATTACTCAACCATACTCAACCCTAGACCTCCAAACGGTCTTGAGAACATTTGGGAAAATCAACCCAAAATTTAAGTCAAACAATTGTAAATTCAGCACTTAACCCGATTAGGGTTTGTAATTGGAGGATTGTCCATATATTGAATTAATCAATTAAACCCATTAGATAATCTTCCAACACTTACTAGGGTACTCACCTCAAATGGTCAACCCATCCAAATGGTCAACTCATCTAAACGATTTGGGGTCCAAACAACCAAATGGTTTGCAAACTGTTTGGTCTCCAAACGGTTTGGTGAAATCGTTTGGACCAAACTCTTGAAACCGTTTGCAATGAAAACTTGTTGGAATATGTCTCCAAAATGATGTTATCATCATCAATCTTTAGTCCATCAAAAACTACTACCATTATCATGGTAATTGCATCAATTAATCAAAGGAATTGAAAGAAGAGCAATTTGAACATAATTGATTGAGAAATTGAAAACAATGAATAGGGGTTCAAGTTATATAACCCACCTCCAATTGAGCTTCAAAGCTTGGAGCTTCACGTCAACAATGGTGGAAGGGGCTTTTTCACACCACAAGGTTCGTTCCTGAAGCTTTTGAGTGAAAAGGAATGGTTAGAATTGAAGATGGGATCGAGATAAGAAGAAATCATGCATTGATTTGTGATTTCCACCATGAAATCAAGATGAACGAAGATCAAGAAGCTTACCAACAGGTTGGGGGTCATCTTCCTGCTGCTCCTAGCTTCCTTGATCGTTTTTGCAAGCAAAGAGAAGAAGTGGATTCGAAAAAGTCCTTGGTTTGAGTTGTAAAGGGTGTTTTTATAAGAAAAACAATGAGAGAGAAAATGCCTCATCTCAATCCTTTAATTCCAAAATTGTTTCCACCTCCTCCCTCTTGGTTCCTTGCATGCAAATGTATCTTTATCTCCACCGAACTCCCTTCCATTATCCATGAATTATAGGAAAAGAAATTAAGCACCTTAACCTTTATAATATTAATATCCATAAGTGAGTGGATAATTCTTTTTAGTTTCTTAATGTGAGTGGGTTCTCCACTCACATTGATCTTTCCTTTGCCTTTGAAAGGCACAAGGACGTCCATTTATGTAGATTTCAACCAGCATAAATTTGGTTAAAGAGCAATCTATTTAATATAATTGTTTTTGCATTATTTCAATTATGCTTAAATCTTGATTATTTTAATATCAAGATTCTCTCTCCTTCAAAGTAGCTCAAATGAGATGCCCCTCTTATTTTCTTTCCTCTACAAGATGTCAAGAATATTAAGGACCTTATTTAAGTGGTAAATTGCATATTGAACCCTGGGTTTTGGGTAAATTACACATTACACCAAAACTAGGTTATATTGCACAAACATTGCTTTATCAGCTCATTCTTGCTACTCAGTCTTTCACTAGCCATACCTCTGCATAATATTCATTCCCATGATGCTTCAACATATGAGGAACATATTATCATGCAAAATTTGCAATTTAACCCCTTAACTTGGGTAATTTGCACTTTAGTCCAAACAAGTAAAACATTAATTTCAACATTATTCAAAACGGACTAAAATTGAACTATAAGTTCCTCTTGAGCCTTAATTACCTTTCAAAAGATAACATAAAGAATATAATTATCTTTCTTAATCAAAACACCTAGGGTTAAAGCATAACCCAGGTCAGGGATGTTACATGTTATCCACCCCTTACAAGGATTTCGTCCCTGAAATCATCATCGAAAACATCCAGAGAAAAGAGTAGGATATTTCCTCCTCATCTCTTCCTCTAGCTCCCACATTGCTACGGTTATGCCAGAGAACTTTTACAAGACAAATGTCTTTATTTTTTAACTTTTTAATCCTTCTATCAAGAACCAACACATGTCCTTCAACATAAGATATATCATCATTTAGTTCTACCTCCATAGGTTGCAGAACTAACTCAGTGTCAGGATGACACTTTCTCAACATAGAGATATGGAACACTGGGTGCAATCTATGCAACTCATGTGGTAACTCTAACTTATAGGCTACCTTTCCCATCCTTTCAATTATCAGATAAGGTCCCATAAATCTAGCATCTAACTTACCCTTCTTTCCAAATCTTAGGATTCCTTTCCAAGGTGAGACCTTGAGGTATACTCTATCTCCAACTTGTAATTCTAAGGGTCTACGACGCTTGTCAGCATAAGATTTCTATCTATCATGGGCAACATTCAACTTTTGTTGTATTACTTTAATCTTTTCAGTTGTTTGTTGTACTAGCTCAGGACCCAAAAGTTGATACTCTCCTGTTTCGTACCAACATAAAGGAGATCTACAACATCTACCATATAAATCTTCATATGGTGCCATATCAATAATGTGCTGATAGCTATTATTATAAGCAAATTCTATCAAGCTTAGGTGTAGATCCCAACTTCCTACAAACTGAAGGACACATGCCCTAAGAAAGTCCTCCAAGGTTTGTATAGTCCTCTCTGACTACCCATCTGTCTGGGGGTGAAAGGTTGTACTAAACCTTAATTGTGTACCCAAAGCTTTATGAAGTCGTTCCCAAAAATGACTCGTGAATTGGGGACCTCTATTAGAAACAATTGTAGCTAGAACTCCGTGCAAACACACTATCTCATCTATGTATATCTGTGCAAGCTTCTCAGCTGTGTAGGTTGTTTTGACAGGTAAGAAATGTGTTATCTTAGTCAACCTATCAACTATCACCCAAATGGAATCATGACTTTTGGCTATTCTAGGCAAACCAACCACAAAGTCCATGGTCACATGATCCCATTTCCATTGTGGTATGGCCAGAGGTTGCATTGTTCCTGCGGGCTTCTGATGTTCAACTTTAACCTACTGACACACCAGACACCGCATAACAAACTCAGCAACATATTTCTTCAATCCAAGCCACCAATACATATCTTTTAAGTTATGATACATCTTGGTGCTCCCTGGATGCATAGCATACATTGAAGAATGAGACTCTTCCAGAACTAACTTTCTTAAGTTATCAGCATCATATAATACCATCCTACCATGGTAAAAGACTACCTGATCATCTGAATCATGGAAACCATCCCATTTCTCACTACCATACTCTGACTTAATCTGTTGAATCATAGTATCAACTTGTTGTGCTTCCTTAATCTACTGCCTTAAAGTAGGTTTTACTTGCATCTCAGCTAACAGCCCGACTAATAATGATACTTTAAACTATATATTGTCTTGCCTTAAGGATATAAGCATATCTCTTATAGAGCACACTAAAGAATTCAACTGTGATTTATCTAGGGTTGGTGTTGCTGATTTCCTACTTAGTGCATCAGCTACCACATTAGCCTTCCCTGGATGATAATCAATTGTACAGTCATAGTCCTTGATTGACTCCATCCAGAGGTGCTGCCTCATGTTCAGCTCATGCTGTGAGAAGATATACTTTAGATTCTTATGGTCTGTGAAAATCTGGAATGTCTCTCCATAGAGATAATGTCTCCATATCTTTAAAGCATGGACCACAACAGCTAGCTCTAGATCGTGTGTTGGATAATTCTCCTCGTGTTTCTTGAGCTGTCGAGAAGCAAAAGAAATCACTTGTTTATCCTGCATCAACACACATCCTAGACCGTTCTTGGATGCATCATAGAAAACTATATACCCCTTTCCCTGCTCAGGTAACACCAACATAGGTGTACTATTTAACCTTTCTTTCAACAACTGGAAAGAATGTTGACACTTGTCATTCCAGACAAAAGAAATCTCCTTCTTGGTCAACTTGGTCAGGGATAAAGCTAAAGAAATGAAGTTCTTAATGAACCTCCTATAATAGCCTGCCAATCCTAGGAAACTGCGTATCTCTGTCGGTGTCTTTGGTTGTTCCCATTGCAGGATAGATTCTACCTTCTTAGGATCAACACGGATACGTGAGGCAGATATTACATGTCCTAGAAAAGAAACTTTTGGTAACCAGAACTCACATTTGCTAAACTTAGCATATAACCTATGCTCTCTTAGCAAAGTCAAAGCTTGATGGAGGTGCTGCTCATGCTGTTGAGCATCTCTACTGTAGATCAAGATGTCATCTATGAAAACTACTACACACTGATCAAGAAAAGGTCGAAAGATTCTATTCATGAGTTCCATGAATGCAGCTGGTGCATTAGTTAGTCCAAATGACATAACTGTGAACTCATAGTGACCGTACCTTATCCTAAAGGCAGACTTAGGTATATCACTCTCCTTAATGCGCAACTGATGGTATCCCGACCTCAGATCTATCTTAGAAAAGATAGTTGCACCACACAATTGATTCCTTGATTTAATCATCAATTGATTTTTTGAATCTTCCTTCAATTGGACCATCAATTAGGGATTTGAACCCAATTGAACTAGGTTTTATAATTAGGAAACCATCAATTAGGGTTTTGAAATCGAGGAACCATCAATGGTTAACATTGTGGAACTAACCCAATTGAAATCAATGAACCATCATCAAGTTTTGATATGACCTGACCTCAAATGGTCTTGAGGTTGTTTAGATGACCTCTAAACAGTCTTTAGGTCATTTAGATGACCTCTAAATGATCTTGAGACCGTTTGCCTCATCATCCATTAAAATTTTGTGAAATCCAATTAGGGTTTGCATCATTGGATTGATCATCAAATTAACTATTGATTACACTTCAATTTGATATCTCTAACTTTTCAATTACTCAACCATACTAAACCCTAGACCGCCAAATGGTCTTGAGACCATTTGGGGTGACCTCCAAATGGTCTTGAGACTGTTTGGGCAAATCAACCCAAACTTTAAGTCAAATAATTATAAATTCAGCACTTAACCCGATTAGGGTTTCTAATTGGAGGATTGTCCATATATTGAATTAATCAATTAAACCCATTAGATCATATTCCAACACTTACTAGGGTCCTGACCTCAAACGGTCAACCCATCCAAATGGTCAACTCATCTAAATGGTTTGGGGTCCAAACCACCTAACGGTTTGCAAACTGTTTGGTCTCCAAACGGTTTGGTGAAACCTTTTGGACCAAACTCTTAAAACCGTTTGCAATGCAAACTTGTTCGAATGTCTCCAAGATGATGTTATCATCATAAAGCTTTAGTCCATTGAAAACTACTGCCATTATCATGGTAATTGCATCAATTAATCAAAGGAATTGCAAGAAGAGCAATTTGAACACAATTGATTGAGAAATTGAATTCAATAACAATGAATAGGGGTTCAAGTTATATAACCCGCTTCCAATTGAGCTTCAAAGCTTGGAGCACGTCAACAATGGTGGAAGGAGATTTTTCACACCACAAGGTTCATTCCTCAAGCTTTTGAGTGAAAAGGAATGGTTAGAATTGAAGATGGGATCGAGATAAGAAGAAATCATGCATTAATTTGTGGTTTCCACCATGAAATCAAGATGAACGAAGGTCAAGAAGCTTAAAAAAAGGTTGGGGGTCGTCTTCCTACTGCTCCTAACTTCTTGGATCGTTTTTGCAAGCAAAGAGAAGAAGTGGATTCGAAAAAGTCCTTGGTTTGAGTTGTAAAGGGTGTTTTTATAAGAAAAACAATGAGAGAGAAAATGCCTCATCTCAATCCTTTAATTCCGAAATTGTTGCCACCTCCTCCCCCTTGGTTCCTTGAATGCAATGGTATCTTTATCTACACTGAACTCCCTTACATTATCCATGAATTAAGGGAAAAGAAATTAAGCACCTTAACCTTTATAATATTAATATCCATAAGTGAGTGGATAATTCTTTTTAGTTTCTTAATGTGAGTGAATTCTCCACTCACGTTGATCTTTCCTTTGCCTTTGCAAGGCACAAGGACGTCCATTTATGTGGATTTCAACCAACATAAATTTGGTTAAAGAGCAATCTATTTAATATAATTGTTTTTGCATTATTTCAATTATGCTTAAATCTTGATTATTTAATATCAAGATTCTCTCTCCTTCAAAGTAGCTCAAATGAGATGCCACTCTCATTTTATTGCCTCTACAAGATGTCAAGAATATTAAGTACCTTATTGAAGTGGTAAATTGCATATTGAACCCTGGGTTTTGGGTAAATTACACATTACACTAAAACTAGGTTTTAATGCACAAACATTGCTTTATCAGCTCCTTCTTGGTACTTAGGATATCACTAGCCATACCTCAACATCATCTTCATTCCCATGATTCTTCAACATATGAGGAACATATTATCATGCACAATTTGCAATTTAACCCCTTAACTTGGGTAATTTGCACTTTAGTCCAAACAAGTAAAACATTACTTTCAACATTATTCAAAATGGACTAAAATTGAACTATAAGTTCCTCTTGAGCCTTAATTACCTTTCAAAAGATAACATAAAGCATATAATTATCTTTCTTAATCAAAACACCTAGGGTTAAAGCATAACCCAGGTCAGGGATGTTACAGTTTACCCTTTCATTTAATTGATTGATTATAAGCTTTTAATGGATATCAATGCACTTATCTAGACCTAAGTTCTAATTTGTTTTCACTTCTAACCATGTCCACGGTCTCCCCTTCCCCTAGCCGCCTCTTTGTGTGGACCCAGCATTGCAACAAATGGAACTGGCAACCACTTTCCCCCGCCTCCTCCTCTCATACGCCTCCTTCTTTTTGTTCTCCTATCCCTTCTGCTCTTCCGTCATCTCACCCACAACCTAAACCCTAGGTTATGCATCCCTCTCTCTCTTGCAGCAGCCAAAATCCTAGCCATGTTATCTGCACTTTGCACCAGCCACCATGATAGCCTGGCTTCTTGCTACCTCCACGATGATCAGGTGTTGCCACCAGCAGTCTCTCAAATGCGCCATCTACTAACTCCCTCGACCTCCTGCCAACACTGCTCTTCTCGGCATCGAGATCCATCACACATGCTTCTTCTTCTTCATATTCCCTCTCACCTACTACCGTACAACCCCAACGGCAAGCACCAATCACAGCCTCACTGTCCTCTCCGTTTACATCAACGTCCGAGAAGCCTGGCATCACCCATTGACCAACTTGAAGAAACAACGTCAATGACCTCCAATGCTTGGACAGACGACAACCACTTTGCCATCTCCCACCTCCGTCATTGTCCCTGCCTTTTTGACACCACTTTTCCTTTCTCATCTCATTTGCGTCCTTCCTTCATCCTCGACCTCTCCTCTCTCTGCTAACCATGGTGCCCACCCTCTTGTAGGTTCTCAGTAGCCATCATCACTTATGACAGTAAGTCATCGTCGCCCGTGACAGTGAGTCACCGCCGCCATGGTTTATCAGTAGCCGACAATTCCTATTGCTGTAAGGCCATCATGCTCTGTACCTAAAAATAGCTCTGACCCGTATCTTCCTTGAATCCCAATGATGACTTTCCAAGTTATGTCATGAGATGCAACTGGTTGAGTCCTCGCAACCATGAACTTCCCTATTTGTTGTAGCCGCCCCACTCCCTAGTGAATGCGAGACTTGATAGCAAGCCACCAACATTACGAGACCAGGGCTAGATGCCTTCACACTTCCCACTACCCCTTAATCCATGTGCCCGACTACCGTGGCATGGACTGCTGCGGCCAGCCACACTCCCCCTGATTGCTGGAGTTCATCTGTTGTCAGCAAATTCTACAGCTAGCACAACACTGATGATCCCCTCTCCCTCTTCTTTCTCATATTCTTTTGTTCCTTATCACCTCATCATCATGTGTCTACCATAATACCTAAACACTAAAACTCTTCCCCCCAACCTCTAACTCCATCAAATCCACCTTCTCCTACCTTGCGCTTGCCACCAGGACCGCAGGGCATGGCCTCTACCTCTAGTGGCCAACAGATGACCTACAACCCCACCACCCTCTTCTACTTCCTTGATCCCAATTGAACCAATAGACCATCTTGCTGGCTCTATCCATTAGTGGCCTCATCAGTGGAGTTCGACAAGTTCAGATGCCACCATAGATGTCATAACTACTGATGCAACACAGAGTCATCATTAGCAAACCCAAGAAGGAAGGATGATGCGACCCCATGCATCAAGTTTTCACCAGTAGGACTTCAGGCTTGTCGAATGACAACTCTAAATGAAGGTATGCACTACATCTTGTATTTCAATTTCAGAATTAGATCTTACACGATAGATGGGATATAAACACAAAATATTAACTTGATTGACTAAGTTGACCCCTTACAATTATATATATATACTTATCACGATGGCATGCATATATGTACTAGAGTATTAGTCTATAGGGAATCTGAATCCAGTAGCATATGTATTCTTACTATTACAAAATCCATGAATAATATTAGGTAAGACAATATATAATATGTTTTGAGTACTTGGCATAAAAATGATGATAATGTATAGTATTGGTTTCCCACAATAGGAGGTAATTATGTATTTAAAATACAAGTATATGAGGGACTTTAACCCTAAGTTCCTTCAAGAGCATCCTAGTAAATGTACCTGATGCAAAATGTATACTCAATCCTAGTTGAATAAACTTGAGCCATACAATAAATATAGAGAGAGTAAAAGACAACACCAAAATAATGGAATGTAGATTAGTATGGAACACATATGTGTAACCTAGAAATATTTAGGCATATGTATGTTCAAAGATGGATATTAGAACTAAAACGAAATACATAATGGATCATATATCCACTTAATAAGAGTCCAACACTAATGTGTCATTGGGGATTGGGACTAGGATAAGGACAATATGAAAATCTATAATAGAAATGTATACACATGTTAGCTTTGATTTGACTAACATACATAATGTATTCCTAGGATGAATACTCAACTTTGAGGATCAAGTATATCCACTAAGTTAACAACTAGTCATGAAAATTAGGTATGTACATCCTCTATTTTATTTTGGGCATTATTTGACTAAAACCTACTTTCTTTTAATGAGGCATCTTTTGAACTGTTATTCCTTACAAAATCTAAATTCTTGAACATTTACATTTCATGTTGTTGACTCATTATATCATTCTGGTTTTTGGACTACCTTGTTTATAAGGATACTTGTACCCCACTTGCTATGAATGCCTTTTTATGAAAATTGATTAAAATACTAGTCTTGCCTCTCTATTTTATGCATGCGACATGTTTGACTAGAATATCTAGAATAGTGGTACTTATGTACAACCATACTTATATAGGGCGTGTGTTTCTGCCCGAGGTGTGCAGTTCCACCCTTATTTATTTTTATACCATGATCCTATGGTGTTATTTCCATGTTTTACGTATTTTTAGTCTACATTGTTATGCATGCAAATGTTTGTTGTTTCAATATGAATTTGTAGATGAGCGTTATGGCAAGACACTCTTTATTATCATGCTTGTAATCTGAATTTCATATGCCTCATTTCTTTTGTTACATTTCTCTTAAACTTATCTAATTGCAAATAACCCCCTTTCTTGTGGGAACATCTCTTTATATTTAAAACCCATTATAATGCCCGAAGTGTTTTGTATATGTACATACTCAGCCTTTGCTGACCTCTATACTTTGTTTCCTATTTTCTGGGTGATGTTCCCTTACACCCAGGTGTAGGTACATTAGAGGATATGGACTCAAGAAGATCATGACCAGGACGTGGAGTTAGGGATAGCTTTGGATAGCCGGGTTGCCCTCTACAACTGACCTTAGATTTATAACTTTTGATTATGTCATGCCACCTTTTATGGTGAGGAACAATTGTATAAAGATACATCTTGTAACTTTGAATTGGTTTTGTTTCCGCTGCTTTATTATTACATGGCTCTTGTATTATATCGTTTGAGTGGATCCCCTTTCGGGTCTCACTCTTTACAAAATGGTATCAGAGCCTAAGCAGTCAGTAACTTGACTATTTCAAGTTATCCTAGGATGACCCTTAATTAGGTAAGTGATCCTTAGAGGTTGTTGGCAAACTAATTACCTAGTAGTAGAATACCAATTAGGGTTTTCAAACCCTAATTATTTTGGGCACTTACACTCCTCAACCCACCTATGTGGATGTGAGTTAGCCTCTAGTAACCCTTAACACCCATACCCTCTTTACGAGGGTGGGATGAAGCTACATGGAATTGACTCTTGTAGTATTGGTTCACATGTCATGGTTTTCTAGGATGTTAGCCTAAGAGCTTGCAATGTCGAATTATTTGAATAGTCATAGTTAGGCTTTGTTCTAGTTGTCACCTTGAACCCCTTTCCCTTTGTTGTTTCTCTTGCATGCCTCGTATATACCCACTTTGGGGTACTAAGAACACATAAATTATAGATGTAAACTCTCGATGTGTATCTTAAGATTTAATATGATTCCCTTGGTACTAAGTGATAACATGAACTAGCTTAGTTATTACAATGCATATATTGCCTTTTACATGGAGTATCTCAAGATAGGTATGTCCCGAGGCCAACTATCTAAGGATTAAATGCCATCTTTGTTTAGCTTTTTATGCCTCATGCATGAGGATTGGTGGGTGGAATCTATTGTCTTGTAGAAATGTTCTTAGGATTTTGTCTCTCTCACCTCCATGGAGAAATTAGATCACCCAGTGAACGATGTGATGAGTAATTTGGATATATAGTTCATCTTATTTTGTGATGGAACTATGGTTGTAAATCGTCAAGTGTAGAAGGAACACATATACCTTACTATAATGGTTAGATGATCTTATGACTCCCTTAGGTCTTGTGATGGGGCTGTGTCATTTATGCTTGAGAGTGACATGGGGAATGGTTGGTGTCGTACCTCGTCAAGGTTTAATAGGATTTGACCACGCGTACTAGGAGACCATTCTTCCTCATGTTCTATGAGACTAGAGATGTGTTTTTTTTTCTTACCACTTGTATGATTGAGATATTAGAAGATGTTGGTAGACTGCAGTGATGATAGAATAATACTACAATTTTCATGTGGTGGTCTTGGCTCTCGAATTGATCATTTTTGGCACCAATTTTGGATTTTTCATCAACAGATTTTCATCGTCAAACTTATTTTCATTATTATCTTATATGTACAAAAGATTTTTTTCCTTCATATTTTATCGATGGTTTAGGAGCCAAGTCATCGCCACAAGGAAGTTTGAATTGTAAAGGAACCCTTTGACTGAAGAAGTACTTGACTGGAATGATGGACATGAAACCCTAGGACTAAGTGTGGTGTAGAGAGTACGTAGAATCCTTGGGTACATAAGACCTAGGTTCACCCTTTTCACCCCTCTAGGTGATGATGATGATGATGGTAAGGAAAATGATGTGGACCATGATCAAATAATGGAAAAACTATAATACCATTGTAGGTATCCCTAATGGATACAAACTGGTTGAGATAATATCGGGTTGGTGTAACTTATCTAGATCGACATCTTAGATGACAAGAAAAGGATACTTGCACATGGAGTGATATAATTTCATCTTGGTGATGTACTATGATCCTTTATGTGTAAGTGTATTATAAACCTTAGATTGGTCTAGAAATATGATCAAGTGCATATGAATAGTGATTGATGGATTTTGGGGACAAAATCCTCTTTAAGGGGTAGAGTGTTGTAACATAATCAAATTTAGGCTATAATCCTAGACCTACCTTGTCCTAGACCCTTTTAAAATGTGTTAATATCTAATATTTATTCTCCTAAAATTAAAATTTCTTAGGAGGAAATAACCAAATCAACTCAATACTAGGGTTTACTGAGAAAATTCACCAACCAATGAAATCTTACTTTGGCATTCTAGACCCATTCTAAGTCTTATTGATGAAGGAAAATATAAAAATATAAAATAATGTATCAAATTGGTTAATACATGCATCAAATTCATTACTTAGGTTTTAACTTACTAGTGAGTGATAAAATATTAAGCATTTTTAAAACATGAAATTGACATGAGAACTAGAATCCTTGCAGCTTGTTTAGCTTATAGACCAAAGTTGGGGTGAATTGAACATTGTTTACCCTTTCATTTAATTGATTGATTATAAGCTTTTAATGGATATCAATGCACTTATCTAGACCTAAGTTCTAATTTGTTTTCACTTTTAACCACATACGCGATCTCCCCTTCCCCTAGCCGCATCTTTGTGCGGACCTAGTGTCGTAACGAATGGAACCGGAGACCACTTCCCCGCCTCCTCCTCTCTTACACCTCCTTCTTTTTGTTCTCCTCTCCCTTCCGCTCTTCCGTCATCTCACCCACAACCTAAACCCTAGGTTTTGCATCCCTCTCTCTTACAACAGTAGCCAGAATCCTAGCCATGTTATCTGCACTTTGTGCCAGCCACCATGACAGCCTGGCTGCTTGCTACCTCCATGATGATCAGGTGTCACCACCAGCAGTCTCTCACATGCACCATCTACAAACTCCCTCGACCTCCTGCCAACACTGCTCTTCTCGACATCCAGATCTGTCACACGTGCTTTTCCTTCTTCGTCTTCCCTCTCACCTACTACCATACAACCCCAGCGACAAGCACCAATCACAGCCTCACTGTCCTCTCTATTTACATCAACGTCCGAGAAGCCTGCCATCACCCATTGACCAACTTGAAGAAACAACGTCAATGACCTCCAATGCTTGGACATACGACAACCACTTCACCATCTCCCACCTCCATCGTTGTCCCTGCCTCTCTGACACCCCCTTTTTCTTTCTCATCTTGTCTGCCTCCTTCCTTCATCCTTGACCTCTCCTCTCTCTGCTAACCCTGGTGCCCACCCTCCTACAGGTTCTCAGTAGCCATCGTCACTTGTCATAGCAAGTCATCGTCACCCGTGACAGTGAGTCACCACCGCCATGGTTTACCAGTAGCCGATGGTTCCTGTTGCTGCAAGGCCATCAGGGTCTGGTACCTGAAAATAGCTCCAACCAGTATCTTCGTTGAATCACTGTGATGACTTTCCAAGTTCTGTCATGAGATGCAACCGGTTGAGTCCCCGCAACCATGAACTTCCCTGTTTGTCGTAGCCGCCCCACTCCCTAGTGATCGCAAGACTTGATAGCAAGCCACCAACATTACGAGACTAGGGTTAGATGCCTTCAAACTTCCCACTTCCTCTTCCTCCATGTGCTCGACTACCGTGGCAGTGACTGCTGCCGCCAGCCACACTCCCCCTGACTGCTGGAGTTCATATGTTGTCATCAAATTCTGCAGCTGGCACAACACCGATGATCCCCTCTCCCTCTTCTTTCTCATATTCTTTTGTTCCTTATCACCTCATCATCATGTGTCTATCGTAATACCTAACCACTGCAACTCTTCCTCTTCCAACCTCTAACTCCATCAAATCCACCTTCTCCTACCTTGCACTTTCCACTAGGACCGTAGGGCATGGCCGCTACCTCTATTGGCCAACAGATGACCTACAACTCCACCACCCTCTTCTACTTCCTTGATCCCAACTGAACCAATAGACCATCTTGCTGGCTCTATCCATTAGTGGCATCATCAGTGGAGTTCGATAGGTTCAGATGCCACCACATATGGCATAACTACTGATACAACACAGAGTCGTCATTAGACAACCCGAGAAGGAAGGATGATGCAACCCCATGCATCAAACTTTCACTAGTAGGACTTCAGGTTTGTTGAATGACAACTCTAAATGAAGGTATGCACTACATCTTGTATTTCAATTTCAGAATTAGATCTTACATGACAGATGGGATATAAACACAAAATATTAACTTGATTAACTAAGTTGACCCCTTACAATTATATATATATACTTATCACTATGACATGCATATATGTACTAGAGCATTATTCTATAGGGAATCTGAATCTAGTAGCTCATGTATTCTTACTATTACAAAATCCATGAATAATATTAGGTAAGACAATATACAATATGTTTCGAGTACTTGGCATAAAAATGATAATAATGTATAGTATTGGTTTCCCACAATAGGAGGTAATTATGTATTTAAAATACAATTATATGAGAGACTTTGACCCTAAGTTCCTTCAAGAGAATCCTAGTAAATGTACCTGATGCAAAATGTATACTCAATCCTAGTTGACTAAACTTGAGCCATACAATAAATATAGAGAGAGTAAAACACAACACTGAAATAAAGGAATGTAGATTAGTATGGAATACATATGTGTAACCTAGAAATATTTAGGCATATGTATGTTCAAAGATGGATGTTAGAACTAATACTAAATACCTAATGGATCATATATTCACTTAATAAGACTCCAACACTAATGTGCCATTGGTGATTGGGACTAGGATAAGGACAATATGAAAATCTATACTAGAAATGCGTACACATGTGAACTTTGATTTGACTAAAATATATAATGTATTCTTAGGATGAATACTCGACTTTGAGGATCAAGTATATCCACTGAGTTAACAACTAGTCATGAAAATTAGGTATGTACATCCTCTATTTTATTTTGGCCATTATTTGATTAAAACCTACTTTCTTTTAATTAATGAGGCATTTTTTGAACTGTTATTCCTTATGAAATCTAAATTCTTGAACATTTACATTTCCTGTTGTTGACTCATTATATCATTCTGGTTTTTTGGACTACCTTGTTTATAAGGGTACTTGTACCCCACTTGCTATGAATGCCTTTTTAAAAATATTGACTAAAATACTATTCTTGCCTCTCTACTTTATGAATGCTACATGTTTGACTAGAATATCTAGAATAGTGGTACTTATGTACAACCATACTTATATAGGGTGTGCGATTCCACCTGGGGTGTGCGGTTCCACCCATATTTATTTTAGGCCATGATCCTATGGTGTTATGACCATATTTTAGGTATTTTTAGTTTACATTGTTATGCATGCAAATGTTTGTTGTTTTAATATGAATTTGTGGATGAGCGTTATGGCAAGACACTCTTTATTATCATGCTTGTATTCTAAATTTAATATGCCTCATTTCTTTTATTACATTTCTTTTGAACTTAACTAATTGCAAATAGCCCCCCTTTTTTGTGGGAACATCTCTTTATACTTAAAATCCATTATAATGCCCGAAGTGTTTTGTATATGTACATACTCAGCCTTTGTTGACCTCTATACTTTGTTTCCTATTTTCTGGGTGATGTTCCCTTACACCAGGTGTAACACCCAGATTTTCATAACACATGAGCGGAAGCAATATTTTCTTTTTCATCTGGGAGTGTCACAAAAATGATAACCATTGCAATAAAAGTAAATGAAACACTTTGAAAAACTAGTAAAACGGATTCGTACATAGCTTTTTTGTCAACATAAACTACATCATGTTGATGCATAATTTCACAATAAAAAATATGTAAATACTCAGGATCGTCTACGTAGATGGCACCCCACTAGGCAAGCTTGAAAGTCTCTTAAGTCTTTGTTAGTCCCTTTGTTCTTCAATTTCTCTAAACCTGCGGACATCGCATCCCCAGCCATGCATTGGGAAAAACAATCATTAGAGTAAGTGGCATGAGTATTCTAAAAAAATGTACATTGCTAAAGAATTGAAATATTACAAAAGATTCTTGAAATTATAAACATAAAATGAACATTAAACTCTGATTAAATCTAGAAACATATTATCTCTCATTTCTTAAACTCTTATTTTCTACTCTATCTTTTCTGGAGACCTATACTCTAGGTCTCATGGCCTACGCCAAAGTCTCTGGATCATAAATATCTTATCTGAATTCCTCTCATCACACTCGTGGATGAGATTATAGACATGCTCTAATCTTAAGTATCTTTTACTTACGATTTTTATCTATTTGTGACCACCATTATACAATAAGTCCTCCTCTGTGACACTGAAGTGTCCTCTATGGTGCAACACACCCTCTGTTGGCACAACGTGCCCTCTGTTGACACCGAAATGTCCTCTATGGTGCAACACACCCTCTATTGGCACAATGTGCCCTCTGAAAAGGAGTAAACACTCCTTTGAATTGGCAACAGATGCCTCTGAATCGTCCCAGGACTCTCTGAATGAGGACTTATTATATAATGTATTATGTGAAGGTTTTGAATTAATTATCTTAAGTTTGTCTTTACTAAACTATGAATATGAACTTATCTGAAACTGAGTACTCAAGACGTACTTAGTTTTTAATCTAAAATCTGAATCTCTGCTCTTTAAAATCTGAACTGAATCTATTATGGAAGTTGGATATGTATCTCAAATTACAACATAATTGAGATTGGGTCTATAACCCATATCATGTAGCTTTATTCAAAATCTGGCTACTCACACAGTGAGTAGTCTAAGTCTGAATCTAAATCTCTTATTCTTAAGTTCTAAACTAAATTCATTGTTGGATTTGAACATGTATCTCATTATTTGGGTAAACTTTATTCTAAAACTCTTATTTGGTAAGATTACTTCATTATACCAATTATATCATAAATGAGTCTAATGTCGTATGAGAAAGGATCTGACATGAATATAGAAATCATAAGTAAACAAAGTATCTTAAGCCAAGCTTATGAAAGTATCATAAGTACCACATATTTAAAAATATCAATTCTGACAAGATGGTTCAGTCCTTTTTATAAAATATGATGTTACCCTGAAACTTTGCATATGAACTTACATATTAAACCTTAAATACCAAAATAGAAATCTCATAAATTATTGTCTTGCAACCTAATCATAACTTAATTTGTCATTATCTTACAATGCCATCATAAACGCATTCTACAATACCTTCTGATCCCAAATGTACTTTTATTAGTACACCATGTCCTAATATCTTCAAATTCATATTCTTACATTGTACTTGTATTCTAGATATTGTTTATTCTAAGGAGTATCGTTCTTAGATTTCTACATATGTATGAAATCTTAATGGCATGTTTCTACTTCAAATCTTACTACATAACTATGACTATAAATATGAGAAATTCTAATAACATATGTGTACTTACATTCTTCATACAAAGCTGTTTGAAATCATCAACTAAGTATGGGTACATTACTGGCATATCTTATCTTGAAATCGTATTCATTACTTACAAGCATTTCTAAGAAATCTCATACGAATATGATTCTTCAACTTTGTCATGGAGTTGGTCCATGAGTCACAACTATTTTGAGCAACATATCTCTATTTTAGATTTTTGGTATCTAAACTTGCATAAGGATAGAAATATGAGAATAATATTATTTGCAAATCTTAACATTGAAGTCTTAGAACATTAAATCGCTTAGATCATGAAACTCTTATTGGGAGACATGTAAACATATTGAACATAAACTATGAGTACTCATGTGCATGGACCACTTACCTCTTGTGTTGATGATGTCCTTAACTTAGTCTTGGTTTCTTGTCTCAAATCTTAACCACCTGAATATAATCAAAGTTCTATAAGTCCAAGTACATGTTCCCTCTTTCTATTTCTAAATCTGAAAACCCCATCCTCCTAATTATATATACCAACTTAGGGTTCTTATTTAGACTAAACATAACTTTAATCTGAAATCACCATAAAATATTGGTGTTGAAATAAAATAAGACTCATACTATATAATCAATATTATCTTTATACTCAAATAAGACATAAGTCGTCTTATGTACTAATATGAACATATAGATCATATAAGAAGAAAATCTCAAACATAGTCATACATACTAATCTTACTCGACTCTATTATGAAATCAAATTAAAATAACATTTAGATAAATAATATCAGACTTAATTAGGCATATATACCACTTATTGCCTCAAGATAATCATTTATTATTCTTTCATAATGGCTACTCATCTAAAACTAAATACTAATATGATAGCACAAGATACTTCATAAAATCTCTAGAAAAATATTCATATAATGTATATATAATCATGTATTAAAATATTAGGTCATTTAAAAATCATATCATGGGTGAAATACCCAAAATACCCTTATTAGGGTTTATATCAAAAATCTCAATAAAACTTCTTATATGAAAAACAATAAAACTTCTTATATGAAAGATCAGGCTCTAGAGTAATGTTAAACATGTCAAAATACACATTCAGTAAAATTTGTATGAATTTCTAAAGGCGTTTACTATTTTTAATTGACAAAACATCAAAATCATATAGTTTTGGCTGCCCAACCTATAATAAATAATAAACATCCAAATAATATTCAGCAGATATTTTTAAAAGATAGTATGCTCGAAGAGCTTTCCATAGGTATCTTGTTTGTCCCAAACCGAGCTCTGTAGCTCAAGATATGAATTTTCAAAGAATTAACTTATTAAAACAATGCTAACCGTTCAAGATTTATCCGACGATGGCTTCCCAGATCTGGGCGGCATCTTCTTCACCCGATGAAAAGGGGGTATCTCCCCTGTTTTGCCACAAGAACAGGGTGCCATGTTTGGTGCTTCCGACGGTGGACATGTTCGTGCCTTCATTTGGCGATGAACCTGGCAAAGCCTGACCTAGCCGCCGATCCTCCTCCCCTTCATCTCCGTCGATGCTATGCTACCTTGATGGCTGCCAAACCAAGCCTTATCTAAACCCTAGAACTGCCTCTGTCGAGCTCTACTTTCATGTCCCCTCTCTCTCGTTCTCTCTCGATCTATGGTAAAACCCTAACATAGGGTCCGGCCGTCACCAAGCATCCAAGATCGACAGGTTTTATATCCCACTCTGACCCGATCTAGGGGCAACAGCCGCCTATCCTTACTGCTTTGTTTGGACCCAGAAAATAGGGGTTGCGGCCTCCAGTCCGCACGGACTGGGGTCACCCCCCTTTTTATATTTTCTTTTCTTTTCTATTTTAGATAAAAGTCCATTTTACACAATTAGTTATATAGGTCGCATAAAGACTCCTTTTAATCCCAAATTTTGGGGTAAACACCACATTGTCATTATCTTTATGTGAGAAAGATATCAAGTCAAACTAACCAGGATAGAAGCCCTAAATATATCTTTTAAATGAATATAGGTTAATTACTTTTTTAATTACCTTGGCCATTGGTTAAATCATAATTATCTGAAATTTCACCCACTATTGTATATTCTAATTATTATTCTACTAAAATTATTTTAAGCATTCACTATGACCACAAAATACTTAATTCTCAATTTGCACTCCAAGGACCTATTTGTAGAACTTAATTGGTCCAATAGGGCTGGAATTGAGTTCTAGGGCACATGGCCCGCCCCTTAGTATTTCAAAGGGTCCATGAGCTTGATTGTTTTCTAAATCATGAAGATAAGTCTTAAATAAATATAATTTCTCAACTGAAGCTCATGTATGACTAGCATGAGATCAATTTCTCTTTAGTTACATAACATGAAGACCTAAGCTAGGTCTAAGTCTCAAGCCATGAACTGGACTCATCATATTATATATTTGTCACCTTATTGTTCATAGGAATAATTCATTTATATTCATATACAACCAACTACAATCATACACATTCAAGTCAGTATGTGTGTATTGATTGATCAGATGGCTTGGATTACACATTTTGTGTACTTAATTACATACCTAGCCATGGTTACGTTCATTACATCTCTTGGCATGCCTTTACTAGGAAGGCCCACATTAAAGGCTTACTTTAGCTATGAAATTGAGGATGTTACAATTCTACCCACCTTAAAATAAATTTCGTCCTCAAAATTTCTCTAGGCTACTACCCACCTTAGGGTTCTACTTACCTCTTAATTTATTGCAAGGCACACTTATGTTCAAACTTTTGCATGAAAAGAGATATATAATGTATTTTCATATATAAAAAAATTTACGTGAGTATTATCTTACCTTGGTCTATTTCTCATCTCGTACTTAGGGTATATGAAACTAAACTTGGCTCTATACTTAGGACATCTACCTCAACATGGTCATAACTCTCTAACATTAGGTGTACATGATTTTGAAATCTTACGTTCTATAGGTAACTCCTACATTCCTTGATATGTGGTGATCAGGCACATACCCAGAGATGTGGGATTCTGACATACTATCCCTCACTAACCCACTAACACATGTGCCCCATACCACATGGGCTAGTAAGAAAGGAGAGATGCATAAAAGTCTAGTGCTTATGAAATTTCTTTTCAATTCTCAATTGGCTGGCCATAACCATTGAGAATGGAGAAGAAACATCATTAACTAGGTTTAGGTTGCTAATTTAGATCTAAACAAGGATGACTTCTACCTCGAAGATACCTATCCATTCTAGGGTTAAGACCCATAATCACTCTAGGTTATGGTATTCTTCTTATAGTATCTATTCCTAAATTCTAATCTTACCTCTTCACTCTAGGGTGACTATGAGAATCATGTTTGCCTAGTGGCCATTTACCAAATTGCTCTGATACCATATTGTAACACCCAGATTTTCATAACACATGAGCAGAAGCAATATTTTTTTTTCATCTGGGAGTGTCACAAAAATGATAACCATTGCAATAAAAGTAAATGAAACACTTTGAAAAACTAGTAAAAATGATTCATACATAGTTTTTTGTCAACATAAACTACATCATGTTTATTCATAATTTCACAATAAAAAATATGTCAATACTCAGGATCGTCTAGGTAGATGGAACCCCACCAGGCAAGCTTGAAAGTCTCTTAAGTCTTTGTTGGTCCCTTTGTTCTTCAATTTCTCTAAGACCTACAGACATCGCATCCCCAACCATGCATTGGGAAAAACAGTCGTTAGAGTAAATGGCATAAGTATTCTAAAAAATGTACATTGCTAAAGAATTGAAATATTACAAAAGATTCTAGAAATTATAAACATAAAATCAACATTAAACTCTGATTAAATCTAGAAACATATTATTTCTCATTTCTTAAACTCTTATTTTCTACTCTATCTTTTCTTGAGACCTATACTCTAGGTCTCATGGCCTACGCCAAAGTCTCTGGATCATAAATATCTTATCTGAATTCCTCTCATCACACTCATGGATGAGATTATAGACATGCTCTAATCTTAAGTATCTTTTACTTACGATTTTTATCTGTTTGTGGCCACCATTATACAATAAATCCTCCTCTGTGACACTGAAGTGTCCTCTATGGTGCAACACACCCTCTGTTGGCACAACGTACCCTATATTGACACCGAAGTGTCCTCTATGGTGCAACACACCCTCTATTGGCACAATGTGCCCTCTGAAATGGAGTAAACACTCCTCTGAATTGGCAACAGATGCCTCTGAATTGTCCCAGGATTCTCTGAATGAGGACTTATTATATAATGTATTATGTGAAGGTTTTGAATTAATTATCTTAAGTTTGTCTTTACTAAACTCTGAATCTGAACTTATCTGAAACTGAGTACTCAACACGTACTTAGTTTTGAATCTGAAATCTGAATCTCTGCTCTTTAAAATCTGAACTGAATCTATTATGGAAGTTGGATATGTATCTCAAATTACAACATAATTGAGATTGGGTCTATAACCCATATCATGTATCTTTATTCAAAATCTGGCTACTCACACAGTGAGTAGTCTAAGTCTGAATCTAAATATCTTATTCTTAAGTTCTAAACTAAATTCATTGTTGTATTTGAACAAGTATCTCATTATATGGGTAAACTTTATTCTAAAACTCTTGTTTGGTAAGATTACTTCATTATACCAATCATATCATAAATGAGTCTAATGTCTTATGAGAAAGGATCTGACATGAATATAGAAATAATAAGTAAACAAAGTATCTTAAGCCAAGCTTATGAAAGTATCATAAGTACCACATATTTAAAAATATCAATTCTAACAAGATGGTTCAATCCTTCTTATAAAATATGATGTTACCCTGAAACTTTGCATATGAACTTACATATTAAACCTTAAATACCAAAATAGAAATCTCATAAATTATTGTCTTGCAACCTAATCATAACTTAATTTGTCATTATCTTACAATGCCATCATAAACTCATTCTACAATACATTCTGATCCCAAATGTACTTTTATTAGTACACCATGTCCTAATATCTTCAAATTCATATTCTTACATTGTACTTGTATTCTAGATACTGTTTATTCTAAGGAGTATCGTTCTTAGATTTCTACATATGTATGAAATCTTAATGGCATGTTTCTACTTGAAATATTACTACATAACTATGACTATAAATATGAGAAATTCTAATAACATATGTGTACTTACATTCTTCATACAAAGCTGTTTGAAATCATCAACTAAGTATGGGTACATTACTGACATATCTTATCTTGAAATCGTATTCATTACTTCCAAGCATTTCTAAGAAATCTCATAGGAATATGATTCTTCAACTTTCTCATGGACTTGGTCCATGAGTCACAACTATTTTGAGCAACATATCTCTATTTTAGACTTTGGGTATCTAAACCTGCATAAGGATAGAAATATGAGAATAATATTATTTGCAAATCTTAACATTGAAGTCTTAGAACATTAAATCACTTAGATCATGAAACTCTTATTGGGAGACATGTAAACATATTGAACATAAACTATGAGTACTCATGTGCATGGACCACTTACCTCTTGTGTTGATGATGTCCTTAACTTAGTCTTGATTTCTTGTCTCAAATCTTAACCACCTGAATATAATCAAAGTTCTATAAGTCCAAGTACATGTTCCCACTTTCTATTTCTAAATCTGAAAACCCCATCCTCCTAATTATATATACCAACTTAGGGTTCTTATTTAGACTAAACATAACTTTAATCTGAAATCACCATAAAATATTGGTGTTGAAATAAAATAAGACTCATACTATATAATCAATATTATCTTTATACTCAAATAAGACATAAGTCGTCTTATGTACTAATATGAACATATAGATCATATAAGAAGAAAATATCAAACGTAGTCATACATACTAATCTTACTTGACTCTATTATGGAAACAAATTAAAATAACATTTAGATAAATAATATCAGACTTAATTAGGCATATATACCACTTATTGCCTCAAGATAATCATTTATTATTCTTTCATAATGGCTACTCATCTAAAACTAAATACTAATATGATAGCACAAGATACTTCATCAAATCTCTAGAAAAATATTCATATAATGTAGATATAATCATGTATTAAAATATCAGGTCATTTAAAAATCATATCATGGGTGAAATACCCAAAATACCCTTATTAGGGTTTATATCAAAAATCTCAATAAAACTTCTTATATGAAAGATCAGGCTCTGGAGTAATGTTAAACATGTCAAAATACACATTCAATAAAATTTGTATGAATTTCTAAAGGCGTTTACTATTTTTAATTGACAAAACATCAAAATCATATAGTTTTGGCTACCCAACATATAATAAATAATAAACATCCAAATAATATTCTGCATATATTTTTAAAAGATAGTATGAAGAGCTTTCCAAAGGTATCTTGTTTGTCCCAAACCGAGATCTGTAGCTCAAGATATGAATTTTCAAAGAACTAACTTATCAAAATAATGCTAACCGTTCAAGATTGATCCGACGATGGCTTCCCAGATCTGGGCGACATCTTCTTCACCCGATGAAAAGGGGGTTTCTCCCCTGTTTTTCCGCAAGAACAGGGTGCCATGTTTGGTGCTTCCGACGGTGGACATGCTCGTGCCTTCAGTTGGTGATGAACCCGACAAAGCCTGACCTAACCGTCGATCCTCCTCCCCTTCATCTCCGTCGATGCTATGCTACCTTGATGGCTGCCAAACCAAGCCTCATCCGAATCCTAGAACTGCCACCGCTGAGCTCTGCTTTCATGCCCCCTCTCTCTCTTTCTCTCTAGATCTATGGTAAAACCCTAACATAGGGTCCGGCCGTCACCAAGCATCCAAGATCGAGGGGTTTTATATCCCACTCTGACCCGATCTAGGGGCAACAACCGCCTATCCTTACTGCTCTGTTTGGACCCAGAAAATAGGGGTTGCGGCCTCCAGTCTGCACGGACTGGGGTTGCCCCCCTTTTTTATTTTCTTTTCTTTTCTATTTTAGATAAAAGTCCAGTTTACACAATTAATTATATAGGTCACATAAAGACTCCTTTCAATCCCAAATTTTGGGGTAAACACCACATTGTCATTATCTTTATGTGAGAAAGATATCAAGTCAAACTAACCAGGATAGAAGCCCTAAATATATCTTTTAAATGAATATAGGTTAATTATTTTTTTTAATTACCTTGGCCATTGGTTAAATCATAATTATCTGAAATTTCACCCACTATTGTATATTCTAATTATTATTCTACTAAAAATATTTTGAGCATTCACTATGACCACAAAATACTTAATTCTCAATTTGCACTCCAAGGACCTATTTGTAGAACTTAATTGGTCCAATAGGGATGGAATTGAGTTCTAGGGCTCATGGCCCACCCCTTAGTATTTCAAAGGGTCCATGAGCTTGATTGTATTCTAAATCATGAAGATAAGCCTTAAATAAATATAATTTCTCAACTGAAGCTCATGTATGACTAGCATGAGATCAATTTCTCTTTAGTTACATAACATGAAGACCTCAACTAGGTCTAAGTCTCAAGCCATGAACTGGACTCATCATATTATATATTTGTCACCTTATTGTTCATAGGAATAATTCATTTATATTCATATACAACCAACTATAATCATATACATTCAAGTCAGTATGTGTGTATTGGTTGATCAGATGGCTTGGATTACACATTTTGTGTACTTAATTACATACCTAGCCATGGTTACGTTCATTACATCTCTTGGCATGCCTTTACTAGGAAATACCACATTAAAGGCTTACTTTAGCTGTGAAATTGAGGATGTTACACCAGGTGTAGGTACATTAGAGGACATGGACTCAAGAAGATCATGAGCAGGAAGTGGAGTTAGGGATAGCTTGGGATAGCCGGGTTTCCCTCTACAACTGGCCTTAGATTTATAAATTTTCATTATGTCATGCCACCTTTTATGGTGAGGAACAATTGTATAAAGATACATCTTGTGACTTTGAATTAATTTTGTTTCTGCTGCTTTATTATTACATGGCTCTTGTATTATATCATTTGAGTGGATCCCCTTTCGGGTCTCACTCTTTACAAAATGGTATCAGAGCATAAGCAGTCGGTAACTTGACTATTTCAAGTTATCCTAGGATGACCCTTAATTAGGTAAGTGACCCTTAGAGGTTGTTGGCAAACTAATTACCTAGTAGTAGAATACCAATTAGGGTTTTCAAACCCTAATTATTTTGGGCTCTTACACTCCTCAACCCACCTATGTGGACGTGAGTTATCCTCTAGTAACCCTTAACACCCATACCCTCTTTACGAGGGTGGGATGAAGCCACATGGAATTGACTAATGTAGTATTGGTTCACATGTCATGGTTTTCTAGGATGTTAGCCTAAGAGCTTGCAATGTCAAATTATTTGAATAGTCATAGTTAGGCTTTGTTCTAGTTGTCACCTTGAACCCCTTTCCCTTTGTTGTTTCTCTTCCATGCCTCGTATATACCCACATTGGGGTACTAAGAACACATAAATTATAGATGTAAACTCTCCATGTGTATCTTAAGATTTAAGATGATTCCCTTGGTACTAAGTGATAACGTGAACTAGCTTAGTTATTAAAATGCATGTATTACCTTCTACATGGAGTATCTCAAGATAGGTATGTCTCAAGGCCATCTATCTAAGGATTAAATTCCATCTTTGTTTAGCTTTTTATGCCTCATGCTTGAGGATTGGCAGGTGGAATCTATTGTCTGGTCGAAAGTTCTTAGGATTTTGTCTCTCTCACCTCCATGGAGAAATTAGATCACCCAGTGAATGATGTGATGAGTAATTTGGATATATAGTTCATCTTATTTTGTGACAGAACTATGGTTGTAAATAGTCAAGTGTATAAGGAACACATATACCTTACTATAATGCTTAGATGATCTTATGACTCCCTTAGGTCTTGTGATGGGGTTTTGTCATTAATGCTTAAGAGTGACATGCGGAATGGTTTGTGTCGTACCTCATCAAGGTTTAATAGGATTTGACCACACATACTTGGAGACCCTTCTTCCTCATATGTTATGAGACTAGAGATGTGTTTTTTTTTCTTACCACTTGTATGATTGAGATATTAGAAGATGTTGGTAGACAACAGTGATGATAGAATAATACTACAATTTTCATGTGGTGGACTTGGTTCTCGAATTGATCATTTTTGGGGCCAATTTTGGATTTTTCATCGACAGATTTTCATCATCAAACTTATTTTCATTATTATTTTATATGTATAAAAGATTTGTTTCTTCATATTTTATCGATGGTTTAGGAGCCAAGTCATTGCCACAAGGAAGTTTGAATTGTAGAGGAACCCTTTGAATGAAGAAGTACTTGACTGGAATGATGGACATGAAACCCTAGGACTAAGTGTGGTGTAGAGAGTACGTAGAAGCCTTGGGTACATAAGACCTAGGTTCACCCTTTTTGCCCCTCTAGGTGATGATGATGATGATGATGGTAAGGAAAATGATGTGGACCATGATCAAATAATGGAAAAACTATAATAACATTGTAGGTATTCCTAATGGATACAAACTGGTTGAGATAATACTGGGTTGGTGTAACTTATCTAGCTCGACATCTTAGATGACAAGAAATGGATACTTGCACATGGAGTGATATAGTTTCATCTTGGTGATGTACTGTGATCCTGTACGTGTAAGTGTATTACAAGCCTTAGATTTGTTTAGAAATATGATTAAGTGCATATGAATAGTGATTGATGTATTTTGGGGACAAAATCCTCCTTAAGGGGTAGAGTGTTGTAACATACTCAAATTTAGGCTATAATCCTAGATCTACCTTGTCCTAGACCCTTTTAAAATGTGTTAATATCTAATATTTATTCTCCTAAAATTAAAATGTTTTAGGAGGAAATAACCAAATCAACTCAATACTAGGGTTTACTGAGAAAATTCACCAACCAATGAAATCTTACTTTGGCATTCTAGACCCATTCTAAGTCTTATTGATGAAGGAAAATATAAAAATATAAACTAATGTATCAAATTGGTTGAGACATGCATAAAATTCATTACTTAGGTTTTAACTTACTAGTGAGTGATAAAATATTAAACATTTTTAAAATATGAAATTGACATGAGAACTAGAATCCTTGTAGGTTGTTTGGCTTATAGACCAAAGTTGGGGTGAATTGAACATTGTTTACCCTTTCATTTAATTGATTGATAATAAGCTTTTAATGGATATCAATGCACTTATCTAGACCTAAGTTCTAATTAGTTTTGACTTCTAACCATGCACACGGTCTCCCCTTCCCCTAGTCACATCTTTGTGCGGACCCAGTTCCACAACGAATGGAACCGGCGACTGATTCCCCCCACCTCCTCCTCTCTAACACCTCCTTCTTTTTGTTCTCCTCTCCCTTCCGCTCTTCCGTCATCTTACCCACAACCTAAACCCTAGGTTCTGCATCCCTCTCTCTTGCAGCAGTAGCTAGAATCCTAGCCATGTTATCTGCACTTTGTGCCAGCCACCATGACAGCCTGGCTTCTTGCTACCTCCATGATGATCAGGTGTCGCCACCAGCAGTCTCTCACATGCGCCATCTACCAACTCCCTCGACCTCCTACCAACACTACTCTTCTCGACATCCAGATCTGTTGCACGTGCTTCTTCTTCTTCATCTTCCCTCTCACCTACTACCATACAACCCCAACAACAAGCACCAATCATAGCCTCAATGTCCACTCCATTTACATCAACGTCCGAGAAGCCTGCCATCACCCATTGACCAACTTGAAGAAACAACATCAACGACCTCCAATGCTTGGACAGACGACAACCACTTTGCCATCTCCCACCTCTATCATTGTCCCTACCTCTCTGACACTCCTTTTTCTTTCTCATCTCGTCTGCCTCCTTCCTTCATCCTCAACCTCTCCTCTTGCTGCTAACCTTGGTGCCCACCCTCCTGTAGGTTCTCAGTAGCCATCGTCGCTTGTGACAACAAGTCATCATCGCCCGTGGCAGTGAGTCACCGCTGCCATGGTTTACTAGTAGCTGACGGTTCCTATTACTGTAAGGCCATCGGGGTCTGGTACCTGAAAATAACTCCGACCAATATCTTCCTTGAATCCCTGTGATGACTTTCCAAGTTCATTCATGAGATGCAACTGGTTGAGTCCCCGCAACCATGAACTTCCCTATTTGTCGTAGCCGCCCCACTCCCTAGTGATCAAGAGACTTGATAGCAAGCCACCAACATTGTGAGACCAGGGCTAGATTCCTTCACACTTCCCATTTCCCACTTCCTCTTCCTCCATGTGCCCGACTACTGTGGTAGGGACTGCTGCCGCTAGCCACACTCCCCTTGACTGCTGGAGTTCATCTGTTATCAGCAAATTTTGCAGCTGGCACAGCACCGATGATCCCCTCTCCCTCTTCTTTCTCATATTCTTTTGTTCCTTATCACCTCATCATCATCTGTCTACCGTAATACCTAACCACTGCAACTCTTCCTCCTCCAACCTCTAACTCCATCAAATCCACCTTCTCCTACCTTGCCCTTGCCACCAGGACTGTAGGGCATGGCCGCTACCTCTAGTGGCTAACAGATGACCTACAATGTGATGACCATCTCACGAAAACATGATTAACTAATGCGGAAGCGGTAAACTCTATGGAAGAGATTGTTTAACTAGCAACGGAATAATGAAAAATCACTATAAATTAAAACTTTTTAAGAAAAGATCTTTAATCCATAAAACTTCTTTATAAGAAACAGGATAAACAGTTTACATCATGTTTTAACATTACATCTCTGTGGAATCACCTCTCGAGTGATTACATACATCCATTTCCCTACTAACTGTACAAGGCAAGATACAACAAAATCTCGAGGCTTAAAGCCAAAAACCTCAGACCTACTGACTCCTAGGACCTGAGAGTACAACGATGACATAATACATACTATCTACAAGACTTGACGGTCAGTATCTCCACCTGAGATTCACTGCTGCCCCTAATACTGTTGCTGCTGTTGTTGCTCATTCTTAAATGGATTCCTTCGTCCTCGGTGTCTACCTAAAAAGAAGAATCCCACGGGGGTGAGACAATTGAACAATTGTCCCAGTGAGAGTTATAACTCTCCGCCAGAAGCTTTATTATTGCAATAAGGAATAACATTAAGCAGTATGATTATTAACATTTAACAGCAGGTTTAATGTCAGTAAAACAACATTTCAATTATAATCTAATTGGATATTAAAGCATATCTCATTAAAGAATATGAAGAACATATATAAACTATGTAACATCAAACATTTGTTTCTCGTAGTTCAACCTAAGCAATTATGCTACACGGCTGATTATATTTTTCAAACATTATTATGCCCTACGGAGATGAGGTATACCGCTCATTCTCCAACCGACCATTACAAAATCGCGTCGGTACCATACATAGGTCATCAAAAGAGCCAGATTCTTATGACCTCATCTTCCTCAGTCAGTAAGAGGATTTACTTGCAGGACATCTTATGTCTCTGCTATGATAGCTATCCAGGGTATTCTAGAAACTTCGCTATAGAGTTACAGTGGTATTCTGTACTCTCTTCGTCATTGAAAGGTCTCTTGTTTATCTCTCATCGATGCGGTATTGGTGATTTCTTTGGGAGATTGGTGATACATCATCCCGGTATAAACATATAATGAAGGATTGATAGGTTAATAGTACATCCTTCATCAATTCCTACATTAGGACGTAAGGATATCCGCGTCCATAAACCCCCATATACTCAAATGTATATGATCCAGGAGTTCCCTTAGGAAAACCTGTTTCACCATCATTTGGTCTCTGACAATGATGGATCTATGGTCAGGGCCCTACATGATATGATCATACTTGATTATTTAAGTACATTTTAGAATTCTTTTAGCATCAAGCATGTTTTCAAACATAAACAATTAAAACATATGCTATAGAAGAAGAATACTAAATGTATCAAGTTTATTTCACATCAATTATCATTTCATAACCATCTCATCATTACGGTTCAAGAACAGGGGTGTTCAAACCCTTAAATCATCATAAGTCATCTAATAGCATGACCTTAATTGTAACAATGTAAACATTACTCAAGGCTCTTACAGCCCATCATTCTCATATGTTATCTCTTAAACCAGGCAACATAGTATATCATTATTCATAAAGCTTATAAAATGCTTTTAATGAATAAAACATCATAACCCTTGCCTGGCGATGATTACCTTTTGCTATCAACCTGCATGATTAGCATAATTGAAGACATGCATATATAACAATATCAGCACAATACCAATTCTTTTTAATTTATTCATAGAACACCACGGCCGTGCCACCTTGCATGGTCATACAAAGTAAAGCTACCACGTCCGTGCTCCCTTGAACGGTCGTGCTATCAACATCATACCATGACCATGTTACATCACCATGGTTGATTTCTAGGGTTAGGGTTTATTCAACTAAATTAGGGTTATTAAACCCCTTAAACTTATAAGGCATAAGGATTCCTCATATTATAATTCATTCAAAAGGGTTTCATACTTAAAAGCATAACCCAAACCTAGGGTTAAAGTACCCTACCTTTCATTAATTAGGGTTTCTATTCATATCACATCTCCCCTAGATTAGGTTTATGATTAATATCCCTCCATTAGGGACTACTATTTCACATCATGTTATTCCCCTAGAATTAGGGTTTACTATTCACATTACATGATTTACCCTAAAATTAGGGTTTACTATTCACATTACAGTAAATTGAGGTCTTACCATCATTATTTATGAAGATTACTTTCATCAACACCTTCAAATTAAGTTAAGATTCATAAACTCCATAATTAGGGTTTCCATGATCTCCTTATGAAGGATCATACCCTATTGGTGTGTATTGATATATTTTAAAGGTTTCTTATTTGATTGTTATTGATATTAGGAGTCTTCTCTCTCCTCTTACTAATAGATGATGTTTACATCACTCTTGATTAGGTTAAGTCAACTCAACTTTGACTGACATAAGTCAAGTCATCACCATTAAGGTCATTAGGGTTTACCTGATCGAGGGTACTAGTCACACTAACCCACTAAGGGTACTTTTGTAATCTTCACCATTGACCCTAACATACATTAGTTTACTAATTACTTAACCCCTTAATGACTTTAGGTGACTTCAGGGTTTAGGTTAAACAATCATTGAACCATCTAAGTCTTTAAAGCATTAAGCATTCTTGACCTTAAAAGATTCCAAACGGTTTTACACTTTCAACCTCCAAACGGTTTTGAAACCACATGAATCCAAATGGTTTTGAAACCGTTTGGTCCCAAACGGTCTTGAGACCGTTTGGACTCAAACGGTCTTGGGACCGTTTGGTCCAAACCTCCTCAAAACCGCATGGACCAAGGATGGTCTCAACTGCACCAATCGGTTTAGGGTTCTCAATATTGATTCCTTCAATCATTGAATTCATGGAACCAATCATCAATTGGACCTATCCTCATACTTCAATTGAGTTAAATAGTTCAACCTTAAACTGATTTGACCCTTAATTGACCCTCAATTATTCATCAATTATGGTTTGATTCTAATGAATTAGGGTTTGGAATCGATGATCCTTCAATACTAATCAATGTAAGACTAGTTACTTTGAAACCATAGAACCATCATCCAAATTGGGTATGACCTGACCCCAAACGGTCTTGAGGTCATTTGGATGACCTCCAAACGGTCTTGAGACCATTTGCCCATCATATCACCAAAATCCAAGTCAACCAAATAAGGTTTGGATCATTAGATTGATCACCAAATCAGCAATTGATTACACTTTAACTTTGTAACATAGGATCATCAATTACTTAACCATACTCACCCCTAGACCTCCAAACGGTCTTGGGTGACCTCCAAACGGTCTTGAGACCGTTTGGCTCATCCAACCCTTGGATTCTAGTGAAATTCTATCAAGGATTGGTCTATCGAGTTGATCAACAAATCAGCACTTAATTGTAATATGATTTGGTACCTTTGGACCTTCAATTGGTCAACTATACTTAACCCCAGACCTCCAAATGGTCTTGGGTGATCCCCAAACGGTCTTGAGATTGTTTGGGTGATCCCCAAACGGTTTTGAAACCGTTTGGGCCAATCAACCCAAAACATCATCTCATTCACTTGCAAAATCAGCATTTAGCCGATTAGGGTTCATACCACATCTTTGGATCTTCAAACACATATCCATACTTCACCCTAGACCTCCAAACGGTCTTTTGTTACCCCCAAACGGTCTTGAGACCATTTGGGTGATCTCCAAATGGTAGACCGTTTGGGCTAATCAACCCAAAACATCATCTAATTCACTTGCAAAATCAGCATTTAGCCGATTAGGGTTCATACCACATCTTTGGATCTTCAAACACATATCCATACTTCACCCTAGACCTCAAAACGGTCTTGGGTGACCCCCAAACGGTCTTGAGACCGTTTGGTCTAATCAACCCAAAATCTCAAATTAACTCATTGGAATTTCAGCACTAATTTCAATTAGGGTTTGCCCAATTGATTAGCCTTCAACTCATGATTCCTTGAGAATTAACCCCTCAAATTTGGTGAGTTATTAACCAACATAATTAGGAACAGTAATCTCAAACGGTCAACGCTTGGTCAATGCACTCAAACGGTTTTGAAACCGTTTTCCCAAAAAGGTCAAGATAATCAGGTTGAAAATCAGCACTTAATCCAATTAGGTTTATCTAATTGATTAGCCTTCAACTCTCTATTCCTTGGGAGTTAACCCATAAAATTTGGAGGGTTATTAACCAACATCATTAGGAACAGTAATATAAAACGGTCAACGCACTAAAATGGTTTTGAAACCGTTTTCCAAAAAAGGTCAAGTTAATCAGGTTGAAAATCAGCACTTAATCCAATTAGATTTACCTAATTGATTTGCCTTCAACTCATGATTCCTTTGGAGTTAATCCCTCAAATTTGGAGGGTTATCAACCAACATAATTATGAACAGGAATCCCAAACGGTGAACCCTTGGTCAACTCAACCAAACAGTCTTGGAGACCGTTTTCTCCAACCGACCTTGTGAAACCGTTTGCCCCTCAAACGGTTTTGCAAACCCCCAAACGGTTTTGCAAACCGTTTGGCAGACCGTTTGCTAAAGTAACATTGGTATTCATGCCCCCTTCTTCTACCTCCAGATCCAGGTCTGTTCTTCATGGTTTTAGTTGCAAGAAAGCAAGGAAGGATGGGGGAAAGAAGAACAAACTACTTTTGCAAGAAAGAAAGATGCATAACAAAGTTTAAGGGTTTAGAGTTATAAAACCCACCTTAGAACCAGCTCTAGAGCTCCAAGATTCGAAGATTTAATGGTGGCTTGAGCTCCACAGGTCGTCCAAGGTTTCTTCTTCGAGAAATGGTTGGAAAGGATGGCTAGAAAGAAGAACTAAGTAAGAAAAACTAGCAAACCAACCTTGCAACATGATTTCCTCCATGAATTCGAGCAAGATGATGATCAAAGCTTACCCAGAACTACTTGGCCATTCTCCTCTTCTCCAGAGCTCTGTCCTAAGTCGGTATAAGCAAGGGGATAAGAAGGGAAGTGAAGGAAACGATCCTTGCTAAGTGAGAAAAGGTGTATATATACTTTGGGTGAAATTCCAACATAAGGACAACTTGTTTCTCCATTTCTCATCTAGGTCCTTCCCTTATTCTAAGCCACGTTTCTCCCTTCCATACTTAAGCAAAACTCATCTTAAACACAAGGTCTAAAGGTGAAGAAAGACAACTTCTTACTAAGTTGCACATATAGAAGGGTTATTAGGCTTATAACTTGATTATTTAGTTACTAGGGTTATCCTTCTTATTTGTTTATTCAAATGAAGCGCCCCCTTTATCATCTTTACTCTAATTGATGCCAAGAGTCATAAAAGATATTCTAGAAGGTATATTTTACATGTTTCACCCCATGTTTTGGGTAAATTGCACTTTACACCAAAACTAGGTTTTAAAGCACAAGGATTGCTCCACAAGCTACCTTTTGGTGCCAAGCTTGGAGAATCCATAATACTTCATCAAATTCATTCTTATGATGTCTTATCATCAGAGGAACATCTAAACATGTGCAATTTGCAAGTTAACCCCTCTAATTGGGTAATTTGCACATAAGTCCACTTTTAACAAAACAATATTACAATATTGTTTAAAAAGGACAGAAATGGAAATATATGTTCCTCAGAAGCTTTAATTACATTATCAATAGATAACCACAATAATTTAATCACATGATTAAGAAAAACACCTGGGGTTAGTTCATAACCCAAGTTAGGGATGTTACATACGACCCCACCGCCCTCTTCTACTTCCTTGATCCCAACTGAACCAATAAACCATCTTGCTGGCTCTATCCATTAGTGGCCTCATCAGTGGAGTTAGACAGGTTCAGATGCCACCACAGATGGCGTAACTACTGATACAACACAGAGTCATCATTAGCCAACCCAAGAAGGAAGGATGATGCAACCCCATGCATCAAACTTTCACCAGTAGGACTTCAGGCTTGTCGAATGACAACTCTAAATGAAGGTATGCACTACATCTTTTATTTCAATTTCAGAATTAGATCTTACACGACAGATGGGATATAAACACAAAATATTAACTTTATTGACTAAGTTGACCCCTTACAATTATATATATACTTATCACGATGGCATGCATATATGTACTAGAGTATTAGTCTATAGGGAATCTGAATCCAGTAGCTCATGTATTATTACTATTACAAAATCCATGAATAATATTAGGTAAGACAATATACAATGTGTTTCGAGTACTTGGCATAAAAATGATGATAATGTATAGTATTGGTTTCCCACAATAGGAGGTAATTATGTATTTAAAATACAAGTATAAGAGAGACTTTAACACTAAGTTCCTTCAAGAGCATCCTAGTAAATGTACCTGATGCAAAATGTATACTCAATCCTAGTTGACTAAACTTGAGCCATACAATAAATATAGAGAGAGTAAAACACAACACCGAAATAAAGGAATGTATATTAGTATGGAACACATATGTGTAACCTAGAAATATTTAGGCATATGTATGTTCAAAGATGGATATTAGAACTAATACTAAATACCTAATGGATCATATATCCACTTAATAAGACTCCAACACTAATGTGTCATTAATGATTGGGACTAGGATAAGGACAATATAAAAATCTATAATAGAAATGTATACACATGTTAGCTTTGATTTGACTAACATACATAATGTATTCCTAGGATGAATACTCGACTTTGAGGATCAGGTATATCCATTGAGTTAACAACTAGTCATGAAAATCAGGTATGTACATCCTCTATTTTATTTTGGGCATTATTTGACTAAAACCTACTTTCTTTAATGAGGCATCTTTTGAACTGTTATTCCTTATGAAATCTAAATTCTTGAACATTTGCATTTCCTGTTGTTGACTCATTATATCATTATGGTTTTTGGACTACCTTGTTTATAAGGGTACTTGTACCCCACTTTCTATGAATGCCTTTTTATGAAAATTGACTAAAATGCTAGTCTTGCCTCTCTATTTTATGCATGCTACATATTTGACTAGAATATCGAGAATAGTGGTACTTATGTACAATCATACTTATATAGGGTGTGAGTTTCCGCCCGGGGTGTGCGGTTCCACCCTTATTGATTTTTAGGCCATGATCCTATGGTGTTATGACCCTGTTTTAGGTATTTTTTAGTCAACATTGTTATGCATGCAAATGTTTGTTGTTTTAATATGAATTTGTGGATGAGCATTATGGAAAGACACTCTTTATTATCATGCTTGTATTCTGAATTTAATATGCCTCATTTCTTTTGTTACATTTCTCTTGAACTTATCTAATTGCAAATAGCCCCCCTTTCTTGTGGGAACATATCTTTATACTTAAAACCCATTATAATGCCCGAAGTGTTTTGTATATGTACATACTCAGCCTTTGCTGACCTCTATACTTTGTTTCCTATTTTCTGGGTGATGTTCCCTTACACCTAGGTGTAGGTACATTAGAGGACATGGACTCAAGAAGATCATGAGCAGGACGTGGATTTAGGGATAGCTTGGGATAGTCGGGTTGCCCTCTGCAACTGGCCTTAGATTTATAACTTTTCATTATGTCATGCCACCTTTTATGGTGAGGAACAATTGTATAAAGATACATCTTGTAACTTTGAATTTGTTTTGTTTTCGCTGCTTTATTATTACATGTCTCTTGTATTATATCATTTGAGTGGATCCCCTTTTGGGTCTCACTCTTTATATCCCTCTATCACTCAGACAATGAAATGCCACACGAAAATGTGTGGAACATCCATAAACAACATGTTACCAGAAATATAGGTTAATTAAAACCGAATATAGAAAGCAAATAAATAAAGAAACTATTACATCCATATCCTTATCCTGCAAGGAAACATGTTATATATAAAACTATATAAACCTTGATACATGTCTATAACTTATAGTAACTAGATGTTTCGTAAGCACGAAGAATTCACCACTTATTTATATATATATACAGAATAGGTCGTACCATGCCAATAACAGGATAAACAAGCTACATCTGCTATACATCGTAAAACATCGTCAAAATACCTCCAAGGACCTGAGAGAGAGGGATGACTCTAAGTCTCTACTACAAAACAACCCAAACAACAGCATATCCATCTCTTGCCTCCTACAGTTCTTCTTGTTGCTCAGATGCAACCTCACGACCACCACCATGTCTAGCACCATCACCTAAAAAGGTTTAAAACTAGTGGGGTGAGACACATAGTCCCAATGATAAACATAACTCCCCGCCGAACTATAAAACTTCAGAAATCTAGAACAAGTAAAATAGATAACTGATACAAGCAGCTCATATATGCAACATACTAAACAAAACCAACTTTATTAACAACATATCAAGATATCCGAGAGGCATACAATCTAGATATTTCTTAAGGAACATGATTGACAATATAATCTATATAAGAACTCATCATAAGTTATGAGGAATGTGTAATTAACTACAAGATATACTAGAGCAACTATACAATCAAGGCCTCAACCAATATTCCGTGCTTTGCCCTAAACCATATATACTATACGGCTAGATTACAATTTATTACGCCCTGAGGAAGTGAGTCATACCGCTCAAATCCAACCTTCGGTTGTGAAGCCCAAACCCCGTGCCATATAAGGTCAATGGAAGAGCCAAATTCCATGACCTCACCTCCTCGTGGTCAGTGCACGATATCCAAAGTAGGACTGCAGTCTCTTTCTTAAGTGGCCTCATCCACATGGTCAGCTCTATAGGCTACCCTTTTCTCTAGCCCGCCTTACTACAGGTCTCGATGCTAGCATACCTTGAGCCACATGCCTATTCACTGTGCTCCTGAGCCATGAATGCATTCATGCTCCATCATACCGAGCCATGGGCCTATTTACCATGCTCTAACCATACCGAGTCTACAACCGAAGTTGTACTCTAATCCTCCTATTTTCAGCTAGGAGAAACCCTGCATATTCAACAATATGCGCTCTAGGTAATCCCCTATGATAAACCTATTTCACCATCACCAGCTACTGACGATGATGGATCTATGTCCAGGGAAAAACTACATGAAATGTTCCACTATAATTAATTAGTGTATTTTAAGTGAATTGTTGAGGCAACCAGGTTATAAAACATAAACAACATTGTGTCATACTAGAACTGCCATTATCATATTTCTATGGGATCTCAATCCCTCATCACATAATGCCACTGCCTCTCAAGGCTTCATCATCATACATCATCATCATAGAGGATAACACCTCAAATAAGCACTCAACCTTTATCAGGTCACCAGACCTTTCTCATCATACTAGAAATATGTGTTATCTCATCAACAAGGAGTATCGATATTCAGTGTTATACAAAACACATACACCTCATAGTTCTTACCTGGCTATGAATTCATTTGATAACACCTACATGGTTTGTATGATATCAAGAGAGATAACTTGATCACCAAACATAGATCTTTTAGAGAGCATGTTATGATTATCATGCCATTAAGATTTAGGGTACATATGATTTGAAACAACATTCATTATTATGAACACATGAAGCATAAAGTTGTATATGGTAAGCCAAATCAACTCATACTAAAGTTACCAAAACCGCGAACATCCACCATGCCCTATCTCTCATGACATCATCTCACTTAACATCAACCTTAGGTAACAAACATGTCACTGGTTACAACCTATCTTTCATATCTCATCAACTAGGGTTCTCGGGCTAGACGCATCCCTCACCAAAGGTGTCACCTACCCTCACTAAAGGTGTGGCGGGTCGCACTATCCCTCACCCAAGGGATATCGGGTAGGGTCATATCCCTCACCCAAAATGCTAACGTTGAGGGAACCAAAACCTTAGGGCATTGGACACACATATCGTCCACAAGCATAACGTGCACCCATGCACAAGGGGTAACGGGCAGAATAGAACCAAAGGTGTGTCGTGCAACCAGGTGCAGGGTGTATCAGGAAACACCTCCACTCTATCAGCCAAGACACTCCACTGCCATCCTTCAGGCAACATCATGGGCAGCTCACCATGGCGCCCACAGAGCTCCCATATCGCCCAAGGCAGAAAACCCTAACGCCCAAGCTGCATCTTGCTCCAGGCAACATAGCCACTAGGGTACCATGTCGGGCAGCACAATTAGGGAAGTGTCATGCAAGGTACAAACCATAACGCCCAACACAAGGTTTGCCTACCACACTCATATCGGTCAAGGGAACCAACCACTATATCGCCCATCCAGGGTTACATCAACCAAGAGTCCATATCGGGCAACACCATGTCGGCCTAGGGATTGGAGCTCACCTCACAACTCAAGGAAGGAGGGGTGTTGCTCAACCGACAAGGCATGGCCTAACCATGTCGCCCAAGGCACTCAAGAAGGGATGTCAACCAAGCATTATATTGGCCAAAGACATAACGTCCAACGACACCATCTAGGGTAAGGGTCCATATCGGTCAAAGGGTCAACAAAACATCACTTAGCATATCGCCCAAGGCTCATCCCTAGGAGAGGAATATCGGGTAGAACACATCATAAGGGTATCATGCAAGGGTTCAAAGACCATGACAGGTTGGTCATCTTCAACCTCATGACTGCCACCAAGAAGCCCTAAAAGTTCAAGAGAGTTGGCACACCTCTTAAGACATTTAAGTGAGAGAGGGGTATTGCACAACTTCCATCATCTATCAGGAAACAAGGAGATCCATCATATCACATCAGCCAACCAACCAAATCTCAACTCACCATTGGATTTGGAGACCCTAAGCTCACCTCTCAACAAATAAGTGAGAGAGGGGTTTTGCCCAAGGAACTCCACATCCATGGTTCGTCCAACCCAAGGCAACCCAAGATAACCAATTCCAAAAAGTATAGGGTACATCTAAAGCAACCTTATAACCATTAAAGCAAGAAACATAGCTAAAAGATGACATGGCCGATCAAGATAGCACATATAGAATGTAGCATGAAAAAGAAGTAGTACAGCTAGGGTTAGGAGTTATGCAACCCACCTCAAGCTCTAAAGCTCCAAGCTTCTAGCACCAAGCTCCAAGCTCTAAGGCACCACCTTCGGCCAACATAAAGAAGAACAACTTGTAACCACCATGGCTGAAGAGAAGGAAGAAGAAGAAGAAGATGTCAAGGAAAGGAAGAGATACCTACCACAAGAGAAGGAAAGATATAAGCTAGAAAGGTGTGTCGCCCAACACACCAGCAGTATTACCCACCACTTGCTCCACTCTTCTCCTAGCTCAGCCACCAAAGGAAGGGAAGCAACTAAAGGAACCAAAGAGCCTAGCAAGCAAAGGAGGGGTTCGTTTATATACTATGGGGTGAGAGGGGGGGAACCAAGGAAAGGTGGCACCCACCCATAGCACACTTGTCCAAGGAGTGTGCCACATGTTAGCACCCCAAAAACCCACAGCCATGAGTTGCCATCCACTAAGCAAAGCAACAACCACTTGTCCAAAGATGGTGAAATAAACGAGGCTAAGGTGGAGGGTGTGTGTGTCGCCCAATATGGCAACCCCACACACCATGGCCGATACAACTCCCTACCCGACACAACAACACTTCTTGGCCGATAAACCAAGGTCCATCTCGATACCGAGCTTCAACAAGGCTCAACAAGGCAAAATAAAGTCCAACCAGGCCCAAAGCTACTCAAACAAAGAGGCCAACCCATCCTCTCAACCCTGAAGGATGCAAGGAGATGTTGGTATGTATGCCCATAGAGCAAGTCATATGATGATTGTAATGGGATACTTTGTAAATTATTTGAATAATAATAAAGGCAATTTCTGATCTATATGTTTAAACTGTTTCTGAGATGATGGTGTAACATGATAGATGTCTAAAGAGTGGTTTTACTCAATGACGTATGCTTTTGGGTTGAGGACCTAAACGATGAGATCATACAGATGTTAAGAGTATACATTCTTGATTAGTCCCTAGTCGGTTGTTATTGTGGAAATAACCATAGACATCAATAACACTAAAGAATAGATTGTGTGTTGGTTGATGACATAATCTCATTAGTCATGATATAGTGATATCAAACCAAGCACATAGGTACATGTTAGAGAACAAGGTACCAGACAGACCCACCGTGAGAGTGACACATGGAACCATGACTTGGTAATCACAGTCAGCTCTCACAGTGATGGTGGTGAGTGTGATTCTTAGACCTGAAATCACTACACTCAACACATGTCGTTGGGTACACTTTGACATCATCAAACGTAGTCCTGAAACATGGGTTGTTATGAAGGTGATGATTGGGTGGCTTTGACACATGGAGCTTTTGAGGGGTGAGTGATAGATATGGGATTTGTCCCTCCTGAGGGAGTTTGATGTCCTTGGCCACTTGATGATTAGGATTGAGAAAGGCATGCACATGCACGTGTGAATCAATATGTGATATTGATGTCACACATCTCACCCAGTCTGCTCTGAGATCAAGGAAATGAATGAACATTGACAGGATGATTGTTCCATGCATCGAGTTCATTCAGGATATCAGTGATTAAGGAATTATACATTCACTATAACACCATTCATGGGTTGTAGGATTGAAAGTTGTTCTCCAACTTTCTATTACACTTGGGTAGCACTGATGTGTGACTAGGCACCGCTCTTTGCTTGTGAAGTCATAAGTGTTATGGACTTTCACTGCCAACGTGAAATGGACCTATAGGGTCACGCACATAGGATTTAACCTAGAATAGGAGTTTGTGCACAAACATGTTTAGATTGATTACTAAAGGAGTTTAGTAGTTCAATTAAACACTCAATCAATTGATAGCTCAGTATCATAGTGTTCAAGGTGTTGGACTCATTGATTAGAGTATCAGATTGATTGAAACTGTGATTGACTAAATCTACACAATCTGCACTCCCAACTGATCAACTCATGTGATGAACCGATCGACTGAGCTTGGTGAACCGATCAGCTCAACTGGTGAGTCGATCGACTCATGGACAGGGTGAAGTGATTCATTCAAGTGTTGAAACGATCGGTTCAACTCCAACCAAGAAAGTTGGGAAAGTAAGATTGGTGAGAAATTTCCTTTCATTTCACTTGCCCAATTTGATTGGAACAAGGATTGGTATTTGATACCAATTCAAAACAAAAGAAGAAAAGTCAATCAGGAACTGATCAGGACCACGAACCGACCAGTTCAGAAATGAACTGACCATTTCATGGGTCCCAACCGATCGGTTGAGGTGTCAACTGACTGGCTTAGATCCCCAACCGACTGTTTCAGTTGTGAAACGATCGGTTCAGGTTACACAGTTGGTTGTTTTTGTGGAAAATCTCGAACCCTTCTACTCCTGCTTTAGTCTCGCATTGCTCGGGATAGAGAACCCTGTCCCATGACCCTCCTATATATAGGGGTATTAGGGGCTTCTCAAAGAACAACTCAGTGCAACCAGTTGCTCTGTGAAGTTGTCGTTCTCTCTGGTTTTGGTAACCGAGAGAGCCCGAGCAAGTGCTACCCAATAAGGGAGTCACAGTAAGGGAAAAACAACTGTAGAAAGCGACTGGTGGTAGGAGAGTGTGTTGGCGACTAGTACGCCAACAGGAGGGTGCGACTCCTTCCGATTCCTTGTGGGACAAGGAGATCGAAGTTCTAGGCAGTCTGTGTGGATGACTGTAGAGGCGGGAGACCTCTGCCACTCAGAGGACAACTGTCAATCCCGATAGTCCCGGTGAGACCAGGATTCTTCAGTCCCGGTGTGACCAGGAGCTACACAGACACCGTCCATGATCAGAGGATAAGACCGCACAAGGCGCGAAGTATTCTCACCGAGCAAGCCTCGGGACAAGGTATGCATCCACAAACCAGCTTTCCTAATATATAGACGTTGATGTGATTCCTTTTGTTCTGGGTTTTGGGAGAAAATTTTTGTTTCTGATGCTTCTCTGCCTCTCGTAAAACCCAACAGTGGTATCAGAGCCACGTCAACTGCTCTATAATTTAGGATTATTGATATGATTGATTTTGGTTTGTCGCCTTTATTTATTGCATACGATGTGAATAAAATTGGCTTTATGCATGTCCAATCCACAAATCCCAAATATACATATATGATATGTAATATTAATGCACTCGATACGCGTCGCCCTTAAACGAGTTTTGTGGTGGATGTGTAGCATGGTTATGGCCTATAAACCCTATATCTGTGTGTGGTTGTATGTGGTTGCTTGCATCTCGGTCTGCGCACTGATTCCCTTTCTCTTATTCCTGATGTAACTCGAAATAATTCGAGACTTCTTTCCTACCTTTGCTCCCCCCGAATGTAACTCGTGGTTTCACTATTCAATTGTAAATATGATAGATTTTATTTCCTATTATGTCAAAGAACGGCGGACGACCTGACGATGACTTGAGACGATCGGTTCAAGGCGTGAACCGATCAGTTGGTGTTCCAGATGACCAGTTCGAGGAGAGAGACGAGCGGGTGGCGACCTGAGGAGAAGCACGACGACCGGTGAATCGATCGGCTAGAGGCGCCAGTCGATCGGCTGGTGGCACCCGAACAACCAACTTGTGGCAAGCCAATCAGTCATAGAGATGAGCTGATCAAACCCAGAAAGGAAGGAACAAATTTCATCTTGGTCAGGTTGCATGTGATGTATACCTAGATGACTGTGATTTCTCTTGGCTCGAGGAATCACAATAGGATGGCCATAATCATTGCTTTTATCGTTTTGCATGTTTTCTGTGGGATATAGCATGTATATGATGTGCACTATATATTGTGGTGATTGGATATGTATATGTATATAAAAACCAAATCCCTCATTAAATATTAAAGTTTAAGATGCCTTCCAAATGAGACACACGTGAAAAGCTTGATCGACCAAGTGTGGGCACACCCTAGCGTGGTGCACCGTCTATCTTGTGGAAGCGTGAAGGATGAACATGTGGGTCTGCCCTAGCAGGGTGCATATTCATCGTGTTGACTTTGGGTCAGACTTAAAAAGGTGACATAGATAGGATCTAGCACCTTGAGGCATGGAGATGATCATGGCAAGGAGTTGCATGTGACATCTTTCAAGAGTTGCATATGATGCAATTGGCAAGAGTTGCCTACCTGGGAGATCTGAGTTGTGGGTGACAGCCCTAGCTGGTCCATGGCTCAGAGGATTTTAGGATCTTGGCCCACTAGAAGATTGTACGCTGCAATCTTCCAAATTGATGGTGAGGGCTGTCAATTGGAGTCAAAATAGTGGGAGTGGTAATTAATTAAATGCCTAATTAACTATCGTCAAATTTTAAATTTTATTCAAATCAAATCAAAAGGAGTTTTGACAAATGCAATTTTCTCTTGTAGAATGGTAAAAGAATCATCTTTTAAAATGGGAAAATTAATTGAGAACAAATTCCATAACTGGTTGAGGACTGTGAGAAGTGTTATGCACAATCCACATATACTAGGAGCCTTTGAATCTACTCTATGTACGCTTAATGCGTTGGTGAAGAAGAAAGAAAGTTCATTGATAGAGATCAATGGAACGAAAGGTAAGGGAGAGAAGGATTCTCTCGCCAAACCAATTTCTTCTACATGGAGAGGATGGAAGGAATGATGGAAGAAGAAGTCAGAGATAGAGATCTCTACTTCTGTTGTATACGTAATAGAGATTAACTTTACTACTTCTTCGTCATGGGTACTTGATACCGGATGCGGATCTCACATTTGTTCAAATGTGAAGGATCTTAAGAGAAGTAGGCCTTTAGGGAAATGCGAGGTTGAACTACGCGTTGTCAATGGGGCAAGAGTTGCCGCCAGTCCCGTAGGAACCTATGAGTTAACTCTACCAAGTGGGCTAATAATAGAGTTGAAGAACTTCTATTATGTATCTGCCATAAATAGGAATATCATTTCTGTCTCTTGTTTGGACAAAGATGCATTTGAATTTCTTATTAAGAATGGAAAATGTTCCATTTCTAAAGATGGGATCTTTTATGGAAGTGCCCCAATGTCTTATGGTTTATACTTGATAGATCTAGAGACAAATGTATACAATGTAAACACCAAAAGGCAAAAACTCGACAACTCAAAAAAACATATCTTTAGCATTTTCGTCTAGGGCACATAAATGAGAAGCACATTTCTAGACTCCATAAAGATGGTTATCTAGACTCTTTTGATTGTGAATCAATAGAGACATGTGAATCTTGTTTGTTGGGTAAGATGATCAAGACTCCCTTTTCAGGTAAAGGTGAGAGAGCTAGTGATCTATTAGGACTCATACATACTGATGTATGTGGGCCTTTTAGAACTAATGCTAGAGGTGGGTATCAGTACTTCATTACCTTTACTAATGACTTCAGTAGGTATGACTATGTGTACCTGATGAAACATAAGTCAGAAACCCTTGAAAGGTTCAAGGATTTCATGAATGAAGTACATAACCAACTTGGTAAAAGTATTAAGGCACTTCGATCTGATCGAGGTGGAGAATACTTAAGCCAGGAGTTTGAGGACCTTCTGCAAGCCCGTGGTATTGTAACACAATGGACTCCGCCTGGAACACCACAGCATAACGGTGTGTCTGAAAGAAGGAATCGCACATTGTTGGATATGGTGCATTCAATGATGAGTTTTGCTGATCTTCCAATTTCTTTCTGGGGTTATGCTCTTAAAACTGCCACATTTACACTTAACCGCGTACCATCTATATCGGTTCAAAAGACACCATATGAGATATGGTACGGGAAGCATCCCAATTTGTCTTTTCTAAAGATTTGGGGTTGTGAGGCTTATGTTAGGAAAATGTTTCCTGATAAGCTTGGACCCAAATCTGATAAATGTTATTTTGTTGGATATCCCAAGGAAACGAGGGGATATTATCTATACCACCCTACTGACAACAAAGTGTTTGTTCCCAGGACAGCTGTATTCCTAGAGAAGGAATTTATTTCTAAAGGAAGCAGTGGGAGGAAAATAGAGCTTGAAGAGGTTCAAGCCTAATAAGAAAACATTGAACCAGTTGATGTACGAGAGGAATATGGAGATTCACAAGGTGTTGTGGGATCTCATTCTCCTCTGGTAACACAAGGACCTCGTAGATCTAGTAGGACCCCCCTTGAACCTGAGAGGTTTGGATACCTTGTGACTCAGGAAGGTGGAGAGTTGATCATAGATGATGATCCAACTACCTACGTAGAGGCTATGGAGGGACCAGATTATGAGAAATGGCTTGAAGCCATGAGATCCGAGATGGAATCCATGTACTCCAACAAAGTATGGACTTTGGTGGAACCATACGAAGGGGTAAAACCCATAGGGTGCAAGTGGGTCTTCAAGAAGAAGACCGACATGGATGGAAATGTGCAAACTTATAAAGGCAGATTGGTTGCGAAGGGATTTTGACAAGTTCAAGGTGTTGACTATGATGAAACCTTTTCTCCAGTTGCCATGATTAAGTCCATCAGGATCATGCTTATCATTGCAGCTTATTATGACTATGCGATTTGGCAGATGGATGTTAAAACTGCATTCCTTAACGGGAATATAAATGAGGATGTGTACATGACACAGCCTGAAGGTTTTGTAGATCCAAAGAATGCCAATAAAGTCTGTAAGCTGTAAAGGTCAATCTATGGATTGAAGCAAGCATCTCAGAGTTGGAATCTTCGATTTGATGAGGAAGTTAAAGTGTTTGGCTTTATTCAAAATGAAGATGAACCTTGTGTGTACAAGAAGGTTACTGGGAGCTCGACCACATTCCTCATATTGTATGTGGATGACATACTTTTGATGGGGAATGATGTCTTAGCCTTAGAGAAGGTAAAGACTTGGCTTGGGAATACTTTCTCAATGAAGGACTTAGGAGAAGCATCCTACATTCTAGGAATTAAGATCTATAGAGATAGATCTATAAGGATTCTCAGACTAAGTCAAAGCATGTACATCGACAAAGTGCTGAAGTGGTTCAGCATGGAGAACTCAAAGAGAGGCAACATCCCCATGCTACATGGAGTCACCATCTCTAGAGCTCAATGTCCCCAATCTTGTGAAGAGAGGGAGCGTATGAATGGGATCCCATATGCATCAGCCATCAGATCCATCATGTATGCTATGTTGTGTACATGCCCATATGTCTCGTATGCTCTCAGCATGACGAGCAGGTACCAGTCAGATCCCGAGGATGCTCACTGGACAGCCGTAAAGAACATCCTCAAGTACTTGCAAAGGACTAAGGATCAGTTTCTTGTTTACAGCGGTGAGGAAGAGCTGGTGGTAAAGGGTTACACCGATGCAAGCTTCCAAACCAATAAAGATGATTACAGATCACAGTCAGGATTTGTTTTTTGCCTTAATAATGGAGCTGTGAGCTGGAAGAGTTCCAAGAAAGAAACAGTTGCCAATTCTACTATAGAGGCCGAGTATATTGCTGCTTCACATGCAACAAAGGAGGCTGTGTGGATCAGGAAGTTCATTTCTGAAGTTGGTGTAGTTCCCAGTAGCTATGATGCAATTGAGCTTTATTGTGACAATAATGAAGTTATTGCACAAGCTAAGGAACCCAAATCACATTAGAGGTCCAAGCACATACAACGATGCTTCCATCTCATACGAGAGATCGTACAATGAGGAGATGTGAAGATTTACAAAGTACCAACTGAAGACAACATAGCTGATCCACTGACTAAGGCCCTTTCTCAGTAGAAGCATGATGGTCATGCTAGGTCACAAGGACTGAGGTTCCTTGGTGACTGGCTCTAAGTGCAAGTGGGAGTCTGTTGGTATGTATGCCCATAGAGCAAGTCATATGATGATTGTAATGGGATACTTTGTAAATTATTTGAATAATAATAAAGGCAATTTCCGATCTATATGTTTAAACTGTTTCTGAGATGATGGTGTAACATGATAGATGTCTAAAGAATGGTTTTACTCAATGACGTATGCTTTTGGGTTGAGGACCTAAATGATGAGATCATACAGATGTTAAGAGTATACATTCTTGATTAGTCCCTAGTCAGTTGTTATTGTGGAAATAACCATATACATCAATAACACTAAAGACTAGATTGTGTGTTGGTTGATGACAGAATCTCATTAGTCACGATATAGTGATATCAAACCAAGCACATAGGTACTTGTTAGAGAACAAGGTACCAGACAGACCCACCGTGAGAGTGACACATGAAACCATGACTTGGTAATCACAGTCAGCTCTCACTGTAAGGACCCTGACCTGCGTTTAGGGTTTACCCTATTTGTTTTGCTTAACATTGGTGGTTTGATGCTTGCTAATCACCTTTGAGTTGTGATTAGGGTTTGGTTGTGCTTTGTTGAGAGTTTGAGGGGCTGCTTGCAAATAACCCAAGTTTAGGGTTTTGTGTGCAAGTTTGCCATCTTGAGTGATGTTTTCCCCTCTTTGCTTCCTCTAGGGTTGAGAGGAAGGCTTGGGCTTGTTGTTTGAGTTCTCTGGGCCTTGGTTGAGCTTGTTTGGGCCTTGGGGTGCCTTGTTTGGGCTTGCTTGAGCCTTGTGTCGGCCAAGACCAGCTTGTGTCGCCCAAGGAAGAGTGTGTGTCGACCTAGAGGTGGTGTGTCGACCTGGAGTAGCGTGTGTCGCCCAGCAGAGCTGCTAGTTGTGCCGCCCATGTTGCTTGGTCCAACCTTGACCATGTTTGGTGGACACTTGGTGTATATCTTGGACAAGTGTCTCTTGGTGTGCTAGTGTGTTGGCTTGAACCCTAGGACAAGTGTCCCTTGGGTGGACGACACTTAGCATGGATCTACCTTGTTTTCTCCTCCCTCTCCATCTATATATGTGGTTCTTTTCCCTTGCCTTAGCTTCCTTTGATCTTTTGGTCTCCCCTCCACCTTGAATGCACGACACTCCTCCCTCTCTTTCTTGTGTCGGTCGAGACACTCTCCTGGAGTTGTTGTGGTGGCCGATACCCTCTCTTGGATCAGCTTTGGTGGACGACAACCCTTGGAGCTTGGAGTGCATCTTCTTCCTTGGAGCTTGGAGCTTAAGGCGGGTTGCATAACTTCTAACCCTAACTTCTTTACCTCTTGTTCTTATTCTTGTTCATAAATTAATAGCTTATACTTGTACCTTGCTTGAGTTTCCTTTGGTGTCCGATCCCCCTCTAGGGTTTGGGGTTCCTTTATATACCTTGCTTTCTAGGGTTTGAGTATCCTTAAGTTGGAGGTTGAAGATGACCCTTGTTGGGTGACATCCTCTCTTGCCTTGTGATGGGCGATATCCTCCCTTGGTTTGGGTGTGTTGGGCGACACCCTTGTTCTTGTGATGGGCGACATAGTGGTGTTCTTTGTGTTGGTCGACATGGTGACCATGTTGGACGATATGGTTCCTATGATAAGAAACACCCTTGTTCTTGAGTTGGGCGAGACCCTCTCTTGTCTTGGTGTTGGGCGAGATGGGTACCTTGTGATGGGTGACATGGTGGGTGCTCTTGAGTTGAATGATCTCCTTTTCCATGTGGTGGACGATAGGGCCATGTATGGCAGGTGTGTTAGGGTTGGACGATAGGCTAGAATGTTGTGTTGGTCGATATGCCGACCATGTTGAGCGAGAAGGTTCCTCTTGAGTTGAACGACACTCTTGTTCTCTTGATAGACGATAGACCATGTGTGGTTCTTCTTGTGTAGGATGACATGGCCATGTGTGGCTGGTTTCCTTGCCTTGAACGATAGACCATGCATGTTGGCCGATAGCCATGTTGACCGATAGGCCATGCATGCCATGTTGGTCGATAACCATGCTGGCCGACACCCATGATGGCCGATAGCCAAGGTGGGTGATAGCCTAGGTTGAGTGTGTGTCGGCCGATAGGCCATGATAGGTGTAGTGAGGGTTGATAAAAGTTATGGTGAGAGAATTGTAATCCTATAGTAACGGTCCTTTATGATGAGGAAGTGGTTAGATATGCACCAATAAAGGATGGTGGTGTCTTGTTAGTAATAACAACAATGAGTATGATGCCTTGCAATAATAACAGTACTAATACTAGTAATGATGCCAATACTAATAATGTGAGTAATGATGATAATGGTAGTAGTGATGGTAATGAGGAAGGAAATGGTAATAAGATGCATGATGTGATCCTTATGCTTATTTGGTAATAATAAAGAAGATGATAGTAATAATGGTGATCATAATAATGATGACAATAATGGTAGTAATGATATGCATGAAGTAATCCTTGTACTTAATTGTTAAATGAGAATGGTGATAGTTACACTAGTAGCTTGCTCAACGATATGGTAATAATGATGATAGTGGATGGTGACATAATGGTAGTGGTAACAATAGTACTTGTTCTGTATGTTTGGACACCTTGATTACTTGTATAATCTTGAGATAAGAGTAAGCATGTATATGGCTTGTTAATAATGTGACTTGATTACCAAATAGGGTAAGAATGATAAGTAGAGTATCTTGAATGGCATTTCATGATGGTAGCATATTCCTTATGATTGAATCTACGATTATTGTGTACTCTAACCCTGCATGTAATGATTAGCCTTGAAAAGGGCTATGAGACACACATGATGAGTAACATCACTTGGTAATTACCCTGGTTAATGAGATGATATGTATAATGTGCTAAGTTCCATGATGATGATGTGAGCCTTGAGAGGCATTGACAGTACATGATAAGGGATTGAGATCCCATGGTATGTGATGACCCTCAAGATGGATCTAGATGGTTGGCAAGAGGCCAAATGGTAACATGTGATGTTGGATCCTTGTGATGCATCAGGTTGATGTGATTAAATAATAGTATAATGTTGTTTACTTTCCGTTATATCTTGCATGTTATACAACTTGGTTGAATCATGCAATCCATCTAAAAGATACTAATTAATCACAGTGAAATATATCATGTAGTTTGCCCTGGCCATAAATCCATCATCGTCAGGACTTGGTGATGGTGAAACAGGTTCTCCTACGGGTTAACCTGGAAGCGCATATTGCTGAATATGTGTAGGTTGCTCCTAGCCTGAAAATGAGGAGGTAAGAGTGTAACTTCGGTTACAGACTCATATACGTATATAGAGCATGGTGAACAGACACATGGCTCAGGATATGTGATGTGTGAGCATGAATGCGTTCATGGCTCAGAGCACGGTGAACAAGCTCGTGGCTCAGTTTTACTAGCGCTGAGACCTGTACTAAGGCGGGCTAGAGTGAGGGTAGCCTATGGAGATGACCCTATGGCTTAGACCACTTCAGCATGTGACTATGGTCCTGCTTGTGTTGTACTCGTGTACTGACCACGAGGTGGGAGGTCGTGGAGTCCGGCTCTTCCATTTGACCTTGTATGGCACCATATTGGGTTTCGTAACCGAAGGTTGGATTTGAACGATACGGTTCAAATCCTCAGGGCATAATAATACATAATACAGCCGTTTAGTGCTTATTGCTTAGGATAAACACGAAACATTGGTTGAGGCCTTGTTTATGTAATATCTTTGTTATATCTTGCAGGTTATGTGATAATATGTCTGATCTTGATAAGCAGGTTCTGTGACATTATATCTTGTTCTGATAATCATGTCGTATAGTGATATATCTTACCTTGATAATCATGTTCCATTGAAAGATATCTGGTTATATGCTTTTGTATAGCTGGTAAGCTTGTCGGTAAGGATAGCTTTGCTTTATATAGATTGCTCTTATTATACCTATTATTAGATATTTGCTGTTATAATCTATCTTGCTGAGGTTCTGTAGTTGCGGTGGGGAGTTATGTTTCCTGCTGGGACAATTGTTCAATTGTCTCACCCCGCTGGTTTAACCCCTTTTTAGGTGGTCGAGGTAGGCGTGGTCATGGTCATGGTGTTGCGGCCGAGCAGCTTGAGGAGCAGTAGAAGGCAAGCGTTGGACATGCTGCTATTTTGGATGTTTTGAATAGAGTCTAGAGTCATCCCTATACTCTCAGGTCCTTGGAAGTGTTTTGACGTTGTTTCAGGATGATCGATCGATGATGTTTGTATATCCTGCTATTGGCCGGATGGGGGCTTTTTCTGTATATGAACAGGTGGTGAACTCATGTGATGGATGAGCAGCTATTTTTGTAAGCTGTGGACACATATCAGATCTCGTGTATGTATATATATGACATGTTTCTGTGCAGGATGAGGACTGGAAAGTAATAGTTTCACAGTTTATTAGTTTTCCGCAATCGGTTTTAATTAACCCGTGTTTTCATAAGCTGTGGTTATTGTTACGACCCGCCTTGAGCTTATCCTGTAAGTATGCTGTTAAGCATGCGTTTAGCTGATGTGCTAAGTTACAAGCCTGTTTTTGTTAATAATGTTTAAAATGGATACGACATGTTCATAGTGTGTATCCTATCTCTTAAAAGCGTGTAGGATCTTACGCTTGAAGCGTTGCCAGAGAAATCGTTCGAATCCGACCTTCGAGTCAAAAGTTGCATGTTTTTGGGCTTGTAGGGACCTGTTTGTAGTTTTTGGAAGTTTTTGAACTTTGCGATTTGGCCCCTAGGTTTTCTTCCTTATCTACTCTTTCTCCCTTATCTCGTTTCATTTCTCAGAAATGAGAGAACGCAGCAGCGTTCCTCTCCTTCTTCCGCATGAGAGAGAGAGAGGGAGCTGAGAAGGGAAGGACTTTCGGAGCTTCGTTTTGCTCTGGCTAGTAGCTGCGACTCGTCCTCTTCCCTGCGTTCATCCTCTTCTTCGTCAATTCGATCCGGTTTGCAGCAGGAGCTGCGGTTGCAGGGAGACGGCCAGGAGATTGGGGTGCAAGGAGCAGCCCTAGCTCGTCTCTCTTCCCCTTTCAGGTTCGGTTTAGTGGTGTGCATCAATTGCGACCGACTTGCGGTGTTTGTTTGAGTTTTGCCCGTCGATTCGAGAGAAATCGACTCTTGCAGGTCCGGTTTTGTTTTCTGCCTGTGCGCGGTTCGGCCGAGTTCGTATTCGGTCAGCCGAGTTTCTTATTAGGGCAATCGAACAGAGTTTTGGTCGGCCGAGTTTCTTTGTAGGTATATCAAGCAGTGTTACGGTCGGCCGAGTTCCCCAGAGGATCGGCCGAGTTTCCTGCTGGTCGGCCGAGGTTGGTCGGCCGAGTTTCAGAACCTGGGAGGTGTTCGGCCGAGTTCCAAAGTGTTCGGCCGAGTTTCAAGTTGTGAGTGGCAGTTCATTCAGAAATCATTATTTAACTCATTTTAAATGCTTATTTGCTTCAGTATCAGTTGATATGACTCTTAAACAGTGTAGCGTGTACGTTAAAGTATGATAAGTTCATTGGAACTTGAAATGCGTGATATGAATGATGAAAAAGATGAAATTCTATGTTTTACAGTCGTAATGTGATATTTCTTTTAAACTGTTTATCTGTTAACTAATTAATAGACTTAGGTGCCCTAACACCGTAGAACCCCTCGTGAGGTCTGCACCTTGGGGTGAAACGACCTACCTAGCGTGTGTCTAGGTGGTCGGTGACTCGTGTTCAACAATAATCCGTGCGTGCGTCACGGTGGCACGAGGACAGAAAGGCAGTGTTCAACAATAATCCGTGCGTGTGTCACGATGGCACTGGAAAATATAGGGGTTATTCAACAATAATCCGTGCGTGTGTCACGGTGGTAACCCAGACTCTCCGCCTGTGTGCTCAGGTTAGAGGAGGAGTCTAGAGTACACTCTTTTGAGAGTGCAGTGAGGCCGTGTGAGCCTGAGAGTCCTGACGCAGACCAGGACAGCAGTCAGACTTAGCATTTCCCGGGTGTGTCGCTAAGTCTTGTACGGTGAGATAGTAGCATGAACTTGCTACGGATCTTTATATGCAGAGTACACTGCATATGATTAGGGCATAATAATATGAATAAGTAACCATGTAGGATCACAGTAAATTTATATAACTGTTTATTTACCTGAATTACCTGTTGATGCTTAGAAATGTGATTATTATCTGTATATCTGCTATGTCAATAGAACTGCCCTGCTTGAACTGTATATATGTTTATTTTCAATTTATAAACCTGACGAGTTGTTTAGTGATAGCTTAGTGAAATGTTATTCACTGAGCGAGTAGGCTCATCCCTCTACTCAAACATTTTCAGGTCAGCATTAACATCAGGAATCGGAAGGATCGTTTCATCCTAACGCCTAGTTGATAGAAGGTTTGTAGTTAGTCGAGTTAGAGGTCTCTTAGTCCTTTCCCCTCGATCTTCGGGACAAGGTGTGAGTGAGAGAGAGAATGTGTACAAAGATGTAAATTAACTGTTATGCTTTACTTTATGTTAATCAATGTATTACGATGTAGACTTTGCTTGTATCTGCTATCAGTTTAATAGAAAAGTTCCTGCAGTTTGCTTAGTTTCTGTTTACAGCTTAAGCTTGGTTATCATTTAAATATCTTTAATTGTTTTTAAAAAGTGATGAGTGGTTGGTTGTGTGTAAATCCCATCCTGTCGCATCCTAATCTCGTAGTTTGTGGTTAATGCGAGATCGGGGCGTGACAAATTTTTGGTATCAGAGCTTAGGTTTGAGCACTTAGTTACTCAAGATCAGGGGACGATAAGAGACCAATAGGATTAAGGTTTAAGTGTCTTTCTTCTATCTGTAGTTTTCTAATAGGAAATATTCTATTATATCATTGCAGATGGCAGGAAGAGGCTTTGATCGTGATGATCAGGCTGAAAGCCATGTTGGCCCTGATCCACGGTACTTGGGTCCAGGTGGTGGTGACCACGTGGATGAAGCATCCCGGATGTACAGGATGTTCCTGGAGACCAAAGAGAGGTACAAGGCTGATAGGCAAGATTCTTCTTCTACCAGCAGTAAAGATCTGATGCGATCTTATGAGCTTGTGAAGAAGCTAGGTGGCACAGAGTTTAGTGGCACCACAGATCCCGCTGAGGCTGATGAGTGGTTTAGACAGATAGAAAAGGTTTTTCGCCTGATGGAGCTTCCAGAAGATAAGAAGATTAATCATGCAGTCTACCTTTTGACAGGCGATGCAGAGTTGTGGTGGCGTGGTGTGGAAGAAAAGAGGAGAGGTACAGAGCTTTCCTGGCAGGATTTCTCTGAGGAGTTTCATCTCAAATTCTATCCACCCACTTTTCTTAATGAGAAAATGAGGCAGTTACAGAATATTAAGCAGGGGAACATGACAGTTACTGAGTATGAAGCGCTTTTCACACGGTTAGCGAATTTTTGTCCGCAGCTTGTTCCCGACAACATAGAAAGATGCAGAAGGTTTCAGGAAGGGCTAAGGCCAGAAATTCGGCATACAGTTTCTGCTACTAGCAGGAGGAACAGAGAGAACTTTGGCGAGTTTGTTGAGGCTGCCAGACAGGTTGAAGAATCTGTGAATGTTGACAGGGTGCCCGAGTCTAAGAAAAGATCTGCAGATTTCAGTAGAGGGCAATCCAGTAGTGGATACATAGGTGGAGGTAGAGGTTTCTTTTCTAAGCTTGGGTGTGGCTTTGGTTGCTTCGGCAGGCAGAGATCTGAGGATGTCACTACTTCTAGAGGCAGAGGAGGATACATCCCAGGGAGATGGGGCAGTGCGTCTAGAGAGTAGCCATCTGGATCATCTACTTCTGTGACTGGTCCACAGAAACAGGAGATGCGGGTATGTAATACCTGTGGAAAATTTCACTCTGGGCAATGTTGGGGTTTAGATTATACAGGATGTTACCAATGTGGGCAGATAGGACATATAAAGAAGTTTTGTCCTCAGCTTCAACCAGCAGCATCACAAGCTTCTTAGTCTCAGTTTTATGATGTTCAGAGACAACCTCCAGCTGAAGGACCGAGTTCTTCTATGGCTTCTGGTTCCAGAGGTGGTGGAGTATCCAGTGGCAGAAGTGGTCAAAGAGGACAGCGTGGCAGAGGGAGAGCGGCAGCACGTTTCTTTTCTTTGACACCTCAGGAAGGTATAATCTCATCACAAGTTGTTACAGGAGAGATGCTTTTGTTTAATAATATACCAGTTTCAGTTTTGATAGATCCGGGAGCTACTCATTCTTTTATATGACGTTCTTTAGTTGGTGAACTTAATTTGTTAACTCAAGAGTTGGCAGATGAGTTAGTGTTGAGGGTTCCACTAGGTGGACCAACAGTTTTATCCGAGTCTTGTCCCAGATGCTTGTTATCTTTTGGAGGTTTCACCTTTGCTGCTAATCTCATACCCTTGGATGTAAATACTTTTCAAGTCATCTTGGGTATGGATTGTCTTGAAACATATCGAGTGCAACTCGATTGTTGGAAAAAGGAAGCTACCTTTCAACTAGGGGAATTTTCTTGTGTCTTTACTGGAGACAGGAAAGTTCTGCCTACGTGCATAATATCAGCTGCTGTAGCTGATAAGATGTTACAGAAAGGATGTGAAGCGTTCCTTGCTCATGTGATTGATACCAGAGCAGAAAAGAGCACTACCAGTGTTTATGATGTACCTGTGGTTTGTGAATTTTCTGATGTTTTTCCAGAGGAGTTACCAGGCTTACCTCCTGTTAGAGATATTGATTTTGAAATTTAGGTATATCCAGGTAGTCATCTAGTAGCACTGCCAGCCTACAGATTGGCACCTGCAGAGTTAAAGGAACTCAAGGTGCACTTGCAGGAGTTGCTAGATAAGGGTTTCATTAGACCCAGTTCTTCACCGTGGGGTGCTCCAGTCCTGTTTGTTAAGAAAAAGGATGGTACCATGCGTCTCTGTATAGATTACAGGCAACCGAACAAGATCACTATAAAGAACAAATATCCATTTCCGAGAATAGATGATCTGTTTGATCAGTTGCGTGGAGCGACGATTTTCTCAAAAATCAATTTGAGATCTGGATATCACCAGCTCAGAATAAAGGCTTCTGATATTCCCAAAACAGCTTTTAGAACCAGGTATGGGCATTATGAGTTTTTGGTCATGTCGTTTGGACTGACCAATGCCCCAGCAGCCTTTATGGATATGATGAATCGGATTTTCAAACCGTTCCCAGATCAGTTTATTGTAGTCTTTATAGATGATATTCTAATCTACTCCAGAGACGATGTACAGCATGAGCAACACCTGAGAGTAGTGTTGCAGTTGTTGAGACAACACCAGTTGTATGCTAAATTTAGCAAGTGCGAGTTCTGGTTGGCCGAGGTAGCATTTCTTGGACATGTTATCTCGAGAGATGGAGTCAGCGTGGATCCTAAGAAAGTTGAATCTGTGCTTCAATGGGAACAGCCTAAGACTCCTACTGAGATTAGAAGTTTCTTGGGTTTGGCAGGTTATTACAGAAGGTTTATAAAGAACTTCAATGTGTTAGCATCACCCATGACACGCTTGACGAGGAAGGATGCACTGTTTGTTTGGTCTGATAACTGTGAGAAAAGTTTTTAGATTTTAAAGAAGAAGTTGACTTCAGCACCAGTGTTGGTTCTGCCAGAAGTAGAAAAAGGCTATACAGTGTTTTGTGATGCTTCCAGGAGAGGATTGGGCTGTGTACTGATGCAAGAAGGCAAAGTTGTAGATTACACATCTAGACAGCTTAAGAAGAATGAAGAGAATTACCCTGTTCATGATTTGGAATTAGCTGCTATAGTTCATGCTCTTAAGACATGGCGTCACTACCTGTATGGTGAGACATGTCAGGTGTTTACAGACCATAAGAGCCTAAAATATATCTTCACTCAGAAAGACTTGAATTTGAGACAGCGCAGATGGCTTGAGCTGATCAAAGACTATGATGTGACAATCGATTACCATCCTGGTAAAGCGAATGTTGTAGCTGATGCCTTGAGTAGAAAGTCAAGTTCAACAACAAATGCATTTTCTATGGCATGCTTCAAGAGAGACTTGCTTGTAGATATGCGAAAGTTGAATTTAGACTTGGATGTGACTGGACAGAGTGGGTTGATTGCTCAGATGCAAGTCAGATCTACTTTTTATAATCAGATTAAGGAGTTACAGCAGAATGATGATGAGTTGTGGCAAATCATGCAGGAAATGTCAGAAGGTAAGAGAACAGAATTCATGTTTTCTAGTGATGGTGTGTTGTGTCTTCATAATAGGTTGTGTGTACCTGGGAACAGTGAGTTGAAAGAGCAGATTCTTGAAGAAGTGCATACTTCTATGTATGCTATGCATCCAGGTAACACAAAGATGTATAGGAACCTCAAAGAGCTGTACTGGTGGTCTGGCATGAAGAAGGATGTGGCTGAATACGTGGCTAGATGTGGAGTATGTCAGCAGGTTAAGGCTGAGCATCAGAAACCTGCTGGTACTTTGCAGTCACTTCCTATACCAGAATGGAAATGGGAACACATCACGATGGACTTTGTGGTAGGATTACCCAGGACGCCTAAGGGTTCAGACTCGATATGGGTGATTGTGGATAGGCTAACTAAGTCCGCTCATTTTCTCCCTGTCAAGTCAACCTTTGACGTTTCAAAGTTGGCCAAAGTTTATGTGGATGAAGTAATCAGGTTGCATGGAATTCCAGTTTCCATTATTTCTGACAAAGATCCAAAGTTTACATCTAGATTCTGGAATCAGTTACATCGTGCGTTGGGCACAAGGCTGAAATTCAGTACAACGTTTCACCCGCAGACAGATGGTCAATCTGAGAGGACCATTCAGACCCTTGAAGACATGCTGAGAGCATGCGTGCTACAGTTTAGGGGCAACTGGGAAGAACACTTAAGCCTAATGGAGTTTGCATATAACAACAGTTACCATTCTAGTCTAGGAATGGCCCCATATGAAGCTCTTTATGGCAGGAAGTGTAGATCGCCAGTTTGTTGGTATGAAGTTGGTGAGAAAGAAATTCTTGGACCTGAATTAGTTGATATAACTACAGAAAAGATATCTGTGATCAGGGATCAGTTGAAAGCTGCTCAGGATAGACAGAAAGGTTATGCAGAGAGACGACGTCGACCTCTTGAGTTTGAGGTTGGTGACGAGGTCTATTTAAAGGTTTCACCATGGAAGGGAGTGCTGAGGTTTGGCAAGAGGGGTAAGTTGACCCCTAGATATATGGGTCCATATCCTATTGTTGAGAGGATTGGACCTGTAGCTTACAGGTTGGAATTGTCGTCTGAGTTGGCAAATCTTCATGATGTCTTCCATGTGTCTATGCTGAAAAAGTGTCATCCCAGTACGGAAAAGATTTTAGATCCAGAACCGGCGCAGCTTAGAACAGATGTGCCCTATGTTGAAGGACCAGTGCAGATACTTGATCACCGAATCAAAAAGCTCAAGAACCGGGAGATACCTTTAGTGAAGGTTTTGTGGAGAAACCATAATCTTGAAGAAGCTACGTTGGAGCTGGAGTCTGAGATGCGTGGCAAGTTTCCTTTTCTCTTCTAGGAATTTCGGGACGAAATTCTTATAAGGGAAAGAGGAATTGTTACGACCCGCCTTGAGCTTATCCTGTAAGTATGCTGTTAAGCATGCGTTTAGCTGATGTGCTAAGTTACAAGCCTGTTTTTGTTAATAATGTTTAAAATGGATACGACATGTGCTTAGTGTGTATCCTAGCTCTTAAAAGCGTGTAGGATCTTACGCTTGAAGCGTTGCCAGAAAAATCGTTCGAATCCGACCTTCGAGTCAAAAGTTGCATGTTTTTGGGCTTGTAGGGACCTGTTTGTAGTTTTTGGAAGTTTTTGAACTTTGCGATTTGGCCCCTAGGTTTTCTTCCTTATCTACTCTTTCTCCCTTATCTCATTTCATTTCTCAGAAATGAGAGAACGCAGCAGCGTTCCTCTCCTTCTTCCGCGTGAGAGAGAGAGAGAGAGAGAGAGAGAGAGAGAGGGAGCTGAGAAGGGAAGGACTTTCGGAGCTTCGTTTTGCTCTGGCCAGTAGCTGCGACTCATCCTCTTCCCTCCGTTCATCGTCTTCTTCATCAATTCGATCCGGTTTGCAGCAGGAGCTGCAGTTGCAGGGAGACGGCCAGGAGATTGGGGTGCAAGGAGCAGCCCTAGCTCGTCTCTCTTCCCCTTTCAGGTTCGGTTTAGTGGTGTGCATCAATTGTGACCGACTTGCGGTGTTTGTTTGAGTTTTGCCCGTCGATTCGAGAGAAATCGACTCTTGCAGGTCCGGTTTTGTTTTCTGCCTGTGCGCGGTTCGGCCGAGTTCGTATTTGGTCAGCCGAGTTTCTTATTAGGGCAATCGAACAGAGTTTTGGTCGGCCGAGTTTGGTCCTGATCGGCCGAGTTTCTTTGTAGGTATATCAAGCAGTGTTACGGTCGGCCGAATTCCCCAGAGGATCGGCCGAGTTTCCTACTGGTCGGCCGAGGTTGGTCGGCCGAGTTTCAGAACCTGGGAGGTGTTCAGCTGAGTTCCAAAGTGGTCGGCCGAGTTTCAAGTTGTGAGTGGCAGTTCATTCAGAAATCATTATTTAACTCATTTTAAATGCTTATTTGCTTCAGTATCAGTTGATATGACTCTTAAACAGTGTAGCATGTATGTTAAAGTATGATAAGTTCATTGGAACTTGAAATGCGTGATATGAATGATGAAAAAGAGGAAATTCTATGTTTTACAGTCGTAATGTGATATTTCTGTTAAACTGTTTATCTGTTAACTAATTAATAGACTTAGGTGCCCTAACACCGTAGAACCCCTCGTGAGGTCTGCACCTTGGGGTGAAACGACCTACCTAGCGTGTGTCTAGGTGGTCGGTGACTCGTGTTCAACAATAATCCGTGTGTGTGTCACGGTGGCACGAGGACAGAAAGGCAGTGTTCAACAATAATCCGTGCGTGTGTCACGGTGGCACTGGAAAATATAGGGGTTATTCAACAATAATCCGTGCGTGTGTCATGGTGGTAACCCAGACTCTCCGCCTGTGTGCTCAGGTTAGAGGAGGAGTCTAGAGTACACTCTTTTGAGAGTGCAGTGAGGCCGTGTGAGCCTGAGAGTCCTGACGCAGACCAGGACAGCAGTCAGACTTAGCATTTCCCGGGTGTGTCGCTAAGTCTTGTACGGTGAGATAGTAGCATGAACTTGCTACAGATCTTTATATGCAGAGTACACTGCATATGATTAGGGCATAATAATATGAATAAGTAACCATGTAGGATCACAGTAAATTTATATAACTGTTTATTTACCTGAATTACCTGTTGATGCTTAGAAATGTGATTATTATCTGTATATCTGCTATGTCAATAGAACTGCCCTGCTTGAACTGTATATATGTTTATTTTCAGTTTATAAACCTGACGAGTTGTTTAGTGATATATTAGTGAAATGTTATTCACTGAGCGAGTAGGCTCATCCCTCTACTCAAACATTTTCAGGTCAGCATCAGCATCAGGAATCAGAAGGATCGTTTCATCCTAACGCCTAGTTGATAGAAGGTTTGTAGTTAGTCGAGTTAGAGGTCTCTTAGTCCTTTCCCCTCGATCTTCGGGACAAGGTGTGAGTGAGAGAGAGAATGTGTACAAAGATGTAAATTAACTTTTATGCTTTACTTTATGTTAATCAATGTATTACGCTGTAGACTTTGCTTGTATCTGCTATCAGTTTAATAGAAAAGTTCCTGCAGTTTGCTTAGTTTCTGTTTACAGCTTAAGCTTGGTTATCATTTAAATGTCTTTAATTGTTTTTAAAAAGTGATGAGTGGCTGGTTGTGTGTAAATCCCATCCTGTCGCGTCCTAATCTCGTAGTTTGTGGTTAATGCGAGATCAGGGCGTGACAGTTATGGTGATTTCCGCGCGTTTTTGCATAACACCTCGTTATCTGTGTGATAATGGGATGTGTTGCCACAAGTTTTGGTATCAGAGCTTTGGGTTTGCTGAGTCTACAGGGATCTAGGACTAGGTTGAGTCTGTTCTTATGAGTGTCAAGGTTTTCTTACAATATCTTCTGCCCTCAGCGGAAGAAAAGTCAAGATGTCTGGAAACCATGAAGAACACTCTGCTGAGTATAGTGATGCTACATCGGTTGATGGAGCAGATGGACAGGCACATGAAGATCGGGTGCTTGAGGTTCCCCAATTTAACCCATCCATACTTGAACATCCTGCTTACCAACAGCTTATGGGGCAGTTAATGGCTACGATGAATCTCATGGTTGAGCGATTACCAGTGCCTCCTACGCAAGCACAGGTTCCCCATGGAGAAGCATCGGGTATTGGGAAGACCTTCGAGCGGCTTCGCTGAGTTGGAGCTTCAGATTATGCTGGAACGGCTGATCCAGCGGATGCAGATCTGTGGCTGACAAGTCTCGAGAAGGCTTTTCGGATCCTTGATATCCCCGAAGTAGACAAGGTAAAGCATGTTGTATACCTTCTAAAAGGTAGTGCTGGTCACTGGTGGACCATCGAGGAAGAGAAGCGACCTGGTGAGGTGATTTGTTGGGAAGTGTTTCGACGTGAGTTCATCACCAGATACTTTCTAAAGACGTACCTGGATGAGAAGGTTAGTCAGTTCGAGAATCTGAGGCAAGGAACGATGAACATCACCGAGTAAGAAGCCAAGTTTATGGATCTGTTGAGGTTCTGTCCTCACATGGTGGCAACAGATGAGGAATGGATCAGACGTTTCGAGAAGGGTTTGAGTGCTGAGTTGAAGACCCATGTGTCTGTGTTGGAGAACCGAGAGCGGTTTGCTACGTTCGTGGAATCAGTTCGACGGATCGAGAGGACAGTACGGGAGAAAAGAGAGTCTATGTCTCTTAAAAGACCTGCTCAGTTTCAAGGACGAAGGTTTGGTGGCTTTAAGAAGCCTAGGTTTTCAGCACCGTCAGCAATAAGAAGTGCTGGTGTACCATCTCAGTGGTCTCCGAGTAAAAGGAAAGGTTATGTTTCTTCACCGTCTAAGGCGCATAGTTCAGCTTCTGTGGCAGTGACAGGGCCAGCTAGGCCACGGTTTGAGGACAAGTCATGTCATCTTTGTGGACAGGTCGGGCATTGGAAGTTCAATTGCCCGAATAAAGATGTTGAAGTGACGCAGCAGCTGAGGCAGAGTTTTCAGAGGTCAGAGAGGCCACAGCCCAGTGGTAGCAGAGGATGAGGATGCGGTCAAGCATCTCAAGCTGGATCGTCTGCTCAAGGAAGCAGAGGTCGTGGACAGCAAGCAACGACTCAATTCTATGCCATGAATCAGCCGGAGGCGATAGTCAACCCGCGAGTGGTGACAGGTCAGATCGAGTTATTTCATTATGATATGTCTTCTTCTTGCTTTATATCTGTTCTGGTTGACCCGGGTGCTACACACTCTTTTATCGCCTATAGTATGCTTGAAAACTATCGTTTACCTGTTAGCTGTAAGAAGGATAGCTTGTTGTTAGAAACCCCTCTTGATGGTTCCTCTTTGCTTCGAGAAGAGTGTCCATCTTGTGTCTTGTCTTTCTCGGGACACCGCATTCAAGTGGATCTTATACCACTTGATATGCATGGTTTCGATGTTATCCTTGGGATGGATACCTTAGAGAAGTATAAGGTTGTCTTAGACTGTGGTTCCAAGCAGGCAGTATTCGATGTTGCTGGAGAGAAGTGGATCTTCCAGGGAGATAGGAAGATTCTTCCGACGTGTTTGGTATAAGCTATGGTGGTAGATAAGTTGTTACAACAAGGATATGAGGTGTTCTTAGCTCACGTGGTGGATACCGTTGTGGTTACCAAGGCAAAAGGTCCTAGCCTCAAGGAGGTGTCAGTGGTTCGAGAGTTTACAGATGTGTTTCCTGAGGAGTTTCTTGGTGTTCCTCCACCCCGAGAGATTGATTTTGAGATCAATCTTGTTCCTGGAACATAGCCAGTTGCACAGTCACCGTATAGGATGGCTCCAGCAGAGATGGTAGAGTTGAAGAATCAGTTGCAAGAGTTGTTGGAGAAAGGTTTTATCCGACCGAGTACGTCGTCGTGGGGTGCTCCCGTGTTGTTCGTTAAGAAGAAGGATGGTTCGATGCGGTTGTGTATAGATTACCGGCAGTTGAACAAGGTCACGATCAAGAACAAGTACCCGTTGCTGAGGATAGATGATCTATTTGATCAGTTGCGTGGTGCTATAGTATTCTCGAAGATTGATCTACGGTCTGGATATCATCAGTTGAGGATAAAGGAAGATGACATACCAAAGTCAGCTTTCAGGACAAGGTATGGTCATTTCGAGTTCGTGGTTATGTCGTTTGGGTTAACCAATGCACCTGCTGCTTTCATGGACCTGATGAACAGGGTGTTCCGTCCATTCTTAGATCAGTTTGTTGTAGTCTTTATAGATGACATCTTGATCTATAGTCGGGACAGGCTAGAGCATGAGCAACATCTTCGTCGAGTGTTGACTCTTCTTCGTCAACATCAGTTGTATGCCAAGTTCAGTAAGTGCGAGTTCTGGTTGGAAGAAGTGACTTTCTTGGGTCATGTGATATCTAATGAAGGCGTCAAAGTAGATCCGAAGAAGGTGGAATCCATTGTGGATTGGGAACAACCAAAGACGCCGATAGAAGTTCGTAGTTTCCTTGGTTTAGCAGGATACTACCAGAGGTTTATCAAGGACTTCAGTGTGATCGCTTTACCGATGATGAAGTTAACCAGGAAGGATGTACCTTTTGTTTGGGATGATCGATGTGAGCGAGCTTTCCAGAGTTTGAAGGAGAAGCTGACCAGTGCTCCAGTGTTGATCTTGCCAGAGCCTGGAAAAGGCTATGTTGTTTTCTGTGATGCTTCCAAAAAATGTTTAGGTTGCGTGTTGATGCAGGAAGATCATGTGGTTTCTTTTTCCTTGCGACAACTCAAGAAGCATGAGGAGAACTACCCGACTCATGACTTGGAGTTAGAAGCAGTGGTTCATGCATTAAAGATTTGGAGACACTATCTATATGGGGAAGTGTGTCAGATCTTTACGGATCATAAGAATCTAAAGTATATCTTTACACAGCAAGAGTTGAACATGCAACATCGACGATGGATGGAGTTGATTAATGATTACGACTGCACTATCGAGTATCATCCTGGTAAGGCGAATGTGGTAGCTGATGCACTTGGCAGGAAGTCTTCTTCTCTTTCTTTAAAGAAGGCACAGTTGAGTTCTCTGGTATGCCATAGGCGAGATATGTTTGTTTCTTTGCGGCAGATGAATGTGCAGATAGAAGTTTCTTTGTTGTCTGGTCTTTTCGCACATATGCAAGTTAAGCCTACGTTGAGACAGCAGATCAAGAATGCACAACAGACAGATGATGATGTACAGTTGATCAGATCAGAGTTAGGCAACGACAAGCGTGATGGGTTTCATGAGTCTGAGGATGGACTAGTTTGCTATCGTGATAGGATGGTGGTTCCAGATGCTGATGATCTGAGGAAGTTGGTGCTTGAGGAAGCACATACATCAATGTATATGATGCATCCAGGTGTCACCAAGATGTATCATAGTCTGAAGGACTTGTATTGGTGGCCCGGTTTGAAGAGAGATGTAGCTGAGTTCGTGGCGAGATGTGCGGTGTGTCAGCAAGTGAAGGCTGAACATCAGAAGCCGGCAGGTACGTTACAACCTTTGTCGATACCGCAGTGGAAATGGGATCACATAACCATGGATTTCGTAGTTGGTCTACCCCGGACAACTAGGAATCATGATTCCATTTGGGTGGTAGTGGAAAGATTGACTAAGTCTGCCCATTTCCTACCAGTAAAGACGACGTATACAGCTGAGAAACTAGCTCGAGTATATGTGGATGAGATAGTACGTTTGCATGGTGTGCCAGCAACGATAGTTTTTGACAGAGGTCCTCAGTTTACGAGTCATTTTTGGGAACAGTTGCACAAAGCGTTGGGAACGCAGTTGAGGTTCAGTACAGCTTTTCACCCACAGACAGATGGACAGTCTGAGAGGACTATTCAGATCTTGGAGGATCTCCTTTGAGCTTGTGTTTTGCAGTTTCTAGGCAACTGGGATGTACATCTGAGTTTGATAGAGTTTGCCTACAATAACAGTTATCAGCGGAGCATTGACATGGCTCCTTATGAAGCTTTTTATGGAAGGAAGTGCATATCTCCTTTGTGTTGGTATGAGTCTGGTGAATATTAGCTTTTGGGTCCTGAGTTAGTTCAGCAGACAACAGATAAGATCAAGGTGATATAGCAACAGTTGAAAGTGGCACAGGATAGGCAGAGGTCTTATGCAGACAATCACCGACGACCTTTGGAATTCCAGGTAGGAGACAAAGTGTATCTCAAAGTCTCACCGTGGAAAGGTGTGCTAAGGTTTGGACGGAAGGGTAAGTTGGCTCCCAGGTATATGCGGCCTTACTCAATCAGAGCACGTGTTGGCAAGGTAGCTTATGAGTTAGAGTTGCCTCCAGAGTTGCACAGGTTGCATCCGGTGTTTCATGTCAGCATGTTGAAGAAAAGTCATCCGGATTCAGGTATAGTGATACATCCAGTTGAGGTTGAGCTTGATGCATATGTGACCTACGAGGAAGGTCCTGTGGCGATCCTTGACAGAAGGATCAAGAAGCTGAAGAGGAAGGACCTGGCTCTTGTGAAGGTTCTTTGGCAGCGTCGTGGCGTAGAAGAAGCCACGTGGGAGCTTGAGGAAGAAATGAGGAGGAAGTATCCCTTGCTTTTCTCTTTGGATTTCGGGGATGAAATCCCTTAAAGGGGGTTAGCTTGTAAGGACCCTGACCTGCGTTTAGGGTTTACCCTGTTTGTTTTGCTTAACCTTGGTGGTTTGATGCTTGCTAATCACCTTTGAGTGGTGATTAGGGTTTGGTTATGCTTTGTTGAGAGTTCGAGGGGTTTCTTGCAAATAACCCAAGTTTAGGGTTTTGTGTGCAAGTTTGCCATCTTGAGTGATGTTTTCCCCTCTTTGCTTCCTCTAGGGTTGAGAGGAAGGCTTGGGCTTGTTGTTTGAGTTCTCTGAGCCTTAGTTGAGCTTGTTTGGGCCTTGGGGTGCCTTGTTTGGGCTTGCTTGAGCCTTGTGTCGGCCAAGACCAGCTTGTGTCGCCCAAGGAAGAGTGTGTGTCGACCTAGAGGTGGTGTGTCGACCTGGAGTAGCGTGTGTCACCTTGCAGAGTTGCTAGTTGTGTCGCCCATGTTGCTTGGTCCAACCTTGACCATGTTTGGTGGACACTTGGTGTATATCTTGGACAAGTGTCTCTTGGTGTGCTAGTGTGTTGGCTTGAACCCTAAGACAAGTGTCCCTTGGGTGGACGACACTTAGCATGGATCTACCTTGTTTTCTCGTCCCTCTCCTTCTATATATGTGGTTCTTTTCCCTTGCCTTAGCTTCCTTTGATCTTTTGGTCTCCCCTCCACCTTGAGTGCACGACACTCCTCCCTCTCTTGCTTGTGTCGGCTGAGACACTCTCCTGGAGTTGCTGTGGTGGCCGATACCCTCTCTTGGATCAGCTTTGGTGGACAATAACCCTTGGAGCTTGGAGTGCATCTTCTTCCTTGGAGCTTGGAGCTTAAGGCGGGTTGCATAACTTCTAACCCTAACTTCTTTACCTCTTGTTCTTGTTCTTGTTCATAGATTAGTAGCTTAGACTTGTACCTTGCTTGAGTTTCCTTTGGTGGCTGATCCCCCTCTAGGGTTTAAGGTTCCTTTGTATACCTTGCTTTCTAGGGTTTGAGTATCCTTAAGTTGGAGGTTGAAGATGACCCTTGTTGGGCGACATCCTCTCTTGCCTTGTGATGGGTGATATCCTCCCTTGGTTTGGGTGTGTTGGGAGACACCCTTGTTCTTGTGATGGGCGACATAGTGGTGTTCTTTGTGTTTGTCGACATGGTGACCATGTTGGACGATGTGGTTCCTATGATAAGCAACACCCTTGTTCTTGAGTTGGGCAAGACCCTCTCTTGTCTTGGTGTTGGGAGAGATGGGTACCTTGTGATGGGATACATGGTGGGTGCTCTTGAGTTGAGTGATCTCCTTGTCCATGTGGTGGACGATAGGGCCATGTATGGCAGGTGTGTTAGGGTTGGACGATAGGCTAGAATGTTGTGTTGGTAGATATGCCGACCATGTTGGGCGAGAAGGTTCCTCTTGAGTTGAACGACACTCTTGTTCTCTTGATAGACGATAGACCAGGTGTGGTTCTTCTTGTGTCGGACGACATGGCCATGTGTGGCTGGCTTCCTTGCCTTGAACGATAGACCATGCATGTTGGCCGATAGCCATGTTGACCGATAGGCCATGCATGCCATGGTGGCTGATAACCATGCTGGCCGACACCCATGATGGCCGATAGCCAAGGTGGGTGATAGCCTAGGTTGAGTGTGTGTCGGACGATAGGCCATGATAGGTGTAGTGAGGGTTGATAAAAGTTATGGCGAGAGTCTTGTAATCCTATAGTAACAGTCCTTTGTGATGAGGAAGTGGTTAGCTATGCACCAATAAACGATGGTGGTGTCTTGTTAGTAATAACAACAATGAGTATGATGCCTTGCAATAATAACAATACTAATACTAGTAATGATGCCAATACTAATAATGTGAGTAATGATGATAATGGTAGTAGTGATGGTAATGAGGAAGGAAATGGTAATAAGATGCATGATGTGATCCTTATTCTTATTTGGTAATAATAAAGAAGATGATAGTAATAATGGTGATCATAATAATGATGACAATAATGGTAGTAATGATATGCATGAAGTAATCCTTGTACTTAATTGTTAAATGAGAATGGTGATAGTTACACTAGTAGCTTTCTCAATGATATGGTAATAATGATGATAGTGGATGGTGACATAATGGTAGTGGTAACAATAGTACTTGTTCTGTATGTTTGGACACCTTGATTACTTGTATAATCTTGAGATAAGAGTAAGCATGTATATGGCTTGTTAATAATGTGACTTGATTACCAAATAGGGTAAGAATGATAAGTAGAGTATCTTGAATGGAATTTCATGATGGTAGCATATTCCTTATGATTGAATCTACGATTATTGTGTACTCTAACCCTGTAGGTAATGATTAGCCTTGAAAAGGGCTATGAGACACATGTGATGAGTAACATCACTTGGTAATTACTCTGGTTAATGAGATGATATGTATAATGTGCTAAGTTCCATGATGATGATGTGAGCCTTGAGAGGCATTGACAGTACATGATAAGGGATTGAGATCCCATGGTATGTGATGATCCTCAAGATGGATCTGGATGGTTGGCAAGAGGCCAAATGGTAACATGTGATGTTGGATCCTTGTGATGGATCAGGTTGATGTGATTAAATAATAGTATAATGTTGTTTACTTTCCGTTATATCTTGCATGTTATACAACTTGGTTGAATCCTGCAATCCATCTAAAAGATACTAATTAATCACAGTGAAATATATCATGTAGTTTGCCCTGGCCATAGATCCATCATCGTCAGGACTTGGTGATGGTGAAACAGGTTCTCCTACGGGTTAACCTGGAAGCGCATATTGTTGAATATGTGTAGGTTGCTCCTAGCCTGAAAATGAGGAGGTAAGAGTGTAACTTTGGTTACAGACTCATATATGTATATAGAGCATGGTGAATAGGCCCATGGCTCAGGATATGTGATGTGTGAGCATGAATGCGTTCATGACTCAGAGCATGGTGAACAGGCACGTGGCTCAGTTTTACTAGCGCCGAGACCTGTACCAAAGCGGGCTAGAGTGAGGGTAGCCTATGGAGCTGACCCTGTGGCTTAGACCACTTCAGCATGTGACTACGGTCCTGCTTGTGTTGTACTTGTGTACTGACCATGAGGTGGGAGGTCGTGGAGTCCGACTCTTCCATTTGACCTTGTATGGCACTGGCTTGGGTTTTGTAACCGAAGGTTGGATTTGAATGGTACGGTTCAAATCCTCAGGGCATAATAATACGTAATACAGCCATTTAGTGCTTATTGCTTAGGATAAACACGAAACATTGGTTGAGGCCTTGTTTGTGTAATATATTTGTTATATCTTGCACGTTATGTGATAATATGTCTGATCTTGATAAGCAGGTTATGTGACATTATATCTTGTTCTGATAATCATGTCGTATAGTGATATATCTTACCTTGATAATCATGTTCCATTGAAAGATATCTGGTTATATGCTTTTGTATAGCTGGTAAGCTTGTCGGTAAGGATAGCTTTGCTTTATATAGACTGCTCTTGTTATACCTATTATTAGATATCTGCTGTTATAATCTATCTTGCTGAGGTTCTGTAGTTGCGGTGGGGAGTTATGTTTCCCGCTGGGACAATTGTTCAATTGTCTCACCCCGCTGGTTTAACCCCTTTTTAGGTGGTCGAGGTAGGCGTGGTCGTGGTCGTGGTGTTGCAGCCGAGCAGCTTGAGGAGCAGTAGAAGGCAAGTGTTGGACATGCTGCTATTTTGGATGTTTTGAAGTAGATTCTAGAGTCATCCCTGTACTCTCAGGTCCTTGGCAGTGTTTTGACGTTGTTTCACGATGATCGATCGATGATGTTTGTATATCCTACTGTTGGCCGGATGGGGGCCTTTTCTGTATATGAACAGGTGGTGAACTCATGTGATGGATGAGCATCTGTTTCTGTAAGCTGTGGACACGTATCAGATCTCATGTATATATATGACATGTTTCTGTGCAGGATGAGGACTGGAAAGTAATAGTTTCACAGTTTATCAGTTTTCCGCAATCAGTTTTAATTAACCCGTGTTTTCATAAGCTGTGGTTATGGTGATTTCCGCATGTTTTCGCGTAACACCTCGTTATCTGTGTGATAATGGGATGTGTTGCCACACTCACAGTGATGGTGGTGAGTGTGATTCTTAGACCTGAAATCACTACACTCAACACATGTTGTTGGGTACACTTTGATATCATCAAACGTAGTCCTGAAACATGGGTTGTTATAAAGGTGATGATTGGGTGGCTTTGACACATGGAGCTTTTGAGGGGTGAGTGATAGATATGGGATTTGTCCCTCCTGAGGGAGTTCGATGTCCTTGGCCACTTGATGAGTAGGATTGAGAAAGGCATGTGCATGCACGTGTGAATCAATATGTGATATTGATGTCACACACATCTCACCCAGTATGCTCTGAGATCAAGGAAATGAATGAACGTTGACAAGATGATTGTTCTATGCCTCGAGTTCATTCAGGATATCAGTGATAAAAGAATTATACATTCACTGTAACACCATTCACGGGTTGTAGGATTGAAAGTTGTTCTCCAACTTTATATTTCACTTGGGTAGCACTGATGTGTGACTAGGCACCTCTCTTTGCTTGTGAAGTCATAAGTGTTATGGACTTTCACTGCCAACGTGAAATGGACCTGCAGGGTCACACACATAGGATTTAACCTGGAATAGGAGTTTGTCCGCAAACATGTTTAGATTGATTACTAAAGGAGTTTAGTAGTTCAATTAAACACTCAATCAATTGATAGCTCAGTATCATAGTGTTCAAGGTGTTGGACTGATTGATTAGAGTATCAGATTGATTGAAATTGCGATTGACTGAATCTGCACAATCTGCACTCCCAATGTATCTGCTCATGTGATGAATTGATCGGCTGAGCTTGGTGAACCGATCGGCTCAACTGGTGAGTCGATCGACTCATGGACAGGGTGAAGCGATTCGTTCAAGTGTTGAAACGATCGGTTCAAGTCCAACTGAGCAAGTTGGGAAAGTAAGATTGGAGAGAAATTTCCTTTCGTTTCATTTGCCCAATTTGATTGGAATAAGGATTGGTATTTGATACCAATTCAAAACAAAAGAAGAAAAGTCAATCGGGAACTGATCAGGACCACGAACCGACCGGTTCAGAAATGAACCGACCATTTTATGGGTCCCAACCGATCGGTTAAGGTGTCAACCGACCGGCTCAGATCCCCAACTGACCGTTTCTGTTGTGAAATGATCAGTTCAGGTTATGCAGTTGGTTGTTTTTGTGGAAAATCTCGAACCCTTCTACTCCTGCTTTAGTCTCGCATTGCCCGGGATAGAGAATCCTGTCCCATGACCCTCCTATATATATAGGGGTATTGGGGGCTTCTCAAAGAACAACTCAGTGCAACCAGTTGCTCTGTGAAGTTGTCGTTCTCTCTGGTTTTGGTAACCGAGAGAGCCCGAGCAAGTGCTACCCAATAAGGGAGGCACAACAAGGGAAAGACAACTGCAGAAAGCGACTGGTGGCAGGAGAGTGTGTTGGCGACTAGTACGCTGACAGGAGGGTGTGACTCCTTCCGATTCCTTGTGGGACAAGGAGATCGGAGTTCTAGACAGTCCGTGTGGATGACTACAGAGGCGGTAGATCTCTGCCGCTCGGAGGACAACTGTCAATCCTGACAGTCCCGGTGAGAGCAGGAGTCTTCAGTCCCGGTGTGACCAGGAGTTGCACAGACACCGTCCAAGACCGGAGGTGAAGACCGCGCAAGGCGCGAGGTATTGTCTCTGAGCAAGCCTCGGGACAAGGTATGCATCCACAAACCATCTTTCCTATTATATAGACGTTGACACGATTCCTTTTGTTCTGGGGTTTGGGAGAAAATTTTTGTTTTCGCTGCTTCTCTGCCTCTCGTAAAACCCAACAGGAGATAGAAAGACATCTCCCAAGGTGACAAACTTACACACCAACCCTAAAACTTGGGTAATTTGAAGTTGCACCTCAATCTCCCTAAAAAGCACAAACAAACCCTAATCACAACTTTAGGTGATTAGCAAGCTTCTCAACACAAGGTTTAGGCAAAGCAAATAGGGTAGGCCTAAAATGAAGGTTAGGGTCATTACACAAGGAAACTCAGTCGACGAAGAAATAAGAACAAGTGATATTTGTCCATTGGCCAAATTACTTATTAGTTAAGAAGTCAGCCAATGGTATTAGTTGAGTAGTATCTAGTACAATCTGGGATGATGAAATTAGTTGTCTCGAGAAACTTAACTAATGCTAAGTGTGATTCTAATTCAATCTAATTAATTTAATTCCACTTATGAGCTCAATTACAAGTCATAAAATCTAGGATGAAAACTGTCAGTGCAAGTAAATACAAAAATGGAATGAGGATAAAAATTATATGTTCTTCATTCTTGATCTTTTTTTATGTATAAACTAATTTCTCCGATCTAGGATGTGCAAGTTTAGGCATGCGTATTGTGTCCATATGAAATAACTCAAGTAGAAAATTAGACAAAAATAAGTGAAATGGTTTAGTCATCATCAAAATAAGGGACTAAGTCAATCTAACCTTGAGTCAATATCGTACCCCTTTTTTAAGATTAAAAATCATTATATAAATTTATTTCTTTCAAATAAAATCATAAATTTGAGAAACTAACATTCTAAAATGATTATGTTCATATGAGCCCCCTCAATATATGCTAATTGAGTTCATGAGTTCATATACTCCACCAAAAAACAATGTGATTTCTCTTGTGAGGTTAGCTTTCATAACATTCATAAAAACTATATCATCTCCTCATATATGTCTTCTCCTCCTTACATAAGACATGTCTTCTCCTCATATGTGTCTTCTCCTCCTTACATAAAACATGTCTTCTCTCTCTTTGTCATATCAAAAAATGAGACGGGGAGTGAAGATCTAAAAAAACTCAACTTATTGAAAAGGGATGACAAAAGAGAAAAAAATAAAAGATTTATCCAAGCAAGGTATGTAAAGAAAATCAAAACATGTATCTAAACAAACTTATATGCAACTCTAGGACTAGTCATGACAAACCTATGCAATCAAGTAACTCAAATAAATAAATGTACCAATCAAATAATAATTTTGAGTATATATGAAACAAGATACAAGCATAACATACAATTAGATACTACTAGAACCACATGTAGAAAGACTACTAATAGTTGATATCACAAGTTAGGGTTACTAGTGGGATCTAGGTCATAGAAAAAGATTCATAATTTAAAACATGCCATTGTTAGATGTACAAAAATATCTACACAAGGAATAAGCAGTTAAAAAAGCATGGATGGAAATTACTCACTAACAAAAAGACATCACTACCAAAAAATGAATACCACTAAGAAACTCAAGGTTGTATTAAACCAATATATACAACTAAAAGGATGCATCGTTAAAACACAACGGAATCATGTATGCCATGACCAATAGATTCAAAGAGATTATCATCAAAACATGTGTACCAATGTAAGACAAATAATCTCAGCTGCCGCCTTGGTTTACCACCCTCCCAGACGTTTGACCTCCGTCACGGGCGTGGGAGAGGGGGAGAGAATGCCTCTCTTTATCCCATGTAAGACAAATAATTTCAAGAAATTGAGATATGCCACTTGTAAGAGAATCTAAACATATAGTTATATGTAATATAGAAAATCATAATCAAGGTAATTTTGTTTAAAATAAACTAAGGTACTAAGGGAAGTGCCATAAGAATGAGACATTAGTTGAGAGAATCTAGTTAAAAGGGAAATAATCATCAAGTAACCTATTTGTATATTCTGTATATAGTATCATCGACTGAATTCTTGGGTGAAAATTTATAGTCTGGTGATACGAGCAAGGTTCTCTTCAAATGAGATGTTCTTAGGGAAATCCCAAAAGATGAAAATTAATGTCTAAAGACAGACAATTTTCAAAAATCACGCCTAAAGGAATGATAAAAATATAAGCAATACATAAACATGTTCGAATAGTTAGTAATGCTCTTTGAAAGCGTCAATGGTAGTTTGAAGGTAAACAAAAGTCACTTCCACTTTTGACGACCAAAAGTAGCACCATTTGCAGCGTCATATGTCTCATAGTGGCTGCCATTGAATTCTCTTTCTCATCACTAATAATAAGAGTCATATCAATGAAAAGATGAATTTACAAACACGATGATATGTATTCCATTAAACTCTTACAAAGACATGTCTTAATTAGAAGATATGTAAAATGTGTTTTACCTAGAAAGCTCTTATTCGTATTGAACATTTCATTCTACCATAACTGAAGAGGTATGTTGTAGATGTGTGCCATTGGAGAGCCCTCTCCTAAACCTTTGATTTTTTAATGCTTCAATATTATAAGTTTTCCCTTCAAAAAGTCAGGGTACATTCTTCTATACGCAGACAATATAATCATGTCTTGAAAAACTTCACAATGACTACAAGCGATAGTTGATTTGACTTAGAAGCTTCTATATTGATGTTATATACTTTGAATCACTACTACAGAAGTGCCTTTTAGTGTCGGTTGTTTAACCCCCTTTGGCGTCGGTTTCGGAACGACGCCTATGTGGGCGCCGCTAAAAGGTTGGACACTTCAGCGTCGGTTAAAAAACCGACGCCTATTTAATATAAAGGCGTCGGTGTTTTATAAAAAACCGACGCCAAAAGGGTTCGTGCCACAGAAAACGGCGTCATCTAGGACGCTTTCTGCGTCGGTTATATACTAAAAAACCGACGCAGAAAAGTGTCCTAGATGACTCCCATTTCCTGTAGCGCGAACACTTTTGGCGTCGGTGTTCAACAAAAAACCGACGCTGTAAGTCGGTTCTTCTAAATAACCGACGCCTTTAATATAAGGCGTCCGTGTTCCTTAAAAACCGACGCCCAGAAAAGCGACACTGAATGCTATTTCTGTAGTAGTGAATGGTTATCCAACGAGGTTTTGTCCCAAAAATATAACCATGGATATCATTCTTTGATTTATCAACATTCTTTTAAGCCTCCACAGATTGAAAGACAATTACCTTCTTTAAATTGATAGTCGATACTCTAATATTTTGATTTCTCTAGAGTCCATTTGGTTGTTGAATAGATCAACCCATCATGATGTTGTTTTTATTACTAAGATTGGTGATGAAAAAGGATAAAGTCTTGTGTTTGCTAGTTGACATGGAAGAAACCTATCAACTTGCACACACTACCATTTAGTATACAAATATGTTCACTTATTGAATTTGAGGGTTAGAGCAGGACCCACTTGTGACTTAGAAGTCATATAATTGACAACAAGGGTAGAAATCCCTTGAGAAAAGGTCCATAGAAAAAACAAAGAGATGTGAATGAAGAGTTGCCCAAGGCCTCTAATTTAGCTCGTAAATCCCTCTTTGACATCTAGGAACCTCGCCAAACTCATAGCCTCATCAAATTCATTTTACCTTTTTGACAAACTTAGATCTCAAGGCAATAAACTTTCTTCAACCCCTGGCCCTAGCTCCTCACCGTAGATGAATCTCACATCCGCCTAGTACAACCACACAAACAAACACATCTCTTACACAAAGCCAACATACGCACCATGCTAAAGTTTTTGTTGTGTTGTTTGAGGATTTTGTATTCATTGCACACCTCCTCGAATGTAGATTTCACCTATATTTAACATTACCGAAAAAGACGGTATTGTTACATTTGTGTTGTTAGCATCTCTATCGATATAAACCCATATCTACTTCTCTATGACTCTATAGATTAGTATCCCGAGCTGAACCAATATTAAGGGCTCCATGCTTTATATGAAGATTGCTTGTGTCTGTTATCTTACATTGACCGGCATCGAATAGATGCAGTCCACAAAAACATGACCTGTCATTCTGGCCGAGAAACAATGCTCCTAGCTTCGATCCTAAGCAAAAACCTGGAAGTTATGGAGTAATTATTGACAAGTTCCAATTGCTAAGTTTTCTACGCTTTCCAAAAATGTAATCGGTACACGTCACAGCCGCCTAGTACAACCACACAAACACACTTCTCCTAGACAAAGCCACATAAGCACACACTATGCTAAACTTTTTGTTCTGTTATTTGAAGAATTTGTATTCATTCTTCCACCTCCTCGGTTGTAGATTCCATCTATAAGCACACACTATGCTAAACTTTTTTGTGTGTTATTTGAAGATTTTGTATTCATTCCACCACCCGGGGTGTAAGTTCCACCTATATTTAACATTACCAAAAAAAAAATGATATGTTACATTTGTGCTGTTAGCATCTCTATCGATATAAACCCATATCTACTTCTCTAGGACTCTGGAGATTAGTATCCCAAGCTAAACAAATATTAAGGGTCCCCTGCTTTATGAAGATTGCATGTGTCTGTTATCTTACATTGACCGGCATCCAATGTATGCAGTCCCAGTCCACAACAAAAACATAGGCCTGTCATTCTGGCCGAGAAAGAATGCTCGTAGCTTCGATCCTAAGAAAAAACCTGAAAGTTTTATAGAGTAATTATTAACAAGTCCCAATTGCTAAGTTTTCTACCCTTCCCAAAATGTAATCAGTATACGTCACTGATAACCAAAGACGAAAACGACGAACAGAAATAATAGCTGATGTCGCTAACATCCCCAAAAATCGTCACCGGGAATCGTCCATTCTCGTGTTCTGTTTCGAGGCGTACGCACGCGCAGGCAGGCGTTTGGTTTCATGACGCGTTGGCAGTGGCAGGGGTGCCAACCCCAACCGCCGCGAGACAGTCTCCACCCGCCGCGATGAGCGGCTGCCTGAGCGCGCAGCTCCAGATGCAATCTGCGCCATCGGCGTCATCCTCGTCACCTGCCTGCGTCCATGGCCAATCCTCGAGCCGGACGGTGAATGGCGCTCCGCGCCGGCCAAGCCGGTCCCCTGGGAGCCCGATTCTGGCGGAGCATCCGTCTACTAGGGAGGAGAAGAAGACGTCCCGGAAGTCCCACCCTTCCACGTCCAGCACCAGCCTCTCTGCCTGCCACGGGAACTCGAATACGCCCATCTGGCGAGAGCGCCCCGCCGCGTCGCTGGAAAGCGGATTGGTGGAGTTGCCGGAGATGTCTGCGTCACCCTGGAACGGCGACAGCGGGACGGACGTGGAGCAGGAAGCTCCGTCGGCGCTTAATTTTGCGAAGTGGTACTTCTGCTGCTGTTGCTGTTGCTGGCGCTGCTGGCGGTTCTGCTGCCTCTTCTTGTCCGGCCTCTTCTCCTTGGCGCGTTCCTCTGCACGCGCTCGCTTCTTGCTCTCCCGCTCCATGGATTTCTGACTTGGTGTTCCGTTGATTCGAATCCCGGACATTCCCTGCATGCGTGAAGTCCCAGAGTAAGAACCGAGAAATCAGAAAATGTTGTAAACCAAGGAACGGGAGTTGCGGATCATCTTCTAAGGCGCGGTTAGAAAATCGCAGTTCCGAGCTCGAAAGACGGGCGGCGACGCTGGAATGGTTAACCATCGGGCTAGAAATTTTGAAATTAATTTCGAAATTCGAACTACAGAACTCTGGCGATGGCAATTCAAACAATAAGTCTGGAAAGGCTGAGAGAAATATTTGAATGAATGCCAGTCTTATCTCCCTAGCGCGAGACATGCAAATCAGAGCTCGAACGAATAACAGCTTTGCAATCTCCGAGATCAAAAGAATCCGCAGAGCGCGATCGGAAGTCACAAAGATATGAACAAACTTGTCTAGAAATCGGCAAGCTATAGCTTTAGATCTCGAATCCACGGAGAGAACAGATCGATGAAAGAGGCGCCACCATGTGCAAGTCTCTCGACTCGGACCAAACGAAAACCAAGGATCCGCAGCCTACCTGATACCTGCTGCTGTTTGGTGCTGCGATCTCTTAACACTGTATCCGGCGAGGATGAACGCGATACGATAATACAGGAGGAAGAGAATGAATGCTTGGAGTCGACCTATGAACTGGAGGAGGACAGGCTGAGGCTGAGGGTGGCTCCCTTTTATCCTTGCGAAACGGAACCTCAGCCTCAACAAACGACTCACACGCCCAACCCTTTCCTTCAATCCCACCAACGGCCGCTAGCTCTCTTCTCCCCTTCGCTCTCTCATCCACTTCACCACCTGGTTTTTCTCTCTCCTGCAGCCTTGCCACGCTCAGATGCTATATATAGCACGCCACATCTATCATCCAAAAAAGGCTCGTCCTCGACTTCCTACTTCCTGCGCGCCACACCCTTTCCCATCCCCCCCGTTTCTCTGTCATCTACCAACTGAGGGGTTCGAGTTTGAGACGACAGGGCAGCAAATCAACAAGTTTAATTTGGTTGGGGGCTCTCTTGGCATGCCTCAATCTGTTCCCCTAAGAATATCGCTTGCGGTTCTTCGTATCCACATTTAAGTTGTCCACCTTGCTTGAGAATATTGAGCATCACAAAATCAGGTTTCTGTTAGAAATTTTGAGTTGCTTTAAGACATATGTTAATTAGATAATTGCAAGTTGTTAACCACCAATAAGCAGCAGTAATATTCAGATTCATGAGTTTAGAAATCAAACTTCAGAGCCTCATGAGTTTAGAAATCAAACTTCAGAGCCTGAGATGAATGTGTGTGACACTGTCTTCAAGATAGACAGATTCTACCACTCCTAGCATGAGCATCTCCGACGGCCTATCTCTAAGATTCAGCCATCCCAACTCTAGTACAGTCGCTCGGTGTAAGCGAGAGTGCTGTGTTGAACTCATTCGTTTAGCCATTGGTCGCAAACAGTAAAATGGTGTGGCGAAGTAGTCGTCGGCGCAAGACAGTACTAAGGAGTGGTTATGTTCGGGAGAACATGCTTGTTGCGGTAAAGTAAAGGAACTGATATACCGCAGGAAAGGAACCTCGGTACAGCAGAACGGGAACCGTTGTACAGCAGAAAAAGAATCGCTATAAAACGAACTGTAGTGGAGTAGGAAAGTAATCGTTGTACAGCAGTAAAGGAAGCGTTGTACAGTAGGAAAGGAACAACTATATAGCAATAAATGAACCGTGCTTTGTTGAACAACAAAGGAATCGATGAATCGCTTTCAAGTATTATCTCTTGGTATCTCTCTATGCATCTCTTGTCTGTTTTTTTTCTCTCAAATGAAAGTGGACGCTTCCTTATATAGAGTGTGTCTCAGCCGCCGCGGTAACTGTCCGCACTTGTTGGTCTCTCCAACGTGCGTCTTTAACATCGCGTTTAATGGCCGGCTTAATGGGTAATCAAGAGAGGTTTTATTGTTGTGTCTTAAACGCTGTCAACCAAACTCCAAACGACGCAACACAGAAAACAAAACGTTATTTCGAGGCAAACAAAACAAAATAAAATATTTCATAAAAAGATAAATCCACGCACACACCGAACCAGACCGGACCGGGCGGGGCGGGGCGAGGTGAGGCGAGCGAGCGAACGAATGAACAAACGCGCGTGCATGTTTTTATTTTATTCTGAGAAATACACAAGCCTAACAAATCGGTCGTAAATTCTGATGCCCTTGAGAGGTCCTGACCTCTTGGGGACCACTAGCACATATAAGGAGTTGTGTGGTTCCTGCTGCAAGTAATATGGGATAAACGTTTGGCTGGAAAAACTGAATTCTAGAATAGAAAATACAAAATTCCCCCACATGTTCCATAATTCTTTTTGGAAATTCAATAAATAATAAAATTTGTGACATTACTATGTTTTTCAGCATTGGTAGCTTGTGGATTTGAACCATTGCCTAGAATGACTCACTTCAATCTGGAGAGACGTGGTGAACTACGTATTGAACCAGACTCCCTGATTCGAACCTTAGTAAATCAAACAATCATAGTGCGGGCACTAGAACAAGTTCGTATCAGTGTTGCATATAAACGACCTTCGCATAATCTTGTTTAATGAGCGCTCTAGCGAGTATGCCCAACTCACATAAACCCCGACTCTTGGGTTACACTCAAATAGTAGGGATCTCCAAGGGTATCCTGTCTGGTGCATACCCTACCAATAAATGGCCCTGAACCCATTCAGAGCAAAGCTCTTCCTATACTCAGACAGAGTCAAAGCACTAGCGCCATGGGGAGGGTTAAGGAGTAAAACTGTGACGACCATCATCAAATCAACAAACAAATCGTTACTAATTAATCATAATAAACATAATAAGCGGATTAACAAAAATCACTAAATTTTAAAACCGTTTTGTAAGGAGATCCTTTTCCAGAAAACTCTTACTGAAAGATCCAAAACTCATACATATCATGATTACATTATACAACATCTCATCTTGAGGATATCATATAACAACTGATCTATCAAAACACATACTGGAGCAACATAAAACCTTGAGGCATTCAACCCAAAATCTCAGATCATTCATGAAACTAGTACGAACCAATTCTAAGGACCTGAGAGTACAAAGACGACACATAGGACTTCTATCTACAAGACACGACAAACAATACACTCAACCTGAGCTGTCACTACTGCCTCAACTGTTGTTCTTCCTCTGTAGAAAGATCTTCGCCACCTCGTGCATGTCCACCAAAAAAAAATGTGGATCCCACGGGGTGAGACAATTTTCCCAGCGAGAGATATAACTCTCCGCCGACCATATTATTATTATAGATTAAGCATTTATAAACTGAGCAGAGGTTCTTTTTATATTAATAGGCAGGATAAATCACTGTATGAATAGAACGAAGTAATCTCCTTTCTCAAGGAGAACATTGCATCTACCCATGGTAGAGTTATCAATCATCTATTTGCTTTACAAGGAATGTAAAGAAACATAAATGTCATCTATCAACTAATATGTATAACTGAAGTGTGCATCAATTAATATTTTCCATATTCGATCATTAAGCAGATATGCTACACGGCTGATTATATTTTTCAATCACACTTATGCCCTGCGGAGATGAGGTATATCGCTCATACTCCAACTGACCACGACGGCGTAAAACATCGGTTCCATACAAGGTCAATGGAACAACCGAACTCCACGAACACATCCGTCTCGGTCAGTACGAGAGCACAGACAGGACATCTCATGTCACTACTAAATAGTTTTCCATGGTATACTGGCAACTTCGCTATAGAGATACAACGTCAACTACACTCTCTTTGGGGAGATCTCAATTATCCATCCCCAACCTTCATCATCATCGGGAGATTAGTGATACATCCATCCCGACATATATAATGGAGGATTGAGAGATTTCTAGTTTATCTCATATCAATCCCACATTAGGGCATAAGGATATTCGCGCCCATCACCCCCACATATTCAAAAATATGCCCTCCAGGTTATACCGTGGAGCAACCCGTTTCACCATTCAGCAAATTCTAACGCTGATGGATCAATGGTCAGGGCACTACATGATTAGATTCCACTTGATTAATTAAGTGCATTACCATATCTTTTAGCATCAATCAAATTTCAAACAAGAATTATTATAACAGATGCTACAAAGAAATGTATAATACATCTAACAAGTACTTTTCAAATCTATAAAACACATATAACATTTAGGATCTCAATCCCTTATCTCATTACTGGGAATTCTCATCTCTTAACATTATCATCATGATTACTAGATCTGGATATTCAAACCTTTAGTTCATAACTGAACATTGTTTCCTCTGTAACAGGTAACTATTACATCTAGGTCCTCAGACCAAGGTATTCATTTCACTTATTGTACAAGTATTCACATGGCTCACAAGGCCATTACACATCTTGTCACCTCTCACTAGGCAACAACTTATTCACATGGCTCACAAGGCCACTCACAAGGCCATTACACATCTTGTCACCTCTCACTAGGAAACAACTTATTCACATGGCTCACAAGGCCATTACACATCTTGTCACGTCTCACTAGGAAGGAAACAACTTATTCACATGGATCACAAGCTCATTACTCATCTTGTCACCTCTCACTAAGAGACAACTTATTCACATGGCTCACAAGGCCATTAATCATTATACTTATTGTACAAGTATTTAACATGCCTTACAAGGCTTACGCAATAAGAGAAATGCAACCTTCCCATTATTAGGGTTAGGGTTTCCCTTTATAGCCGAATAGGGTTTCATGTTCATATTATTAACCCAAACCCTAATTCATTGCTCCACACATCTAGGAGCATACATTGATATCATAAGTATTCAATCATACTCATTTATTCTCATCTTTTATCATTAAATGATAATCAACACAATGTATGAGTTTCTCTCTCATCCTCTCTAGGATATTGATTACATCATACTTTATTATCTTGGTTTAACCCTTTCTCAAGGTATGTTAGCCTACACTTATCAAAGTGCATTACATCTCAATGTAACAATTGACATGACACACTTCATGTGTTACTCATCCAAGTATATTGGATTTAAGGTGCATCAAGGTGTATCAACCTTGAGGTGTTGGATGTGATATTTATCATGTCTTGATGTATCACTTCCCTCATCACTTTTAACTTAGTTTAGTTCATCAATTATCTTGTATTAAGGTATTTCCCATCCTAATACTTTATGCACTAGCCCATCACATTTATCCTATAATGTATTGGCCATAAGTCACACACTTGAATTACCCAACTATCATCAAGTGATATAGAATCATCTTGAGTTAAGGCATTTTTGATACACCATTATCAACCACTTTAGGTGTTCTACCTATCAAGTTATTAACCAAACTACATCATTACTTGGTGTTACACTCATCACTCCTAAGAGTGTTTTACCCTCACCTTTACAAGGTGCATTAGATTGAATCATGTATGTCAAGTTGAACACATGTATTGGGTTAGGTGTATATTGAGCTAGACATCATCATATCCCTCATACCCTTACACATCAAGGTATCATTATTGCCATTCATACGGTGTATCAACTTCACCCTTCATGGGTGTAACATCCTCACCTCACTTGAAGATATTGGCCACACCCTACTTTAGTGTATTGGACATCACATGTACTAGGGTACTAACCACCTTGCCACTCTTGTCATCTAATGTATTGGGTTACCCACCATAACATTTTAGAGATATGTGCTCAACACCATATCGTCCAAAAGGTGTATTCTTAACCCAATATCAGTTTAAAGGTGTATACTTGCTACCCATATCACCTAGAGGTGTATGCGTGCTTACCATATCGACCTTGAGGTGTATGTGTGCTTACCATATCACCCTTGAGGTGTATGTATGCTTCCATATCGGGTTTGAGGTGTATGTGTGCTTCCATATCACTTTTGAGGTGTATGTGTGCTTCACACCATATCGGGCAGAGAGGTGTGTGTGTGCTTGCTTCACCATATCGGGCAGAGAGGTGTGTGTTCTTGCTTCACACCATATCAGGCAAAGATGTGTGTGTGTGATTTCTCACACCATATCGATTTTCATGTGTATATTTGACCTCCTATAGTGCAAGAGGTGTATACTACACCACCATATCATTTTAGTGGAGTAGGTGCATCACCATATCGGGTTAGAGGTGCTTTCTTGTGTGCTTGAACCCGATATCACTTTATCTTTGATGATGTCATCATCATCAACCTCTGGACCTTTGTTCTTACTATTATAAGTCATGGACAACAGTCCAATGAAGCCTTTAGGACTCAAAGGATCATCAATTATTCAAGAGAAATCGAAATTGTAAGTAGATCAACAAGTATGACAAAATTGAAGGTGTATAATAATATAATTGGGTTCAAGTTATATAATCCGCCTTAAGAACAACTTCAAAGATCCAAGATCCAAAGATCCACGTTCCTAAGGTTTAAGATGAACTTCACAATTCCTCTATATGCAAAGAATCACCAAGGATAAGCAATTGGTGAAGAAGAAAAGAAAAGAGATCATAACCCTAAAATCATGCTTTAATCCAAGGTTGAAGATGATCATTGCCTCACCTTAGGGTTAAGTATGAGCTCTATCCTGCTCCTTAGAACCTTTGCATGATACCCTACTACTCTTGCATGATATTCCACCACCCTTGGACGATATCCCCCTCACTTGTGATCAAAACACTTCACTATGGCCGATATTACCCTACTTGGCCGATACCACCTTACTTGGCCGATATGAACTTGCTATGAATAATACCCAAGGCCCTATGAACGATACCACTTCACTCCTGCATGATACAAGGATCCTATGCACGATACCTTAGGGAAGGAGGGTGGTAAGATTCGAAAGAATTCCACTAAGGAGTGAAAGAAGGGGTATATATATACTTGTTGTTCATGAAGAAGTGTGAAAATGAGGTGACATCAATTTGAGCTACTAGGTGCCACGTGTCCATGCATGCGTGACACGTGTAAATGCATGCATTAACATTTATCTTGACATGAAAAACTCTTGAGGATAATATAGGGATGGATTTTCGTCCATTACTTATCCCTTTCAATAAAATATATCAACAAAATCACCACTTTATTCACAACCCGATACAACTTTTCTAAGGAAGTTGTAAACTGATACACTTCACCTCCTTGAGGTGATTTTCACAACATAGGCTTTTCCAAGAGCCACAAAATGATATGAGAGTCCTCCTTTGTCTCCTTGGCTGATAGGCACTCATATATAAGCTTTTCAACTTGATACAACTCAAGTTAGGGTTTCATATTCAACCCCTTTCTTGGTCATTTCATCACCAAGAGTACCATCACTCATAATTGATTCAAACATAGTGTCTCGTTAATTATTTCTCCTCTAAATGATACATAGAGGAAGTAGGAACATTTTGGAGGTGGTAATTTGCATATCAACCCCACATTTTGGGTAAATTACAATTTGTACCAAAATTGATGCACAAGGTACTAGCATTATTCAAACATGTTCAAACTTGGAATTTAGGCTTTACAAAAGCCACCATTTAGCATAATTCTCTATCTTATGATGATAAAATACATAGGGCACGTTCAACATGTGACATATTGCAATATAACCCCTCATCTTGGGTAAATTGCACTTTGGCCCAAAATAAAGAAACATTACTTAAACAACATTCAATCAGGACCAAACTTGGAAAATAAGTGTGTCACATGATAAAAAAACACCTTAGAGGATTATATTAAATTTCTAATCAACTTACTTAGCCAAAACAAATAGGGTTACCTCATAACCCCGGTCAGGGTCATTACAAGTCATAAACCCCTAACAAGGATTTCGTCCCCGAAATCCCAGGTAAAGGTTGCAGATATTATTCATTCATCATATCTTCAAGTCTCCACATAACATCTTAATATCATGGAGATACCATAGAAATTTGATTAAAAAAAAGTTCTTCCACATAGGGTTATCATAGAATCTGTCACACATGACACATACTCCACTATCTTTTTCATTATTGACTGTAGAGTCAACTATGTGTCAGGTAACACTTTTCTTAGTCAGAGAAACATTATACATACCTTATTTAACTCAAGTGTCAAACCTCACTGATTTGTCACCTTTCTCAATTTACAACTTTTTGTGACAAGATTCTTGAATCTGGGGAGTTTTCCATATTCCTTATTCAGTTTAGATTTTCTCTTCCAAGGAGAGACCATAGTTACGTTTTGTCACCCACTTGGGATTACAAGTCTTATCATATATATGTTGTGCCATCTAATTTGTTGACACAACACCAAACTTTCTTACTTCCTGTACCAACTATCTCATTAGTTGTACATTCTCTTATCATAAGGGGAAGTTACTTATTAATTAAGAACTTATCTTAGAGGTATCTTTAGATGTTATGTACAAGTTGCCTTAACAGATCTAGAGAAGGCTATTCTAAGGAATTATTTTTAGCTTGATAAGCTTTTCCCACAATGATTTTACAATTGTTCCTTCGATCAATACATCCTTTTCGATGTCATGTTTATGCTGAGCATAAATCCCTAACATATGATGTCCATACTATAGTATGCAACTAGACTAATTTCACAATTGGCCATCCCAGGTAACCAACATAAATCATCTGATTAGGAGTTATGTTTTTACTTTCCCATACCACCTGATATTTCTTAGATACCAGAATTCCTAACTTTGGTATCTATCACATGTGTCAAAAACACATCACATCCTCATCATTTTCATCTCTCTGTTGTTATTACCAAAGCCACACATATAAAAGGATCTTTCTTTCATCTTTGGGACATTATTTATTACACAAATCTTTATCTTGGAACCAAAGTCCAAGATGAACTGATACTTTTCTAAGTATCCATCAATGGATTATTTCTAATCCATGCACATCAAGTGTCATAGTACTCACTTTATTGCCATGTCCCTAAAAGGAGAGAACACAAAGAAACATATTCCTCTTATCACCCCATCATCACCCAGGGTTATTTATCAAAGAGAAGAGATTATCATCTCCTCTGATTATTGCATGAACTTTCAACTGTTCATGAGTCACTTACTCTTATTTCATCCTAGTTTCCTTGCCATCAACATAGAAATTATAAGGTTATTACATGTCATCACTCCTTTCTTTGTTATTGTCTAACATGTTCATGAACATTTTGTGATTTTATCACATTTCACATTTCCACATCATGGGAAAAGATATTTACTATTCACACATGATTTATTAGTCAGGGATCACCTCCCTTGTTCTCATTCTCATTTCATGAGGATTATACTCTTTACTTCCTCATACACACAGATTGATCTGAGATCATCTCAGATTCCACTTTTTTGCACTTAGGATGTGATACACATGTCCATATCATATTTCTAGTTTCGTTATACTCACTAGATTGTCTCAAAATGATTACTTGATCAGAGTAATCAGAAAGATAACAGTCTAAGAGTTCCATGCACACCTTATCTTCAATAAATGAATACCTGGCCAGGGTATACAAGTACTGAGATTAGGTAGTATGCACTTTATTTACTATCATGTTCCTTACTTTTCATATCATCAAAAACATAGGACTTAGCATTCCTAGATTTCCTCCAGGCATCACATATATACCTTATCCTTTTTCATACAGATAAGAGCAATTATAAAGCATTTAAAAGAATACTGAACAAAATATAAATTCTAGTTCTCATCATTTCTTCCATATGTTCCCATAGGGCAACCAAAGGGAAGTCCATAACAACAATCCTTCTTATGATTATCAGATAACATCAAGATAAAGAATATCAAAATGAAAAAGCTTTATCTTACTGTTACCCCTCACGGTCATCTACCGCTTTAGGTTGACTCAACACATAGAGTCTAGTTATTTCATGTTGTTGCTCTTGCCCTTTTACACTATTGGGCTATAACTTTCATAAGCCCTACCGAGTCTACCTCGGTTGTTGAGTCATTTCCTCCCTTCTTTTGAAAGAAAAGAGTTTAGTATGCTCAACATGTCCATATCTATAACATGTCTTGTCCTCGTACCATGGTCTTATCGGTCTTATTACCGATGTAGAGACTAAGCCATGGGTTCTTACAGGTGAAAAGTTAGGACCTTTGCCTTTACTTAGTGACTACTGCCCTAGTACACTAGACGCTTATTGCACTGGTGGCACTGAAAACTTTGTATTTTTAGAACAACTAGGCAAAAGTCTCTAGAATTGTAATGACATTTCCTTAATTCACATCTTATTGCCCCTTCTTGGGCACTGCCATCACAGATATACTATCTATCTAAACTTATGGCAGAGTCTATTTTCTTGCCATATGTTAATCCTTCCCACATTTCCACTATTCCAACATGACCATGTCATTCAGGAATCCTTTTTAAAGCTCAAAGTTTTTGCATTAAGAACTATTAACCTAGGTTGTAATGCTAGTATCCAGTCTACTATATGTATCATTGTTGTCTTAACCTGCCTATCCATAGCATAAACATAGGACTCTTTATCCTGATTGTATCATGATGGGAATTCTCAGGCACTCATTCTTCTCTTGCCTGATCCCTTGCACCCTTTCCTAGTACAACAACATGGCCCTCAACAATGTGTCCCTCGTGTTCTCCAGTCATTTTTAAACTTCACCATTTCTTCTGCATAAGCAGAAGTCACTATAGGGCACACTGGATGACACTAACACAAACTCAACACCTTAGTCCTATGTCTCTGTAGACTCAGCAAACCTTAGGCTCTGATACCAAAACTGTGACGAACATCATCAAATCGACAAACAAATCGTTACTAATTAAGCAGAATAAACATAATAAGCGGATTAACAAAATCACAAAATTTTAAAACCATTTTGCAAGGAGATCCTTTTCTAGAAAACTCTTACTAAAAGATCCAAAACTCATACATATCATGATTACATTGTATAACATCTCATCTTGAGGACAACATATAACAGTTGATCTATCAAAACACATACTGGAGCAACATAAAACCTCGAGGCATTCAAGCCAAAATCTCATATCATTCATGAAACCATTACAAACCAATTCCAAGGACCTGAGAGTACAGAGACGACACATAGGACTTCTATCTACAAGACATGCCAAACAATACACTCAACCTGAGCTGTCACTGCTGCCTCAGATGTTGTTCCTCCTCTGTAGAAAGATCTTCGCCACCTCATGCATGTCCACCTAAAAAAATGTGGATCCCATAGGGTGAGACAATTGTCCCAGCGAGAGATATAACTCTCCACCGACCAGATTATTATCATAGATTAAGCATTTATAAACTGAGCGTAGGTTCTTTTTATATTAATAAGTAGGATAAATCACTATATGAATAGAATGAAGTAATCTCCTTTCTCAAGGAGAACATTGCATCTACCCATGGTAGAGTTATCAATCATCTATCTACTTTGCAAGGAATGTAAAGAAACATAAATGTCATCTATCAACTAAGATGTATAAATGAAGTGCACATCAATCAATGTTTTCCATATTCGATCATTAAGCATATATGCTATACAACTGATTACATTTTTCAATCACACTTATGCCCTGAGGAGATGAGGTATACCGCTCACACTCCAACCAACCACGATGGCGTAAAGCATCGGTTCCATACAAGGTCAATGGAAGAGCCGGTCTCCACGACCACATCTGTCTCGGTCAGTATGAGACCATAGACAAGAGATATCGTGTCACTGCTAAATAGCTTTTCAGGGTATACCGACAACTTCTCTATAGAGCTACATCGTCAACTGCACTCTCTTCGGGGAGATCTCAATTATCCATCCCCGACCTTCATCATCATCGGGAGATTCGTGATACATCCATCCCGACATATATAATGGAGGATTGAGAGATTTCATGTTTATCTCACATCAATCCCACATTAGGGCGTAAGGATATTCGCACCCATCACCCCCACATATTAAAAAATATGCCCTCCGGGTTATGTCATAGAGCAACCCGTTTCACCATTCAGCAAATTCTGACGCTGATGGATCTATGGTCAGGGCACTACATGATAAGATTCCACTTCATTAATTAAGTGCATTACCATATCTTTTAGCATCAGTCAAGTTTCAAACAAGAATTATTATAACAGATGCTACAAAGAAAGGTATAATACATCTATCAAGTACTTTTCAAATCTTTAAAACACATATAACATTTAGGATGTCAATCCCATATCTCATTACTGGGAATTCTCATCGCTTAACATTATCATCAGGATTACTAGATCTGGGTATTCAAACCCTTAGTTCATAACTGAACATTGTTGCCTTTGTAACATGTCACCATTAACTCTAGGACCTTAGACCAAGGTATTCATTTCACTTGTTGTACAAGTATTCACATGGCTCACAAGGCCATTACACATCTTGTCACCTCTCACTAGGCAACAACTTATTCACATGGCTCACAAGGCCATTACACATCTTGTCACCTCTCACTAGGCAACAACTTATTCACATGGCTCATAAGGCCATTACACATCTAGTCCCCTCTCACTAGGCAAAACTTATTCACATGGCTCACAAGGCCATTAATCATTATACTTGTTGTACAAGTATTTAACATGCCTTACAAGGCTTAGGCAATAAGAGAAATGCAACCTTCTCATTATTAGTGTTAGGGTTTCCCTTTATAGCCTAATAGGGTTTCATGTTCATATTATTAATCCAAACCCTAATTCAATGATCCACACATCTAGGAGCATACATTGATATCATAAGTATTCAATTATACTCATTTATTCTCATCTTTTATCATTAAATGATAATCAACACAAAGTATGAGTTTCTCTTTCATCCTCTCTAGGATATTGATTACATCATACTTTATTATCTTGGATGAACCCTTTCTCAAGGTATGTTAGCCTACACTTATCAAAGTGCATTACATCTCAATGTAACAATTGACATGACACACTTCATGTGTTACTCATCCAAGTATATAGGATTTAAGGTGCATCAAGGTGTATCAACCTTGAGGTGCTGGATGTGATATTTATCATGTCTTGATGTATCACTTCCCTCATCACTTTTAACTTACTTTAGTTCATCAATTATCTTGTATTAGGGTATTTCCCATCCTAATAATTTATGCACTAGCCCATCACATTTATCCTATAATGTATTGGCCATAAGTCACACACTTGAATTACCTAACTATCATCAAGTGATATAGACTCATCTTGAGTTAAGACATTGTTGATATACCATTATCAACCACTTTAGGTGTTCTACCTATCAAGGTAATAACCAAACCACATCATTACTTGGTATTACACTCATCACTCCTAAGAGTGTTTTACCCTCACCTTTACAAGGTGCATCAGATTGAATCATCTATGTCAAGTTGAACACATGTATTGGGTTAGGTGTATATTGATCTAGACATCATCATATCCCTCATACCCTTACCCAGCAAGGTATCATTCTTACCATTCATATGGTGTATCAACTTCACCCTTCATGGGTGTAACATCCTCACCTCACTTGAAGATATTTACCACACCCTACTTTAGTGTATTGCCCATCACATGTACTAGGGTACTAACCACCTTGTCACTCTTGTCTTCTAATGTATTGGGTTACCCACCATATCATTTTAGGGATATGTGCTCAGCACCATATCGTCCAAAAGGTGTATTCTTAACCCAATATCAGTTTAAAGGTGTATACTTGCTACCCATATCACCTAGAGGTGTATGTGTGCTTACCATATTGACCTTGAGGTGTATGTGTGCTGACCATATCAGGTTTGAGGTGTATGTGTTCTTACCATATCACCCTTGAGGTGTATGTATGCTTCCATATCGGGTTTATGGTGTATGTGTGCTTACATATCACTTTTTAGGCGTGTGTGCGCTTCACACCATATCAGACAGAGAGGTGTGTGTGTGTGCTTGTTTCACATCATATCGGGTAGAGAGGTGTGTGTGTGCTTGATTCAGACCATATTGGGCAGAGAGGTATGTGTGTGCTTGCTTCACACCATATCAGGCAAAGAGGTCTGTGTGTGTGCTTTCTCACACCATATCAGTTTTAAGGTGTATATTTGACCTCCTATCTTGTAAGAGGTGTATACTACACACCATATCATTTTAGTGGAGTAGGTGCATCTCCATATCGGGTTAGAGGTGCTTGCTTGTGTTCTTGAACCCGATATCACTTTACCTTTGATGATGTCATCACCATCAACCTCTGGATCTTTGTTCTTAATATTCTAAGTCATGGAAAATAGTACCATGAAGCCTCTAGGACTCAAAGGATCATCAATTTTTCAAGAGAAATCAAAATTGCTAGTAGATCAACAAGTATGACAAAATTGAAGGTTTATAATAATATAATTGGGTTCAAATTATATATCCCTCCTTAAGAACAACTTCAAAGCTCCAACATCCAAAGATCCACGTTAATAAGGTTGAATATGAACTTCAAAACTCCTCTATATGTAAAGAATCACCACGGATAAGCAATTGGTGAAGAAGAAAAGAAAGGAGATCATAACCCTAAAATCATGCTTCAATCCAAGGTTGAAGATGATCATTGCCTCACCTTAGGGTTATGTATGCGCTCCTTCCTGCTCCTTAGAACCTTTGCACGATACCCTACTACTCTTGCACAATATGCGACCACCCGTGGCCGATATCCCCCTCACTTGTGATCAAAACACTTCACTATGGCTGATATCACCCTACTTGGCCGATACCACCTTACTTGGCCGATATGAACTTGCTATGGATAATACCCAAGGCCCTATGCATGATACCACTTCACTCCTGCTTGATACAAGGATCCTAAGCACAATATATTAGGGAAGGAGGGTGATAAGATTCGAAAAAAGTTCACTAAGGAGTGAAAGAAGGGGTGTATATATACTTGTTGTTCCTGAAGAAGTGTGAAAATGAGGTGTCATCAATTTGAGATACTAGGTGCCACATGTCCATGCATGGGTGATACGTGTACATGCATGCATTAAAATTTATCTTGACATGCAAAACTCTTGAGGATAATCTAGGGATGAATTTTCGTCCATTATTTATGCCTTTTCATAAATTATATCAACAAAATCACCTCTTTCTTCACAACCCGATACAACTTTTCTAAGGAAGTTGTAAACCGATGCACTTCACCTCCTTGAGGTGCTTTGCATGTCATGGGCTTTGCCAAGAGTCCACAAAACTATATGAGACTCCTCCTTTGTCTCCTTTCCGTATAGGCACTCATATATAATCTTTTCAACTTGATACAACTCAAGTTAGGGTTTCATATTCAACCCCTTTCTTGGTCATTTCATCACCAAGAGTACCATCACTCATAATTGATTGAAACATGGTTTCTCATTCATTATCTCTCCTCTAAATGATACATAGAGGAAGTAGGAACATTATAGAGGTGGTAATGTGCATATCAACCCCACATTTTGGGTAAATTACAATTTGTACCAAAATTGGTGCGCAAGGTACTAACATTATTCAAACATGTTCAAACTTGAAATTTAGGCTTTCCAAAAGCCACCATTTAGAATAATTCTCTATCTTATGATGCTAAAACATATAGGGAACGTTCAACATGTGACATATTTGAATATAACCCCTCATCTTGGGTAAATTGCACTTTGGTCCAAAATAAAGAAACATTGCTCAAACAACATTCAACCAGGACCAAACTTGGAACATAAGTGTGTCACATGATAACAAAATAGCTTAGAGTATTATATTAAATTTCCAAGCACTTACTTAGCCAAAAAAAAATAGGGTTACCTCATAACCCAGGTCAGGGTCATTACAAAAACTCCAAAGTGTGCTTCCGCGTAACACGACAGCTTAGTTGTCCCTTTGAACAATTCCTCATGGGATCTCCAATTTGGAAAGGTAGGGCTACCACTGCAATGTTTAATCTATGGGAAGAAGACCCATCCCTCTCGACGAACTGACTACTATATTTCTAGCTAGACCCTTAGTAAGTGGATCAACAATATTCATTGCAGATTTCACATACTCTATAGATATGATCCCACGAGTGATGTGATCTCTCACATCTTCATATCTTAATCTCATAAAGCGCTTACCCGGTTTGCCTTTAGATTGCTTAGCTTTGTCAATGGATGCTTTTTTATCACATAATATGCAAATAGGAGGAAATGGTTTAGAAATAATAAGCAAATCAATAAGTAAATTTCTAAGCCATTCAGCCTGACAACAAGCTAAATCTAAAGCAATAAACTCAGCCTCCATTATGGATCTAGCTCTCACAATTTTCTTAGATGATTTCCAAGAAACTGCTCCTTCTCCAAGGCAAAACACCTAGCCATTGGTAGATTTGGTTTCATCTGAATCTACAATCCAGTTAGCATCAGTACGCCCCACTAATATTGGTGGAAAACTAGTATAGTGGAGACTATATTTACTGTACCCTTAAAGTACTTAAACACTCTTACCAAAGCTTTCCAGTGGTCCACATTAGGACAACTAGTGTACCTGCGTAACCTGCTTATAGCATAAGAAATGTCAGGCCTAGTGCAATTAGCAAGGTACATTAAGCTTCCTATAACTTGAACATATCTATGTTGATCCACAGGAGTGCCCTTATGTGCAGCAAGATGTAAACTAGCATCATAAGATGTATTGATAGGAGTACAATCAAACATATTCAATCTATGCAAGATTTTATCAACATAATGAGTTTGATTAAGTACATAACCAAAAGTAGATCTATTCAACTTAATACCAAGTATTACATAAGCAAGTCCTAAATCTTTCATATCAAAATTTCTAGAAAGAAAAGATTTAGTTTCAACAATAATTTCTAAATTAGACCCAAACAACAATATATCATCTACATATAAACACATAATAATGTAGGTTTCATCAGCAATTTTGGAATTAATACAACGATCAGATTTATTTGCAATAAATCTGGTAGATAAAACAATTTTATCAAACTTATCATTCCACTATTTAGGTGCTTGTTTCAGTCCATACAAGGACTTGACAAGTCTACAAACTTTGTGTTCTTGTCCAGGTGCTACAAAGCCTTCAGGATGATCCATATAAATCTCTTCTTCAAGATCTCCATTCAAGAAGACTGTCTTGACATCCATTTGATGGATTTCAAGTTTATGGATCGTAGCTAAAGAAACTAGGACACGAATGGAAGAGATTTTGGTTATGGGTGCATATGTATCAAAGTAATCAAATCCTTCCTTTTGACTAAAGCCTTTGGCTACTACTCAGTCCTTAAACTTATCAATTGAACCATTTGCCCTCATCTTCTTTCTAAACACCCATTTACATCCAATAGTCTTGCATTTTGGAGGGAGTTAAGTAAGAATCCAAGTATGATTTCTCATAATTGATTCGATTTCATTATCCACAACTTCCTTCCAAAAGCTAGAGTCTATGGATTTCATGGCATCCTCATAGGTACGCGAGTCTTCTTCTACTATGAAGGTTTAGAAGTCGGGACCATAGTTCTTATCAACTTTAGTCCTTTTACCCCTACCTAGATCACTCGGAGGTTCATCTACTAGGAGTTCATGTTCTGCTTCATAAGAAGGTGGAACTACAAGAGGTTCAGCAGGGGAGGAAGAAGAGAGATCTTCACTAACTTGTCTAGGACCCTTTTCCTTAAGAGGAAAGGTGGTTTCATAATAGACAACATCTACATGTCTAATCTCAAGTATAGAGTTAACTTTAATGTCTGATATTTTAGATTTTATTACTAGGAATCTATTGGCATTATTGTTTTCAACATATCCTATAAAGACAGTATCAACAATTTTAGGTCCTAGTTTTCTCTTCTCATTCTCAGGGATCTTAACCTTGGCCAAACACCCCCACACTTTGAGATATTTCAAACAGGATTTCTTGTTAAGCCAAAGTTCATAGGGTGTTTTGTTAAGGTGTTTAAAAGGGATGCGGTTAAGAAAGTAGTTGGCTGTATGAAGGGCTTCCCCCGCATTCTGTGACTAAGTCCATACTCGGCTAGCATTGAGTTGACCATGTCAATCAATGTTCTATTCTTCCTCTCAACAACTCCATTAGATTGAGGATTATATGGGGCAGTGGTTTCATGAATAAGGCCATGGTCCTCATATAACTTGTTAAGTTCATTAGAAGTGTACTCACCACCTCTATCAAACCTCACTCTCTTAATGTTCTTGTCTAGTTGTTTCTCTACTTGGGTTTTATAAATTCTGAATTTTTCTAATTGTTCATCCTTAATTTTCAGTAAGAAATTAGAACAATACTTTGAAAAATCATCTATAAAGGTAACAAAGTATCTCATATTATCACGAGTAAGAACATGATTTAAATCACAAACATCAGTATGAATTAACTCAAGCAAGGATGTATTGCGATCTATCAATGATTTAAATGGCTTCTTAGGAAGCTTAGCCTACACACAAACTTGGAATCTATTAGAAATATCAATATGCATCTTAGGAATCACATCTAAGTGAATCACATGTTTCATCATATTTTTATTCACATGACCAAGACGTGCATGCCAAACACCACTAGTTTCAGAAACTAAAATAGTAGAAGATATTTCATTACTAGAAGAAGCATTACATGAAACAGAAGATAGTTTAATCAAACCACTACAAGTGTATGCAAGACCAATATAAGAACCGTTCTTAGAAATTACAACTCTATTGCCTTGACACAACAAGGTATAACCAAAATGTTGTAAGACAACTTGACTAATCAAATTTCTACAGAAAGAAGGTACATCTTGGACATCATGTAATCTAAGAATATTCCCAGAAATAATCTTTATGTCCACACGTCCAAAGCTAGAAATCGGGATGGTGGATGAATGATCTCCCCATTTGATCACTCTGCTAGTTTCGTCTTGATAGGAAGAAAAGAGGGATTGGTCAAAGCAAATATGGCAGGTGGCATCAGAATCTATGTACCACTCTGAAGATAAGTTAGCAAAAAGAATAGCAGGATTTTCTAACCTTTCTACAGAAGAGGAAGGAACCGTCCCCATAGTGATCATATTTACTTTAGGATTTTTAGGAGCCTGGAAATTTTGTTTCCTTTGACCTTTGCAAAATCTGTACACATTCACTAAGTGGCCAGGTTTATCACACACAAAGCAGACACATTTTTCTCCTTGATCAATATTATTATTACTTTGATTTTGGTGGTGCTTGCTGCCCTTAAAGGAAGGTTTAGATTTCTTATGGAGATGGGATTGGTTGGGTTTCTTCTTAGTCTTATCACCTATAACCATGTTGATAGACAGGTTAGACTTCCTGTCTTGTTCCCTATGTCTATCTTCGGTTTGTAGGGATTTGACTAAGGATGTTATGGACATGTTCCCTTGTCTATGCCTAAGGGTCCTAGAAAAATCCTTCCAAGAGGGAGGGAGCTTCTTTATGAGGGCTTCTACTTGAACATTTTCATCAAGGTTATAACCTTTAGCCATGAATTTAGACACTACATTTTTGTGTTCTAGAACTTGAGCTGAGATAGGTTTATCATCAACCATATTATATGTTAGCCATTCAACAAAGGCATAACGCTCAAGACTAGTGTTTTCTAGACCAAATTTAGATCTAAGGCCGTCCATAGTTCAAGAGAAGTTGGAATCCTATGGTATATATCATACAGTTCATCGGATAAGGCTGATAGGATCCTACCATGACATAGGTAATCAACCTCCTTTGAATCAGGAGTGGGAACGACGGGTTGAGGAACAACAAGTTCAGGATTGACTTCTCCAGTAAGGAGGTTAGCGGGTTGTGGTGGAGGCACAACAGGAACAGAGTCTTCGGGTGGTAAGATGGTAGACACAAGTCCAAGAGATGTAAGCGAAAATCACATTTTCTATTGCCAACGATGGAAGTGCAAACTAGAAAAGCATTCTGGACGAAGGGAGGGTACATCATCAAGCGATGGCATATATTTTGAATCCATATTACTCAAATAGGCAGTAAGATGTATATATAATTAACAATTGTTTTAGGAACGAGTTGGTCTATCTATGCAATTGTTTATATAATCTAAAATAGAGCAGTAAACGAATTGATTCTGTCTTGAAAATGTTAGAAATTTTGAGTTGTTGTAAGACAGATGTTAATTAGATAATTGCAAGCAGTTAACCACCAATAAGCAACAATAATATTAATAGTAATTCGAATTCAGAGAAAACGATGAATGAGTTTAGAAATCAAACTCTAGAGCCTGAGATGAAGGTGTGTGAAACACTGTCTTCAAGACAGATTCTGCCACTCCTAGTACGAGCGTCTCCGGCGGTCTATCTCCAAGATTCAGCCACCCCAACTCTGTTACAGCCGCTCGGTGCAAGAGAGAGTGTTGTGTTGAACTCGTTCCTTTAGCCCTTGGTCGCAAATAGCAAAATGATGTTGTGAAGTAGTCGTCGGCACAAGACAACAGTAAGGAGTGGTTGTGCTCGGGAGAACATGCTTGTTGCGGTAGAGTAAAGGAACTGATGTACCGCAGGAAAGGAACCTCAGTATAGTAGAATGGGAACCTTTGTACAACAGGAAAGGAACTGCTATAAAATGAACTATAGTAGAGTAGGAAAGTAACCGTTGTACAGCAGCAAAGAAACCACTGTATAGAAGGAAAGGAACAACAATATAGCAATAAAGGAACCATGCTACAACAGTAAAGGAACCGATGAATTGCTTTCAAGTATTGTCTCTCGGTATCTCTCTATGTATCTCTTGTCTATTTTTTTCTCTCAAATGAGAGTGGATGCCTCCTTATATGGAGTGTGTCTCAACCTTCGCGGTAACTGCCTGCACCTGCTGCAAGCAATATGGGATAAATGTTTGGATGGAAAAACTAAATTCTAGAATAGGAAATACAATAGTTTCAGCATGATTATTTGGATCAACTGAAACTTTCCTATACTTTGGATTTTCTACTTTTGGATTCTTAGCACCAAAAGCTATGGATCTTCTAAAGAGGATCCAAAAAGTTATGAATAGTAATGTTATGACTCCTAAATATATGCATGTAGTGTTTCAAAAGATCGATTTTACCATTCAAAAAAGACTAGCGGTGCAACTTGTTGCCCGCTTGTCTTCTATTTCAATATAAAAAAATACCTCAAACTAGAAATGAAATGATCTCATTATAGATTTAATGTAAGCTGGCCACCTCCATTTCTTATTAGCCTAGCTAATGGATTTTTTACATATGGGGACATTTTGAGTAGGTGCTTTTGCAATGTTTAACCTTTTCTCTCCAACAACCTATTGATCTAGTGCATCAAAAGATAAGGACATTTGGTCCTATAATTTTGAATTTAGTTCATTATGATTGTTCGATTTGTATAAGAAGCTATACAACCATTCAAAATCTCAAATTCTAGGCAAAATATCTTCCATATTTCTTGTCATCAAGGTGCATTTTATGGTTGGCCCAAATGAGTTTATCCATCACTGAACTAATAGGATAACATAATCCCCTAGATGATCTATATATATGCCATCATGCTCCAAAGTCCAAACCAAACTCTCAATCCAAAGAAGAAGAAGTTTGATAATGCTCATTGTATAAAAGAGTCAGAGGTGATGTCTGTGCTATGAGGTTAAATTTTTTAGAGCAAAGCACTTTCCAAGATAGGTTATCTGAAGAGGCTAGAGCATAAGTTACCTTCAACAGGGATAGCACACCAAAAAAAATCATCCAACAATAAAGTGCATTTCCTACTCAATTTTTTGTTGTCATTCCATATAGTCTAATAAAAAAAATAGTAGCCTTACCTATCACTTTCCTATAGACAAGGACCCTCTAGGACCTTCATATACACACTTCCACACTTAAGAAACACAATTATCGGCCGATCACATTATTTTGAAAATTCTACTACAACATATAACTCAAATAGTGTTTCTCCAACCAATAAAGCTTAGCCCATATTATATAAGTGAAGAGTGTCATTATTTGGCAAGTCATTCTGAAAAGTGAGAACTCCATATCCCTCTCTTTTTTGTTGTTGTTGTAAATTTCAAAGAGCTTATTGTAGAAGAAGATGATTGTCGAGTCTTAAGGAAGGAACCCTAAAGAGGTGTATCTCTTTGTCCCGTGTAAAGGAGAAAGCTGGTGGCATCCCCGTCACATCCTGAAAGAAGTTTGGGTGGTGCTCTCTCGTATTCACATTTCATATAACAAGGTTGTTGGTACTCTCCCTTAGCCAACACAAAGAAGTATGATGGGGACAAACATGTATTTTCTTAACTCATTGGTATATTAATAAAATTCTATTGCAAAGAATATTGGTGTATGTTTTCATGGGTCACGTACCATCATACATAAGGTTTGAAGGTTTACGATGTATATGCAATGATTATTTTTTTAGCTAAGTAACTATAGTTTTCTTGATTAATTGTATGAATGACTTGTTATATATTTTCTGAAGCATGATTGATCTATAATATTTTCATTATATGTATCAAACTTCTTTAGATGGGTTTGAGAAACTTGGTTGAGACATGTTAGGGTTTGGTTAAATGAAACCCTAATGAGAAGTTGTTTTCCCTTCAAACAAAATTGTGGACTATCTTTTCTAGGTATATGGTTGTGTTGGAAGACAATGAACTAGGTTATTATTGAGGCATACTCTTTGAAACCTTATAAATTTTACATAACATGGGTGATCCACTAATTCGGTGTGTTGCTTCCTTATAATGAAGGAGTTTAAGAACTTGCCCTCAAGGAAAAAAAGCACTTTATCACAAAATCAATACACTTAATCACAACAAATTTCCAATTTTTGGGAAGTGAGAACTGGAATATCTATGTGATTGACTTATAACAAATGTGCATGAGTTGAATTGAAACTTAAGAAACAAGACTAGGTACTACAAAGGGTTCTCAACTCCTGACACTTAGAGACATACTATGATATTCTGATAGTTCCCAATGTTAGTAATATATTTGAGCCTTAGGATTCAGTGATCTACGTGAATGTAGTCGTAGGAAAGAAGGTAAGCATAGAAGGGTGCATCCCAACTATCTTCAACTAGTGTGGCATTTTACCTAACATTGGTTCTATCTTGTGGTTTCTTGATTTCCCTTGATCAGAGAATTATTTTACATTGACGTATTTGTAAACCTTTATTGTCTCTACACATGTTGTCTTGTAACAAATTACAAGAGAATCTTGTTTAAAAATGTTTGATAGTTGGACAACACACACACATATACACATATATACATCTTATATATATATATATATATATATATATATATATATATATATATATATATATATAATGTTGTTGGTATATATGCCTAGAGAGACAATCATATGATGATTGTAATGGCATATCTTGTAAAAAAAATGAATAATAAAAAAGGCGAGCTTCTAATTTATTATGTTTATTCAACTTTAATATAATGACATAAGATAATAATTGTCTAAAGAATGATATTACTCAAGGACGTATGTCTTTGGGTTGAGGGCCTAAATGATGAGATCATACAGATGTCAAGAGTATATGCATTCTTGTTATGTCCCTAGTCAGATGTTAATTTGGAAGGCTAATAGACAACAATAACACACAAGACTAGAGTGTGCATTGGTTGATGACATAATCTCATTAGTCATGATATGTGATGTCAAATAAAGCACATAGATACTTTTTAGGGAATAGTGTATTGGACAGACCCAACTTGAGAGTGACACAACCATGATAGGTAGTCAGAGTCATCTCTCATAGTGATGGTCGTGATTGTGGTTCTTAGACCTGAAGTCACTACACTCATCACATGTCGTTCGGTGTGCTTTGATATCATCCACCACAATTCTGAATAAGGGTTGCTATAAAGATGGTGCTTGGGTACACAATGAAACATAGTGATAATTGTGAGTGATGTATATGGGATTTGTCCCTCCTACAGGAGTTTGATATCCTGGAAACTTGATAAGAGAGACCAAAAAATGCATGACCATGCATGCTGATGTGAGTTAACATGTGATATTGATTTTATACATATCTTAGACAGTCTGCTCTAGTTCAAGGAACATGGATTGAATGTTGAAGGGGATGATGATTCCATGCCTCGAGTTCAATCCAGATATTGGAGACAAAGGAACTATACAATTGTTGAACACTAGTCATAGATGATACATTAAGCTATTCTCCAACATTTCCAATTACTTGGGTAGAAATGAAGTCTTGCTATCATTGCTTGTGAAATTATAACATCATTACGAATATCACTGCCAACGTAATGTGGAGCCTACTGGGTCACACACATAGGTTGTGATTGGAATATGAGTATATTTATGGACGTGATTGGAAATGCTCTAAATCAAATTGAATATAGAAACATTTAGGTATCTATTGGAATATAATCTAAGTTAATTGGTTAAAGTTTTTAAGCCAATTAATTAGATTCCATTGTTCAGTCGACTGGATAATCCATAACAATTAACTAGATATGGATGATGGAAATTAGTTCATCATTAATGTGATCAATTGGTTAATTCAATGATTCTAGAATATTATTTTACTTGTCCACGAGCGGCTCATTTTAACGAACCACATCCTTTTTGTTTACCTAAGTTTTTTGGGAAACTCTGCTTCCTTTCTTTGCTATTAATAGGGGCATGATAGATGGCTTTTGGTTAGTGCTAATAGGCTCATGGTGAGGTTATGTTCTTGTATGTGAACCCTAGTTGTCATCATCACCAAGAGAGCGAGAGAGAGAGAAGGAGAGCAACCGACACTAGCACATCATCAAGTAGAAGGTTGCTCCTTCTCGCTTGCTTAAGGAAGTGCGATGTGGAGTTCCAGTCCATCTGTGTGGATGAAGTAGAGACACAAAAACTGTTGTTCCTGTGTTTGGAGGATGACTAAGGACCGTATGTGCACACTAGGAGTGACACACGTCACCAAGCCAAGGGATGTCACCAGACCTGCTCTGCGACGAGGTATATCCCAGTCCCCTCTTCCTGAATATGTTGTTGTTGATGAGATCCTTATGTACTGTATGTGGAGAAAATTTTATTACTTCCGTCGCACTTGTCTCCTCCAAAAAACCCAACACACACAAGCGCGCGCACACACACACACACACACACACACACACACACACACACACACACATATATATATATATATATATATATATATACATATACATTTTGAATTTCATAAGTACTTGAGTATCATGTTGTATTACCTAACCAAGAGCATATACCAAGTAACCTGACTTTTCGAGTCAAACAATAACTAGCCTCCTTTTCTGAAAGGAGTGAACAACCTTTCACAAGGGACATGAGAGATTACCAAGGTGCAACTTCCCTACACCTTCCTTCACTAAGGAAGAGATTCCGTCAATTTTCAGAGAAAGATATTGGGAGATAAATGAAGAAACTCACATGATAACAATTAGGGATGTGTTTCTTACTAAACATTTCTAGTCTTTCAATTGATGCAAGAGAGGATAAGATCAAGGATATCCAGGGTACTTCAAGGCACTATCTTAACTCAATAGCATACAAATTCTTTTTGTGAAGATCCCAAATGCTTCTTATATATATTTGAGGATGTCTACTAGCCAATAGAGGTACTCATTATGTATTCTAGACATTTTTAGTGGATCACGTAAATCCAACTAATCTATTTTTCTATTTTTATCTTCACAAATAGAAAACTTTGCACTTATAAAAGAAATAAATAGTAAGACACATAGATAGATTATTTGTGGAAAAACTACAAGATGACTATTTGCTATGTGTTAAAAAAATGGTTAATTGGATTAGTTCTATGAAATCTAACTAAAAATAACACCTGAGGGAAATGTCAAATGTCATATGCGGGAAGTGTCTTGGGTCCACTACCTTTTTGGATATGGGGCATATTGCATGGTCAATTAGAAATTTTGTTAGGAAATATAGAGAATAAAAAATTCTAATCAAATATGCCTTTCTCATTTCTAGTTTTTGAATAGAAAATCTACTAACTATTAAGTTCATTTTTACACATAACATACAATTCTTAGTAGATTCTCAAGAATGAAAAATCAACAGACAATAATATTCTAAAACCTAGATTTTGACACTACCACCTCATATTTCTATGAGGAACGATAAGTAACCAATTCATATTTGGATATACAAACATGTGAGTGCATCTTCATTACAACCGTACCAATACTTAATATTGATCTCAATAAAGACATTACATACAATGAATCCTTTACAACTAATATGTAAATAGTTATTCATCAATCTTCACTCACATTGATCTTGCTACATGCCTTATGCAATACTTTGTTCGAGTTTGTCAAGTAGAGTGCATGGGTGTGTCAATAGTGTATGAAACATCTTCAATATCTTCATTTGAAACAATATTGTTGAATGGTTAAGTCATTATCAAAATAGGGGATTTGTCAATGTAGCCTTGGGTCAACATGCTCCTACGTTTTGGAGATGAAAACCATTACTAAAATGTATTAAATAGCATGAATACTTAGTTCTTATCCTATGAAGAAAATGTGTTAATAAGAATACAATTCAATAACTCTCCCATATTTTTTGCAATATCACATGTTTGCTATTTAAAAAAAAACATAAATCTAGTAGAAACTAAGTTTTCAATACTTATTTATTGAGTCCAATATCTTCTTTCCCATTATCATATAAAAAATTCTAGGTGGCGATGTGTAGAAAATCAATGACAAAAATACTTATCAAAGCATATGCAAAATCTTCAATAGTGAAACTAGTCACAATCCACCATACTAAACTAGCAATAATCAAAGCATGGATAACAACTCAATAACAAAAACTTACTCCACATAAAGTAAGTCATATAAAATGACAATAAAGGATGGAGTTTGCAAAACACACTATAATCAGTGAAAGAAGTATGTGCCTCATAAAAACAATGCCTTAAATATTAAAATAAAGCAACAAAATGAAATGTGAAGGGAACATGAGCTAATTTAAGATCTACACTCTAGTGGGATCATTATCATTATTGTCAATATTGTTGTGGGAAGATAGATGACAGAGCTGATCAAAAGTAGGAAATTTATATTTTTCTTTATCATCACCACATTATTCATATTCATTGTCATCTCGTTCTTCCATCTCCTCATCTTCATCTAGGTAATCTAGGTTGTCCAACATATCTTGATTTGTGCCCATGTATTGATGTCATGGGAGACTAGCGCACTAACATGCTCAAAGGTTGGTATAGAAAAATACTAATATCAATACAAAAGAAGTTGGAGGGTAGCATAGGGTAAAAAAAATTGTGGATCTAGTGGTAACTAAGGAGAGTGTGCAAGTCACGAGAATGTGATAGGGGTAGCGGTCGACAGAGGAGCATGTGAGTAGAACTACTAATATGCATAAGAAGCATAATTATCAATTAGGGAAAAAGGAGCGTAGGCTCTAGGGTAGGGACTGCGAGGATATGGTGAATAATAGATAGGCTTCATGTTTCTCATGAGATAGGAGAAATCTTGATAAATTAATTTTTTCCATTATAAAATAATAAATCAGATTCTAAAAGGAAGTATTTTGGCTTATTGTGTATCTCACAATCTGCTCATTACTAAAATGCAAGTCACTCGTGAAACAAGTAGGTGGAGGTGACTAAGCTTGGGCTTGATGTGGCTCTTAGGAGGAGGTTCCTTCAATAGGAGGAGGTCCTTACCTCAAGTTGGTAGCATTTTATAAGAGTACTATTCTGGTTGGAGGTGTATTGAAGTTAGCTAGAGGGCTCGAAAAGAGTGCTAACCAGATTGTCATAAGAAGGTACAACATTTACTACATTTTGAGAAATCTAAAAAGATGTCATGTGGTGGAGACTGTACAAAGTCCACTTAACACATATTTTTTTCATCAACAAGAAGATTCAATTACTATAATTATCATTCATATCAGATTTATTTCTTTTGGGATGAAGATTGGGATCTACAAAAAGAGAAAGTTCTCAAAAAAGAGGGGTAAGAAGGTAATCAATACACATGTAGGAATTCTATTAATTAGGGAACAAGCTTCAATATAGCATATTAAATGCTAGTGAGAGTGAAATCCTAATCTTAATGTATTTTTTCATAAAAGATAATGAAATTAGATATGGAGGAGATTTGCTTAATCAACTACATCAAGTGAAATAAACTCAAAACATTCATATACGCATGGTATATAGACTTGAAAAGAAACTAACTATCATAGCTTTGACAAAAATTACTTTGCTGACATAAGGAGTGAGAGTGGTGTATATTCATGTGAAATTTGCCTAGAACTCATATGCAATAATATTAGACCAAAAAGTACTCTCAAATGAAATTTGAAGAAGAGCAAGAAGATATAGACACAATGAAAAATAAGAAGGTTCATTTTAGTGAAATCAAGAAAAATTATAGGACTGTAAGGGTATTGAAAGAACATGGGATTATCTTTGGAAAATCGATAGTAGAGGTGATTTTAGGATGAAGACAAAACTCGGCTATAGAGGGGTCAGATAGATACTAGAGAAATGGGAAGGCAATCTAGTCATCAAAGTTTATTCAAAACATAACAGATGTTGTTGGCTGCGATATTGTCCTAAAATTCTAATAGACAAGAAAGTATGATAGACCTAATGTTGTTTCTTCAGTTCGATTTCCAACATGGAACCTCATATGATGGATCTTTCTATCTAGACCTCAAATACGGTCTAAAACCAATCTATATGCCCAATGATCTCAAATTGATGATCACTTGTAATTAAATATAAGTGAACACAGTTAATAAGATCATCACGGTCTATGTTAAAAATTAAATCATATCAAACCGAATAACAACAAAAATAAAAAACAGTAGACTATTTTCAATTGGTTTTCACTCAAAACATAAAATTATGATTTCAATCAAGAATGTAGAGATATAAAATTTCTAACTAGAAGACATGCCATTATTGTCAAGTGAGGTAATCAACAATTATGATATAATGAACTCAAATTTCTCCCTAAGTAGATATTTTATAAATATATCCAACACTGTTTTTTTCTATCAACGTGATTACTATAAATATCATTATTAACCATTTAATAACAAAGAAATTGGCAACCAAACTCTATATGATTTTATCTACTCTGCAATATAGATTTGTGATAAATCTTACTTGAAATAATATTACAGAAAAGATAGGTGACACCAAAGGATATATAAAAATCATTGTAGGATCTGTGGGCTCAAGATACAGAGAGTTGAATTGGGTTGCTCAAAACTGAAATCTAATTCATTAGACCTTCAAATTATATCCCAAAACAAGTAGTGTAAGTATTGAAATCTAGGGAAAGAGAGAAAATATCCACAAGATGAAGGAATGTGATTTAGAGTGGTTCCTACTATCAACTCCGTAAATCACTACTTAGATGGGTAAACATTTATTTCTAACACATGAGTACCACCTTGTTTCTAAGTCATAACTTCATGCACCAAGTGACCTTCTTTTTTAAATCAAGGAGAAATAGCTTCCCTTTTATGGGACAACAGAGGTAACCATCTTACAAGGGACTTCCCTTCCCTTACCTAGGACCACTCCCTTCACCTTTATTAGGTAAGGAAGATATTCAAACCAACTTCTTGTAGTGGAGATAGAGATTAAAGAAAGAGAAAAACCTTATAGATATCAAGTACAAGTTAATCTAAAACTATCCTATTCACTCTAATGATTATATCAAGTGATATAAGTCAAGGAGTGATGAGGGATCTATAGTATCACTCTCTCAAATAGATAATAGGAGAATAGATGGTAAACTTGGTAAGCTCTCACACAATTCTTATTTATGGTTCAGGGTACCTACTAGCTAGTAGATGTAGTTATTATGGGTTATAGCCATTTTGGGAAGACTAATGGGATTCTGAATGTATATATTTTCACTTTTTATCCATTTCAAACAATTTTTTTTTGCACTTTCAGGGAACCAATAGTTACTCTTCAACTTTGAACTATAGGCATGTATGACTTAAACATCTTCAAATTAGGGTTTCCAAATTGCAATGATTAGCATGATTCTCTAAATTGAAAATGATGTCATTAGAAGTGTTAGAAAAAGTCAAATAGAATGGTTATGTTATCATCAAAATATGGGCAATGTAAGATATGGTGACAATGCTCTCCCCTTTTTTGAAGATGACAAACCTTTCCTAAATATATTCAATGCTATAAATAGAAACTTCTTATATTCTTAATATAGGGGGATATTTAAAGGAAAAAATTCACTAGATCCTCTCGATTCACACTTAAGAACCCTTTTGTTTTCCCCAGAAAAGATAACACAATAGATAAAAAACTATATCTATTATACAAAAGTAACATTATTTAAGAGTTCAATTCATTCAAAAAGATTTCAGCTAAGTAGGTTTTCTCCCCCTTTATCATATCAAAATTTAGAGGGGGAATGGGAAGGAAAAGGGGGAAAATATTTTGTCCAAGAAACATGTTAAGTAATGAAAACATGTTGATCAGATGGATTTGAAGAGACATCGACCTGCACAACAATCTACAACATCAGGGAGAGACCTCTGATAAATAGAAGACCATGAACAAATGGAGGAAGCCGGGCCTCGACTCCATCAAACTCAACGTCGGCGCTGTTGTCAAGAAGGGGGTGGCCGCTGTTGCGATGGTAGAAAGGAATAGCTCCGGGAAGTGGATTGGCGGTGCTTCTGACAAGATCCACACTAATGACGTCACTGAGGCAGAACTCGAGGCCATCAGCCTCGCGATTGAACTCACTACTAATAACAAGCCACCCAGAATCACGGTTCAATTAGATTCCCTAAAGGCCGTTAGCATGATTCATCAAGTGCTAGAGACCAACCCCAGATATGCCAAGCAAATTCATCGCATCCGAAGGAAGATGAAACCTGACTGGGAGGTAGTGCCTGAGGGGAGAGAGACTAATATGGTAGCTGGAATGTTGGCCAAGTATCACAAAAAAACAACTAGGGGTACTTCAAGTATGGACAACCCCCCACCGAGATCCTTGATCTCTTACTTAATGATATGTGTAATGGTTGTAGTACTACCATGTTTAGTTCTTCATGCTTAATTAGTGAGTGTAATTTTCTTAATTTGTCTCACAAGGGGAGGGTGGGATGAATAAGATTGCCTCCCGACTTCTTTTAATGAAAACATGTTAAACAAATCAAATTTCAATTTCCAAAAGTCAATCATAAAAGTATGCACAAGAATGACTTAAAATCCAAACTAATTTTACAAGTTTGAGTACATAGGATGCAAGGTATACAACATTTGAAATTACAAAACATACAACATGATAGGAATGGCCTCAGAATACATGTTTCCTAAATAATACATGATAATCTCACAAAATACAATTTCTAGGTTACTTTAACTCTTAGACTTAAAAATACTTAGCATCATCATAGTATTTATCATCCTTTTCATTTCAAGGAGTGATATATATAAAAGGAGAGTTGTCTACATCATCCTCATATTACACTAGAATTCTTGAATCATCAATTGTATCACCATAATATTCACTCTTTTCACCATTTTTCATCTTCATCTTCTACGACAACATCATTACCTATCATCTTTACATCACCGTGGGCTGACTGTGTGGAGACCTCACATGAATTCAAAGCCAGGTCAGAGTGACATAGTTGCAATGGGCTTATCTTGAAGGTATGCAACTAAGGAAACATGGTTAAATCACCCAAGTATAATAGGGTTCAAGTTAGAGGGAACCATATCCATGATACAAGAGGTACTTTCATGTGGATAAGAGTGGAGAAAATTTAGGTGAGGAGAAGATTAAATTGGATCAATGATAGTAGATTCAATGGATAGAACAAATTGCATGTGTAGGTCGACATATTAGTCGATGTGAAGGATGGCTGGTAACAACTACATATATGGGGATAGTAGGAGCAACATGAAAGGTTCATGTGAGGTGGGATATGTATTCATGGATGTGGATGTGGCATTATGGGGGTATACATAGTTCTTAACATGTACAAATTAGCAATTATGATGCATCATGTAACCCATTAGTTACTCTTTGGAATCATTGGAAGATTCATGAGGCGATAAGGTAGGGATAGTATGAAGCAAGATGTGACGGTTCAGTGGGTGGAGGTGGTTGTGAGACAGAGTAAAGGGTATGGAGGAGGTAGAGGGTCAGATATTCAAGTAGGATTTTTAATGAAGGTTTTACTAATAAAGTTACCTGACAGTTGGGCATGTATCCCAACTCATCAAAATAAGATTTCTTGAGGAGACACTTGAAGATATAAAAAATTAGGTTGGGACAAGGAGGATGTGTATATTTTGTGTTCATCTCATTATCAAAGAAGGTCATGTGATGGAGATCAAAATGTTCCCACTTTATACTCATACCATGGATGGAGTAATAGACAATCACAACAAAATTCTATATGATGTCTTTTAATTCTTTTTGGGACGTACATTGCAATTAACTATGATGGATTTGATTCTTGCCTAATAATACAGACAAAGGTGTAGATGGGTCTTCTTATATAGGAATGAGCCTATTTCTTGAGAGATACATGAACATCATGGAGGTTTAGGGTAAATAGTTTTCAATATAATTTTAGGGTCACTCAAGCATATTATTTGATGTTGTCATAATTTTCCTTCCAAGAACAAGGCTTATGATATTAGATGATATAATTATTGAGACTCTCTTCTGACACCTAAAATATAGTTCCTACTGTGACGTCCCCGGATTTTGGCTTCTCCAAACCCTATTGGGAATGAGATGTCAGAATCCGAAAACATCATCCAATCATATCAGAAAGCGATGCGGAAGCATAATACACATACATGAACATATAACCATAACATTCTCAACATTCAACATGTAAATTTATGCAACATGAATTATTACACAAGGATTTACAATTACATATTGAAGGAAGATTCTACAGTCTAAGAACATGTATGCTAAACTAGGATCTACACAATAGGTACAACCTGTACAACTTGCTCACATCCTGTACTTTTTCTCCCATGCTATCTCTGAACCTAAAACATACATGAAACAACAAATCAACACACAAGGTGTTGTCTACATGGGCAGAAAGATACATATATTTATGGCTTTCATAATTTTGTAAAAGATTTGCAGAAGGAAAGAAAATCATAGAAAACACTTCTTTATTAAGCGAAATACGCCAATTTAAGTCATTTTCCTAGATGAATTGCATTATCAAGGTGGACTAGTACCAAAACATAAATATTGGGCCCATCCCCATGTACCAAGTACTCTAGGGAAACTCCCCGTACACCGTGTGCTCTAGGGAGGTGTACTAGCCAACATTAATCCATTCCCTCGTAAGGGGGATAATGAACACCTTAAATAACTACAAAACATCTACTCATAATTTATGTTTTCAAATGATAAAACAATGGGTACTACATAGCAATACTACATCCAATATTTGCAAATAGAAGAGAGCATACATACATATCATGATTGCAAGCAAGAAAACCATAGTCATATAATTAAATAAACCCACATACCTGAGTTCAGAGATTTCTAACTTATCCTTGATCATCTAGAAGTCTGGTCATCACCTGATTAAGACAAGACCACATACTATCATCAGATTCCCATCATCTTAGCCCTAGTCATTTTCATTAGGGTTTATATTATCTCATTAGGATATTCCAACGTTTACTTGCATTATTGTCTTAGAATTATCTTAATGGTGTCATTTTCCAGATTATGGTTCATTATCTGAACATTAGGTTCCATATCCTTTTTGTGCACATATTAACCCTGGTTTATACACATTATTCAATTTAGGGTTACAACCCATGTATTAAGGGTCATCTTCATATAACATGAATTCTATGCATATAACTGATCTCAGATATATATATATATATATATATATATATATATATATATATTTATATATTATATTCCAGTTACAGATATGAGGGTTTTCTGTAAATCTCATCACTTATTGAACATGTATGCGTTTAATACATTATCTCTAGTGTTATTAGCCCTAATTATCCATATTAATCAAATTATATAGTTTCGTGCATCATAATGACCATATCTGACATCATATGCATTAAAGACATGGTTATGGACTTATTGGCATTTTTCCATAATTTTAGGGAATCGTGTGATATTTATTATCCATTATATGAGCATTTCACGTCTTACATGATATCACTATTATTAATGCATCAAAAGCAGGATATTATGCTTCCATCTTGTTCTACACATTTTTCTAAGAATTTTGGTATATTATGTGTAATTTTATGATACTCAAGCTATTTATTGCGATTTATCTAAGATCTGGAATATTTACCTTGTTCTGGCCAATTGGCCTGCGCCACGTGGACACTTAGGGTTGCAGCTCCTTTGATTGGTCTTACTGAAGTCCGGCCGGTTCACATCCCAAGAACCTGGTCTGTTGCCTTAGACCGGTCGGTTCCGCACCTCTCTTTCTTCCTCGCACGATGCCTGTGTGCATCCGTTCTCGGCGCCGCACGACACCTGCAACCCAGGTGTGTGTCGCCTCCTGGAAGACGGCCGCCGCCAAGGTGCCCTCATCCACTGAATGCAAGGGAGCTCGACGTGTCTATCCATGTGAGTCTGTGGTGATCTGGATCTGTGGTGTCGTCATCGCTGGCCTCTGCTCCAGCGAGTAAAACGACTGCCCACCTCTTCTAAGGCGACAAGATCTCCTGCTATCTGCACTCGAAGCGTCTCCTGGAATCCCAACTTCTCCAAGTGATCTACTTCTGCTCACTGTTGGGTTGGGCAGTCTAACCTCTCTCCCTCCCTCTTCTCTATGTTCTTGCCATAACAGAACCCAACCCCGCGTTTTCAGATGATCACGGCCGCCACCGCCTGGGCAAGGTTCCCGGCATGCAACCAAGAACCGCCATTACTACCGAGTAGCAGGTCCTTCCTCCTCGTCCACTTCTCTAGCAATCCTAAGAGAAACCATGATGCTCAACTCAGAACTGGTTCCACTCAATCCGCCCGATGCCAACGTGTGTAGTCTCCTAGACAACAACCGCCACCGTGGGGCGTCTTCCTGATCGTGAGCACCGTCACGACATCCTGGGAGTGTCTGGTGGCTTATGGAGTTGGGGCTCGCCATTCACGACTGCTGCTGCGATGGTGAAAAGGGGTGGTTATTCTTCCTGTCTTCGTGGATGGAGACCATGGCATGGAATCACGATCTGCTACAACCCAACACTTCGCTGGAATGCCTACGGTGCCTCTGGCTTCTCAGCGGCTCCTTCGTGCATGGCTGTGGCACCTCCTCGACCTATGTCACTTTCGTTCTCCATTCTATGTGTGACAGTGGAGGGATGAAACTATCTAATCTCACCATGTTGGCCTTACTATGAGGAGTCGCTAGGTATTTCCTAGTATTGTGGATCTATTCCCGCATTCAAGGTCTATCTTATGCTCTCCATATGCTTGCGTTCTAAGCCAGCGGCTCGATCAGGCTTGGCTCCATTTTTTTCGGAGGTTGCAGATGAGAACCAGCCAACTGATCCCGCTGGTCGAGGGCTTAAATCATGCCACCAAGATAGGCCTTGAGTCATGTCCGCACAAAAGCATAATGAACCAGCGTGACTTCAATTTCATGGGCATGGATTAATATATTCAATAACCATAATCTTCTACTTAGTCCCCTGTTTGTTCATTTTATCAAAGCTCAATATCATAATAATCATCAGTCTCTTCAGTTTCAGTCGACTGTATTTTTATGGTAAGGACCTCTAACCATCGTGAGATTGTATACATATGATCGTAATATCTTACATTTAGCTTCTTTCCAAGAAAAACAAATTCAAGTGTATAAACCTTAACTATAAGTCAACTAACCATCACACTTGACCGAAAAAGTCCAACCTACATCATTTTCCTATATCACACCTCGAGGTCCATCATTAAATCTTTGAATCCATGTATACTTTAATTGGACACTTCTCATCATAATTAATCAACATTGTCTAATAATTCACATTAACCATATACATGTACATAAACATTCATGGATATCTATCATTGATCCTCTAATGTCATTGAAGTCATACTCGTGAGTCAAAAGAATCTGTGTTTGAATAAAAGTCATTGTAGCCTAGGATTAACCAACCAGGAATATCCTTGGAACTTAAATACTATACTGGTTTTAGAAACCTTGAAAATCAGGTCATCACATTCACCCCACCTTATTTGGAATTTTGTCCTCGAAATCCAACTAATCTCATCCTTAAGAGGCTGTTTAGGAGTTCTACTTCATATACTTCATCATTGCTTAGGTTCTAAGACTACTATAATTACATGCACTCTAAGTTGCAGCTTAGGGTCTAGAGATTCTTGGGTGTGTCCACCCCACCTTATATATGTGGAGGCATCACTTAATGTCTTAGCCATAACATGACATCATGATATCTTAGGACTACATCACCCCTAAGGATACAAGTTTTGTTCATACTTTTAAAGTTCAAGAGGAATTCGTTTATATGCCATGATATTTAGATCATTCAAATCCAACATCATTAATATGTTTTATGATCAACATCTTACAATGATTTCAGCACTAGAGGAGACTTATCTTCATCCTTGATATTAGGATTTTTCTACTTAAGAAGGGCTTACGTAACATGTTTGACCATTAGGGTTTCACCCTATGGTGTATTAGAAGCATACATTGAGAAGGATCAAAGTTACAAACTATATTTCTGATCATATATCCTATGATCTAAAAATATCTTTATATCAAGTTCATGAGTTCAAAATTTTTTTTTGTCTTGCATGTATTATGTGAAGGGAAAAAGAGAATATACTAATTTATTCCATGATCTCAACATCATATCTTTCATGTTTCATATGAAGGGAAAGATGATATTTTATTGTCAAACTTATAATGATTTCAAACTTTGGTACTACATGTATGATATGGGAGGGGATATAGAATAGGTCAAGCTTATACGAGTGACTCCTCATATATAAATCATCTATATAGCTCAAGTGAGGTTTCTATCATCATATATTAAGAAAGAGAAGAAGAAGGGAGAACATGTATTTTGAGTATCTTTTGCACAAAGCATCATACTCTCGTAACTAAAGTTCATATATTACCTCACTTGCAACTAATGATGAGATTCACAAAATATGTCACTCTAGCTAGGACCTAACTCAGCCAAAGGATTGACTTTATCATATGGGTCATCTACCCATCCTTTTATTTTACCCAATTCTCACATCTATATTTGAATCATGCATAAGGACTCAACTCAACACTCGAGAGTAATCTAGTGTAGGAATTTTTTAACACATATCTCATATATTGGAGGCTAGGTCCTATGACCTTCTCCTTGTGGGTCTTACTCTCTCTAGAGTTCACCACATATCTCATCCTACCACTAGATATCCTGTTTGTATAAGAGCTTGAGGCTCATGCATACTCATCTCAATCTTAACTTAGCTTATCTTAAGTAGGAAAAGGAAATGTACTTTCATCATCACGACTTAGCATAGATCCTCTAAGAGTGGATTCAGCTCATCTACAACTCAAATCATAATAAGGAAACTTATACCATCATAGATCAAAGTTAGATAAGATTCTATATGCTTATTTCCAACTATCGTTCTATCATCTACTCTATGTATCACATATCTTGATAAGGCTCTAGACATCTAATCTAGACTACTCTCTCTTCTAGACTGATGTCACTCCCTTTCACTTAGGTTGCATGAACACTAACTACTCTCCAGTGTGAGGGACACATTTTCATATTTACATATATAATAAAATATTATATAGTTTTTCTTCGAGAAGACGGACGTCAGAGAAAACTGTCGAGGCTCGAGCCGATTGGAAAACAAAACCAAATCAGCAAAATCGAGTGTCCCACACACAGAAGATAGTCTAGTGCTATGCCACCTAGTGAAATGGTGAGAACAAGATGTAGACTAGTGTAGCTACCCCATACATATGAGCTCTATATGGAAAGGGTCTCACACACTTGTCTAAACCTAGTTCTCGAACAACTGGGTTCTAACCTAGAGGCTAGGTCAAACCTTATTCCTATATCACATCTTACTAAGTTTCTAGGTTTTAAAGTGAAAAGTGAGATTTTTTTTTCATGGTGAGAAATTGTCAGGTGTAGCTATTGTTCATGCTCTGATACCAACTGTGACGTCCCCGGATTTTGGCTTCTCCAAACCCTATTGGGAATGAGATGTCAGAATCCGAAAACATCATCCAATCATATTAGAAAGCGATGCGGAAGCATAATACGCATACATGAACATATAACCATAACATTCTCAACATTCAACATGTAAATTTATACAACATGAATTATTACACAAGGATTTACAATTACATATTGAAGGAAGATTCTACAGTCTAAGAACATGTATGCTAAACTAGGATCTACACAATAGGTACAACCTGTACAACTTGCTGACATCCTGTACTTTTTCTCCCATGCTATCTCTGAACCTAAAACATACGTGAAACAACAAATCAACACACAAGGTGTTGTGTACATGGGCAGAAAGATACATATATATATGGCTTTCATAATTTTGTAAAAGATTTGCAGAAGGAAAGAAAATCATAGAAAACACTTCTTTATTAAGCGAAATACGCCAATTTAAGTCATTTTCCTAGATGAATTGCATTATCAAGGTGGACTAGTACCAAAACATAAATATTGGACCCATCCCCGTGTACCAAGTACTCTAGGGAAACTCCCCATACACCGTGTGCTCTAGGGAGGTGTACTAGCCAACATTAATCCATTCTCTCGTAAGGGGGATAATGAACACCTTAAATAACTACAAAACTTCTACTCATAATTTATATTTTTAAGTGACAAAACAACGGGTACTACATAGCAATACTACATCCAATATTTGCAAATAGAAGAGAGCATACATACATATCATGATTGCAAGCAAGAAAACCATAGTCATATAATTAAATAAACCCACGTACCTGAGTTCAGAGATTTCTAACTTATCCTTGATCATATAGAAGTCTGGTCATCACCTGATTAAGAGAAGACCACATACTATCATCAGATTCCCATCATCTTAGCCCTAGTCGTTTTCATTAGGGTTTATATTATCTCATTAGGATATTCCAACGTTTACTTGCATTATTGTCTTAGAATTATCTTAATGGTGTCATTTTCCAGATTATGGTTCATTATCTGAAGAATAGGTTCCATATCCTTTTGTGCACATATTAACCCTGGTTTATACACATTATTCAATTTAGGGTTACAACCCATGTATTAAGGGTCATCTTCATATAACATGAATTCTGTGCATATAACTGATCTCGAATATATATATATATATATTATATTCCAGTTATAGATATGAGGGTTTTCTGTAAATCTCATCACTTATTGAACATGTATGCGTTTAATACATTATCTCTAGTGTTATTAGCACTAATTATCCATATTAATCAAATTATATACTTTCATGCATCATAATGACCATATCTAACATCATATGCATTAAAGACATGGTTATGGACTTATTGGCATTTTCCCATAATTTTAGGGAATCGTTTGATATTTATTATCCATTATATGAGCATTTCACGTCTTACATGATATCACTATTATTAATGCATAAAAAGCAGGATATTATGCTTCCATCTTGTTCTACACATTTTTTTGAGAATTTTGGTATATTATGTGTAATTTTCTGATACTCGAGCTATTTATTGCGATTTATCTAAGATCTGGAATATTTACCTTGTTCTGGCCAATTGGCCTGCGCCACTTGGACACTTAGGGTTGCAGCTCCTTTGATTGGTCTTATTGAAGTCTAGCCGGTTCACATCCCATGAACCTGGTCTGTTGCCTTAGACCGGTCAGTTCCGCACCTCTCTTTCTTCCTCGCACGATGCCTGTGTGCATCCGTTCTCGGTGCCGCACGACACCTGCAACCCAAGTGTGTGTCGCCTCTTGGAAGACGGCCGCCGCCAAGGCACCCTCATCCACTGATTGTAAGGGAGCTCGACGTGTCTATCCATGTGAGTCTGCAGTGACCTGGATCCGTGGTGTCGCCATCACTGGCCTCTGCTCCAGCGAGTAAAACGACTGCCCACCTCTTCTAAGGCAACGAGATCTCCTGCCATATGCACTCGAAGCGTCTCCCGGAATCCCAACTTCTCCAAGTGATCTACTTTTTCTCACTATTGGGTCAGGCAGTCTGACCTCTCTCCCTCCCTCTTCTCTGCGTTCTCACCATAACAGAACCCAACCCCGCGTTCTCACGCGATCACGGCCACCGCCACCTGGGCAAGGTTCCCGGCGTGCAACCAAGAACCGCCATCGCTGCCGAGCAGCAGGTCCTTCCTCCTCGTCCACTTCTCTAGAAATCCTAAGAGCAACCATGACGCTCAACTGAGAACTTGTTCCGCTCAATCTGCCCGATGCCAACGCGTGTAGTCTTCTGGACAACAGCCGCCACTGTGGGGCGTCTTTCTGATCGTGAGCGCCGTCACGACATCCTGGGAGTGTCTTGTGGCTTATGGAGTTGGGGCTCGCCATTCACGATTGCTGCTGCGATGGTGAAAAGGGGTGGTTATTCTTCCTGTCTTCGTGGATGGAGACCATGGCATGGAATCACGATCTGCTACAACCAAACACTTCGCTGGAATGCCTACGATGCCTCTGGCTTCTCAGCGGCTCCTTCGTGCATGGCTGTGGCACCTCCTCGACCTATGTCACTGTCGTTCTCCATTCTATGTGTGACAGTGGAGGGATGAAACTATCTAATCTCACCATGTTGGCCTTACTATGAGGAGTCACTAGGTATTTCCGAGTATTGTGTATCTATTCCCACATTCAAGGTCTATCTTATGCTCTCCATATGCTTGCGTTCTAAGCCAGCGGCTCGGTCAGGCTTGGCTCCATTTTTGTCAGAGGTTGCAGATGAGAACCAGCCAACTGATCCCACTGGTCGAGGGCTTAAATCATGCCACCAAGCTAGGCCTTGAGTCATGCCCACACAAAAGCATAATGAACCAGCGTGACTTCAATTTCACGGGCATGGATTAATATATTCAATAACCATAATCTTCTACTTAGTCCCCTGTTCGTTCATTTTATCAAAGCTCAATATCATAATAATCATCAGTCTCTTCAGTTTCAGTCGACTGTATTTTTATGGTAAGGACCTCTAACCATCGTGAGATTGTATACATATGATCGTAATATCTTACATTTAGCTTCTTTCCAAGAAAAACAAATTCAAGTGTATAAACCTTGACTATAAGTCAACTAACCATCACACTTGACCAAAAAAGTCCAACCTACATCATTTTCCTATATCACACCTCGAGGTCCATCATTAAATCTTTGAATCCATGTATACTTTAATTGGACACTTCTCATCATAATTAATCAACATTGTCTAATAATTCACATTAACCATATACATGTACATAAACATTCATGGATATCTATCATTGATCCTCTAATATCATTGAAGTCATACTCGTGAGTCAAAAGAATTTGTGTTTGAATAAAAGTCATTGTAGCCTAGGATTAACCAGCCAGGAATATCCTTGGAACTTAAATACTATACTGGTTTTATAAACCTTGAAAATCAAGTCATCACACCTACTATCTGTAGCATCCCTGCAAGCACATAAATGATAACGGAAGCAAACCCTATGTTGTCTATAACATGGGTCACTTGGCTTGGAGGAACATTACAAAACACGATAAGCATAGAAATAAGATAAATGAAACACCTTGCAATATTGGAAATCTTGATTCATACATTGTTCTTTTAAAGAGAAAGCTAATACCATAAACTAATCTCATCTATGAACTAACATCTAATACATGAAAGTAGAACAAATCTATGACAAAATTCTTCTTTGGAAACTTGATACTGGATCTTCTAAGATGTATATGGCACCCAACCGAGCTAAGTCTTGGTAACTTCTACTTTGAAGCACTCACTTCAATTTCCTTTGCTCCTTGATCTAGGGACATCTCATCCCATGACCATGAGAAAACAAAGACACACATAAGTAAGCGGAACTATACATTTTATAAGAACTGAAAATAAGCACGTATACTTGACTTGAAAGAAAAACTTGACATGAATATGACTTAAGAATTCTTGATTACATGATTCTTATAACATGAAAAATTGAATAGTATTATATGCCTCTCTCTATGATGCCCACTTAAGAGAACATGATTCCTAGGAAAACCCATAATGCTAGGAAAGCCCATAACGACACAAATGCACATCATTTGGCTATAAAAGCCCATAATTGACATGAATTCCCATAACAACCCCTTGAGGTCCATGATTCAAGAAGCATATAAAAACTGATTCAATTCCAATTAACTTGACCATTAACATTACTTTATCATTAACATTAGCATGATCCTTGAACTTAACATGATGGGATTTCTCCCTCTTAAAACATGAACTTTAAATCCATTAACCATTGATCTTTAATCATAATCTCTAATCTTAATGAACATGATAACCATTAGACATAGGGTATTACAATTATCAAGAAATTTATATGATGAACATGATTTGAGCATTGAAACTTGAAATTGAAAACATAATCCATAAATCATACATAACATCCAATTCAACCAATGTAAATATGTATATTGGCATGACCCACTTACCTGGAGCAAAGAAATTCTAACTTGGTCTCTCAGATCTTGAGTCAAATCCTAAGTCAACCTTCTCTTGTCTTGATTAGAATACAAACACATGTTCATAGTTATTAAACATCATAAATCAATACCTTGTATTGATCCTAGGTTGAATTAGGGTATATTAGCGATTGAATGCATTAGGGTTAGGCTTACTAATCCACATCAATAGATTAGGAAAACTTGGTTGGATTAGATCACATTAATCACATGTAATGCTTAATTAGGGTTTCATGGGTCAAACTAGGGTTTATAATAAACATTGGATCAGGAAGCAAAATCATAGTCTCAAAACTTTAAAATCAGATTTCTCTAAGAAAACACTTTCCAATGACTATTTATTTGTATTTTTTTGAGCATCTTATGATTTACTATGAATTTTAGAAATTGGAGCAATGGGAAAATAGATAAAACCCACGTCAGCATTAAAATCCAAAGTGAGTGGAGTAGAGCTTATTTCCTATGTGGCCCAATCCAAAGCGGCCATGTGGTCAGGGCCCGCTCCAGCTCAATAGTCAAGACTCGCATCAACAAGCAACAAAAATACAACCAAAAGATAGAAAAGCCCATGCAATGGAAATAGCTCAATTGATTTTGTAGGGGAAACAAGGTCTTTGAACAACCTGGTTTGTTCTTCCCATGGCCACACATGAGATTAGGGATCTGGTGGCCAATCTCCGATCGCAACTCGTCGAAGGGAGGTCATTCACAGGATCCTGAGACTTCAGGCAAGGTCGTCATTGTTTGGAGAACACATTGACCCTTCAACCAGACTAGAGGTATAGAGAGTCACAGAAACCACTTCGGCATTGGCTGAGGAGTATCCAGGAACCACGAATGAGGTTTGGCACGAGTCAAAGCAAAAGGAGGCCTCAAAACTCATTGTTAGTCGAGGCAAAGTCATCGTGTCTATCACCTGGAAAGGAGGACCAAAACACTCCTAACACAACATGCCAGTCATCGAAAAATAGGGCAAAGAGGGGGACGTGTTTGTGAGAAAAGCAGAGAGGATAAATCATGAAACCAATGACCAAAAAGCATTCGAGAACATCTTTGGACTCTGAATATGAAGCTTCTGTGGCCAGAGAGGCTACTAAGGTGACCAGGTGACTAGCACCGATGAGGCTGCTGATTATGACTATAGGTCATCAACTGGGGGCATTGTAGGTCAAAGCAATGATGCAAAAACATAGAAAAGTGGTTGAGAATTCTTAACATAATTTTAATTTGGCAGAGGTGGTCTATAACCTGAGGACCAATATATTGTTCCAGAGAAGAAATACTAGCAGGTCATGATGCTTGAAGGTACAAGGGATAAAATTGGGGGTGGAGAAGGGATTCCTTCCGTCCAACAATTGTTTTTGGTTCTTTTATAGGTATGCTGTGGAGAGACACGGGTTCACAGAGCAAGGGGCGATGAGGAGAGTCAAACCCTAGAAGGGCGTTTCACCATTAGGGCATGAAGTCCCACAAAACCTGGATCATTAGATTTGGGTGAGAACTGTGATCACAACAGTGAAGAAACTTCATGAATTCGGGTTCTGAGGAGGGTGATCGAGGTCAGATAGTGAGTTAAGCCCTGGTTACATGATTTGAGTCTCCTACTCAAGGTAGGAGATGATCCCACATCCCTACGATAAAAATTCGAACGGTTGTAGATGATTCTGTGATAAGTGAAAGAAAATCCCAATCCGCGTGACAAGGGACTATAGGATAAAAATGAATAAATGTTGTTTGACATTTAAATAGTTGCATAATTTGAATATTTAGTAAAAAATTAATCAAGAATATATCTTAGCTTCCCTAGTTAATTTGAAGGTTCAAATAAAGTCCCATTGAGTTCAAATTTGGACCACAAGTTAATTAGGAAGTCTAGAATCTCTCTATCCAATTATATTTAGGTTTCCATTAACTTTTGTTCTAAAAACTCAAATAGGTCACTATTTTAATAAAATGAATTATCATCTTTGTTCATTTGATTGTAAAGAAAGGAAAATAAGGGATATATTTCGTTTTCTCTCTTTTTCTTTCAAATTTCAAAGCATGTATTCATTTTTTAGGTAATTTGCATCATTGTTTAGGTTTTGACATTAAAAGTTGGAAAATTTTGCACTGAATACCCTAAACTTATTTTATTTCAAAATTTTGGTATGTTACAATTCTACCCACCTTAAATAAATTTCTTCCTTGAAATTTTCTCATACTACCCACCTTTGGGTTTTACATATCCTATGTACACAAATTTCTAATATTATCTTAAGGTTTCATTCTCATAGTAAAACACTATCAACATGTGGGTATGAATCTATTTCTCATTATCTGTGACATGACCAAGGACCTCTTTTACCTCTTCTCTAGGGGTTATATATGAAAATATCTACTCTTTGTATGGTGCGTGGTCTTACTATGTATTTTATTAGGTTTAGGTGACTAGATGCCTTAAAATTTTAATGCCAACTCTTATTTATTTTGTTGCCTTTGGATACATGCCGACCACTCATATATGCAAAGGTGACATGATTTATCACACTTATCTTAGTACCTCCTGCATGCACATGTCCCATACCACATGCACTTGAAAGAACAAGACAAATATTATTATGCATATAACATTCTCTCTAAAAAACCCCATGAGTATGTGTCCCATACCACAAACATGTGGGAAAAAGAGAGAGTATGCTATACACAATTCTAGACTTAACATGAAAGTCCAAAACCATCTAGGCACATAACCGTAATCCTTATCCTAACTGATGTCTCCTAACTAGACCTCTACATTGGTTTGTAATATTTTTCACCTACTTATTCTATACCTAGGGTTAGAACATATGAATATTTAGCTCAGTGGCCATCTACTGATTGTTGTGATACCATATTGTAATGCCCCTCCAAGTGCGTAAATGTCAGCAGAAGAAAACTCTTCATTGTCCATAACATGGGTCACTTGGCTTGGAGGAACATTACAAAATATGATAAGCATAACAATAAGATAAATGAAGCACCTTGCACTTATCAAAAATCTTAATTCATACATTGTTCTTTGAAAGAGAAAACTAATACGATAAACTAATCTCATCCTTGAACTATCATCTAATACATGAAAGTAGAACAAATCTATGACATACTTCTTCTTTGAAAACTTGATATTGAATCCTCTATGGTGTAGATAGCACCCCACCAAGCTAAGTCCTGGAAACTTCTACTTTAAAGAACTCACTTCAATTTCCTTAGCTCCTTGATCTAGGGACATCCCTTCCCACGACCATGTGAAAACAAAGACACACATCAGTAAGTGACACTATATATTTTATAAGAACTAAAAATAAGCATGTATACTTGACTTGAAAGAAAACCATGACATTAATTTTAATTAAGCATTCTTAATTACATGATTCTTATAACATGAAGAATTGAAAAATAATATATGCCTCTCTCTATGACACCCACTTAAGAGCACATGATTTCTAGGAAAGCCCATAATGATAGGAAAGACCATAACGGAATGAATGCCCATGATTTGGCTATAAAATCCCATAATTGCCACAAATGCCCATAATGACCCCTTGAGGTCTGTGATTCGAGAAGCATATAAAAACTGATTCAATTCCAATTAACTTGATCATTAACATGACTTTAGCATTAACATTAACATGATCCTTGAACTTAACATGATGGGATTTCTCCCTCTTGAAACATGAACTTTAAATCCATTAATCATTGATCATTAATCATAATCTCTAATATTAATGAACATGATAACCATAAGACATAGGATATTGCAACCATCTAGCAATTTATATGATGAACATGATTTGAGAATTGGAACTTGAAATTGAAAACATAATCCATAAATCATACATAACATCCGATTCAACAATTGTAAATATGTATAGTGGAATGACCCACTTACGTGGAGTAAATAAAATCCTAACTTGGTCTATATGATCTTGAGTCAAATCCTAAGTCAACCTTCTCTTATCTTGATTAGGCTCTAAACACCTATTCATAATTATTAAACATGATAATTCAATACATTGTATTGATCCTAGGTTGAATTAGGGTAGATTAGTGTTTGATTGCATTAGGGTTAGGCATACTGATCTACATCGTTAGATTAGGAAAATTTGGTTAGATTAGATCACATTAATTACATGTATTGCTTAATAAGGGTTTCATGGTTCAAACTAGGGTTTATAATAAAACATAAAATCAGGAAGCAAAATCATTGCTTGAAAACTCTAAAATCAGATTTCTCTAAAAAAACCCTTTCCATTGACTCTTTATTCGTATTTTTCTGAGCTACCTATGATTTACTACAAATTTTATAAAACAAACTAATGGGAAAATAGATAAAGTCCTCGTCACCATTAAATTCCAAAGTGAGTGGAGTAAAGCGCATTTCCTATGTGGCTAAATCCAAAACAACCATGTGGTCTGGGCCCGTTCCAGCTCAGCAGTCAAGACTCACATCAACAAGCAAAGAAAATATAGCCAGAAGATAGAAAAGCCCATGCAATGGAAATAGTTCAATTGATTTTGCAGGGGCAATGAGGTTTTTGAACAACCTGGTTTGTTCTTCCCATGGCTAGGTGTGAGATTAGGGATCTGGAGGCCAATCCCTGATCACAGCTCATTGAAGGGGGATCATTTGTGGGATCTTGAGACTTCAGGTGAGGTGGTCGTCGTTAGGCGAACACATTGACATTTCAAACAGACCCAGAGGTACAGAGAGTCACCAAAACTACTTCGGCCTTGGCCGTGGAGTATCCAAGAACCACGAATGAGGTTTGGCATGAGTCAAAGCAAAAGGAGGCATCAAAACTCATTGTCAGGTCGAGGCGAAGTCATTGTGGCCATCACCTAGCAAGAAGGACCAAAAACACTCCGAACACGACATGTCAATCGTCATAAGATAGGGAAAAGAGGGGGTCATGTTCATGAGCAAAGCAGAGAGGATAAATCGTGAAATCAATGACCAAGAAGCATTTGAGAACATCTTTGGACTCTGAATATGAAGCTTCCATGGATGGAGAGGCTACTGAGGTAACCATGCGACTAGCACCGGTGAGGGTTCCGGCCATGACTATAGGGTCTGTCAACTGGGGGCACCGCAAGTCAAAGAAATGATGTGAAAACATAGAAAAGTGGTTGATGATTCTTATTGTAGTTTTAATTTGGAAGAGGTGGTCAGAAACCTGAGGACCATGTTATCATCAATGGAGAAGAAACATGAGCAACTCATGACGCTCAGAGGCATAAGGGATAAAATTGAGGGTGAGAAGGGATTCCTCTCCATCCAACAATCATTTTTGGTTCTTTTATAGGTATGTTGTGGAAAGACAAGGGTTCACAGAGAAAGGGGTGGCGAGGAGAGTCAAGCCCTAGAAGGAAATTTCTCTATTAGGGAGTGAAGTCCACAGAACTTGGAATCCTTAGATTCAGGTGAGAACCACAATCACAATGGTGAATAAACTTCATGAATCCGGGTTCTGAGGAGGGTGATCGGGGTTGGATACGGAGTCAGACAATGGTTACATGATTCTGGTCTCCTACTCAAGGTAGGATATGATCCCACATCCCTACGATAAAAAATTGAATGGTTGTACATGCGTTTGTGATAAGTGAATGAAAATCCCAGTCCGCGTGACAAGGGACTATAGGCAAAAATGAAAAAAAAATGTTGTATGACATTTAAATAGCTGCATAATTTTAATATTTAGAAAATATTCAATCAAAACTATATCTTAGCTTCCCTAGTTAATTTGAAGGTTCAAACAAAGTCCCATTAACTTCAAATTTGGACTACAAGTTAATTAGGAAGTCTAGAATCTCCCTATCGAATTATAATTAGGTTTTCATCAACTTTTGTTCAACAAATTTATACAAGTCACTATTTTAATAAAATGAATTATCATTTTTGTTCATTTGATTGTAAACAAAAGAAAATAAGGGACATATTTCGTTTTCTCTCTTTGCTTTCATATTTCAAATAATGTATTCATTATTTAGGTAATTTGCATCATTGTTTAGGTTTTGACATTAAAAGTTGGAATATTTTGCTGTGAAGACCCTAAACTTGTTTTATTTGAAAATTTTGGGATGTTACACTATCACATATGATAAAACAAATTTAGTATCAATCAAGGGAACTTTGTCACATCAAATTTCCATAAAATTATCTACAAACATCATTTTCCATGGGTGGTTGTTAAAGGGTACCTTATAGGTTCACACAATGCCAAAATATGTGTCCCTAAGATATTTGTGATACTTAAATCTACAAGACCCTTGTTGTGATATTCCCTAAATGAGAATTGATACCTATGAAGGAGATCCTTGAATCGTTTTACTTCTTGGGGATGTATGAAGGAAGTTACATCATAGGAAATAAACTTATTAGAGGTAGGATGGGGTTTATAAGTCCCCTCTTTCCTAGAGGGTTTTGTTGGGGAAATTTCCCTCCCCTGCTTGCCTAAAATGAGCACCATTTTATATGAGAGTGAGACAAGGAACCTACAAGGACAAATGACATAGAGAAATGACAATTTGTAGAAACTTAGAGCTTCATTCATATTTTCTTGAGTTGAGTCAGTCATAGACGTACTTCTAAATCTTGAGCTCAACCTAAAATACCAACAAACACGTCATATATTGCTATACTATGTGCATCGGTGAAACCAAAAGTGTACATATAATGTAAAAAACTATATGAAATAAATTTATGATAAATTTCTTACAAGTAACAAACTACATGTTTTTATTCATAATTCTAATCCATAATCAATAAATCATATATAGTGGACCATGTTTCCAATAATATCTAACTCATTTTTATGTTTCAACAATAAAGCATGTATTATGTTCCAAAATCAGACTCTACTTGCTTATTCTAGAAATGAACATTTATTCCTGGTAATTTCCTAGGGGTAGGGTTTTCAACGAGGAGGGTATGGGGTGGGCATGACTCTACCCTTACCCTTACCCTTACCCTCCAGAGGGTAGCTAGTAAGGGTAATTACCCTTCTTTGAAATCTCCTTACCCTCCCCTACCCTTACCCTCTTCCCCACATGGTAAACGGGGAGGGCAAAGGGTAAATCGGTAATTTTGATATAAAATGAATTTAAAAAAAAAAGAAAATTTGTTTTAAGGTGGTGTGTATGGTGATAAATATTAAGTCACATATTTTTTACTGGTATTTTCAAAAATGTGAATATAAGAAGGACAATGTTATACTAGCGTAATATATTTTGACACTTGTCCAAGAATAACTTATTTTATAGTGACGTGATCATCCTTTTACCATTGTCTCATGGCTCTATCAACTGGTTCAACATTTAATAATAATATACTACAAGCATATGGTGGAAATTGAACTACAAGATTCTATATAGTTATATATGTTTGCTAAATAAACACGGGTAAAAGGATATGGATATTTTCCATACGTTACCCTCCCCTTTTAATATGGTGAGGAAATGGGGAAAGGGTAAATGGGGAATGATTAACAAAAACCATTACCCTTACACTTACCCTACAAGGTATGTATAAAGGATAAATGGATAATACTCTCCCCAATTATAGACCTACCTAGGGCATATATTATCCACCTTCTTATTAGATCCAAATGTCATGTTGCAATATTACTCTTGAGCTTAATCTTACACATATGTTTCTGTCTTGTGCACAAACTAAATTAAGTAATACAATCTTGTTTAAAATGAACAAACTTTGGAAAAATAAAATTACACTTAATTTGATTAATCTTAAATAACCCACATACCTAGTTTGGTGCAAGGATCATCTAATCAAATAAATAAAATAACAAATTTAACTTCATAATGAGTCATCACTGGAATTTATTACTAACACTATATAATACCCAAGCTAGGGTGTCTCACGTTTAGGTTTTGGGTGGATTTATAATTGATTTCAAGTTGTAGGGATTTTCTTACTCAAAGTCCCACATTTAAGGAAAAATCAATTAATCCATATATCTTCATTTAGCCATCATTTTTAAACTAAGTATCAAATTATGAGAAATTCAATTTCATTAACCAAACTGCCATATGTGTTATCAACAACGTCTTTTATTACTAAGATAATCCCATGAGAAGAGTAGGCATTCATGGGGTTCAACATCATTGGAAAAGATAATCTTTTCAGATGTAGGTTATATATCATCATCACTTTGAATCATCATTAACAAGATTGATATATTATTTGAAAATAAAATGAGAGTACTGTCTAAATCATGTTTATATTTCATTGGTTATCATATCATTGAGTTTGATTGAAATTAAATATCTACTCAAGTTCTAGATCGATCATGAACAAATTTCATATTAACTTACACTCTCATGAAATATTATCTAATATTTCAATTAATAGTCAAATTATTATCCTCAATTGGATCTAGGAAGTTTTGAATTCAAACACAAAATATTGATATGATCATGATAATTCTAAGAGACGTACTAAATAAGATTTTTTTATAAATCTGATTCAAACATTAATGAAGATGGTATTTAGAGTTATAGTGGAAAAGGGTCAGATCTAGGATTTGTAGACATTTTAAATGAATTCCTCTCATTTTCATGATTGAAGTTTCATATTTATGTTGTTAGTTTTTTAATCTGGGGTTTACATATTAAGATTTTTGCAAGTTTTGTGTATGGAACTAAATTATTGGCTAAGAGGAGGATTATCACTTCTATTTGTGATTATCCTTGGTGTTGGTTAGAGGTCTTTGATAATCAGTTTTTGATTGGGTGGTTGGGATTTGTCACCTCCACTGGTTGTAACCAATGACAAAAGGAGAGATACTCACAATGTTGGGCCACTTGATTCATCTCTGGTCATACCTTGAACAATATCCTAGGGTTGAGGACGTTCCGCCAAATCATGCCTACTAGAGAGCAAGGTAGAGGCTACAGTGGAGGGGTCATTGACACCAAGGGGTTCTGGAGGAGGAGTTTACAAGAGATTGTATAGCCAGAGTAACCCAAGTGGTGAGAGCTCAATAAGTCCCAATGAAGGACCTGATTTCAAAGCTCACCGAAGGCACTTTGTGAATGACAATCTACACTAACTTGGAGCGAGAGGGGGAGTGACTAGACCACACCCTCTGATTCCTCAAGAGTTTACCATGTCGGGCTCACCCTAGATGGGTTCTCCCAGTCACCAAAAAAAGTTTACAAGAGATCTCAAAATGTGGATGTCTAGGATCGAGGAAATATTTTGAAGTAGAGGGTGAGGTTTTTATATATAGGGGAGGTAGGTTGTTAGGGTTGTTGAAGTTGAGAAGGGGAATTAGGTGTTTCATGTACCCTCCATGGTGACACCTAAAATAGGAGTCAAAGGAAAGATCTCAATCCTTCAAACTCGTAGCTAGAGATTCTGTGAGGTTTCATTAACCAATGAAGAGAGAGAGAGATATCACATGAGGGTGTGTCAAGTTGGTTCTTTCCTTCTCCATCCATGAGTTAGGATATAGGCCCAACGTCATGGATCTTTGATCTGATGATCAAGATTCTCATGACACATCATCTAGTTGGTTCCATTCTACCAAAATGTTGGGCATGACATATTAAATAATAAAAAAAATTAAATTATATCTAATCTGTGTTTGCAATTAAATAAAATATTAAACATCCCAAGATTCTCTTTGCCACTAGGAATTCAGAAATGCTTATTGTGATAACCTTTCTATTCTTTTTACATCACTATAATGTAAATTTGACAAGATTAACATCATGTCTTAGTCTTCAAGTCACCCTTTTGTTATCTTAATATAAAAGTCTCCAAAACCACATATGAATGTGTTCGAATTCTATTAGAATTTATCAAGATAATGTTATAAAAAAATTACAATGACAAACAATTACACAATTTGACCATAATTTCTTAAATAATTTTCTCGAAGGAACTTAGTAATTTGTAGTATGTTTGGGAAAGATATTGAAAGCTCCACAGGGGGGTTGAACATGCCTAATACTATGCATCTTAAAAACAAGGACGGTCAATTGCAATTTGATTAAAAAAGATAATATATCAAACATCAAAACTAAAGCAACCTACAAAGATACAATGACTCATATTGGCCATGAATTGAAATGTCATAGATCCACTAACTTATTGTTTCAAACCATTGTTTTCATGTTTTAATTTATTAAGCTTTCGATGTCTATGAAAATTACAATTACATGTACTTTTCTTAATAAGTAACGATGTCCTTTTCTACATCAAGTATAACTTTTGTGTTCTTTTTGGGATGCCAAAAGACTACCCTATTGAAGAAGATCATAATATCTTTCTCCACCTTTGGACACAACCTTCTCGCAAGAAGTAGCTCCAGGTTATTTAGACCCATCCTTCTCACAATAGATAGCTCTGAGGAAATGAACTAAAGTATGGAATAAAATAGAAGAAAGAATGTACGACTTAATCTCACAAGATATACAATTTGTAGCACTATTGAAAAAGTGATGGTCAACTTCATAAGGTTTAGACAATGCTATTATTTCATGGATTGGGAAACTAGAACTAGGCTAATCTTAAAATTGTTTTGGAGGAGTTGAACATAGAAAATTAGGATTCTAATTCAAGAGATAACATGCATTAGCAAGGCTCAAAAGCACTTCATGTGTCCATATGGAATTTCTATTACAAGAAACACTTATTCTAGAGAGGGCTTAGGGATGATTTTAGTAATAATTTTTTCTCTATAGGATAATGAAAATAAACTGATTTATGATGCACTTACTAAAAAGTCTTATGAACTATAGTTTTTAAAAGTATAATTTGACCGAGTTGCATCTCAATTGAATTATAATTGACAAAAACAAAGCCTTCGTCTATATGAGTCTGAGATATATGTCTCAGTCAAACTAAATTTTGATTGACATGCATTTCTATTGAGAAATAGTCTGTCTAAAAATTCTTACATTTTGAAAAATGGATCAAATGAATTTTATAATGAATTATATATATGTGTTATTTTTTGATCTAGGTGTATCTATAATGATATGTGCATGCTTTATATTAAACTAATTATTGATTGAAATATGATTATTACATTTAATCACAATAATCCTCAGTCGTTGGTTGGCAGTCCGCTCTGACCGAATTATGATATGCTATTTGGGATTTATCGCCTCCACTGCCAGAAACCAATGTGACAAGGAGAGATCCTTGCAACCCTAGGTTGTTGGATCTGTCTCTTATCATACCTTGCACAAAATCTATAGGGTTGAGGATGCTTCTATTCCATCACACCTACTTGCACAAGCAAGGTGGAGGTTGTAGCAGAGAGATCACTAACACCAATGCATTCTAGAGGAGGAGTTTGTTAGTGATCTAAACATATTTTGGGATCAAGTGAGAATTTGAAGTTGGAGGTGAGGTTTTTATCAGAAGGGGAGGTAGCTTGGTAGGGTATTTGGGGCTAGGGTTCTTGAAGTCAAAAACGGAAATTTGGCATTTGATACCCTTCATGGTGACACCCAAAATAGGGTTTGAAGGAAAGATCCCATTTCTTGGAACTCATGGGGAGAGATTTCATGAAGTTTCATTAACTAGTTAGGGAGAGAGGGATCACTGGAGACGGTGTTGGGACAATTCTTTCATTTTACAGCCTTGATGAAGTGGATGAACCTTGGGTTGTGAATCCACAATCCAATGATCATGATTCACATGAGACAATGAAGGCCTGAGTCTGACTCCCCCTAAAGTTGGATGTGATAGATTAAATAATTAAAGCATTTGAATCATACCTAATCTATTGATTGAAATTAAAAGAAAACACTAATTTTTCCCAAAATCCTCTAAGGCATTATGAATGTCTAAATGATTTGAAATTTTTGGATAACCTTCCAAACATTTTTCATGCTACTATAATAAAACATGATAATGAGATAGGTGAGTTTAGTATCCTTTCTTTGGCCTTCAAGTTACTATTTTATTAATTCCAAATAGATGTCTCTAAAGCTGCATATGATATCATTATGTGTTCAAAAGTTCTTTGCATATTCTGGAAGGAATGTTTTAATCAAATAAATAGAAAAAGGATGAAATTACTGTAGGGAAATATGGTGCAGAGAAGACAACAAAATTTATCACCATATTCCCCATAATCTGTAGATCACATCAATAACTATAATGCATGAATGATGGTTTATGGGATATGCCTGGTCCTGGAGCAAGTCTAGTGACAATTCTCATAATTGTAGATGCACATCTCTGAATCCTAGTTGCACTGTGACACATCTGAATGATGCACCTTTTGATCTACACCACATACTATAGCGACAAACGTCATCTTCTTCAACAGCTCCTCTTATCACAGACTACTGGTTGACATTGTCCTCTAAGAAGCAGACAATGACTTCCCGCCTCTATGGTAGTCCACACGGACCGCCTAGAACTCATGTTGTCCCTACTAGAATGATTAGGAAGGAGTCGTCCCTCTCCATCAATGTATCAGGTAGGACTTTCCTGGGCTCTCGTGGTTGCCACAACCAGAGAGGACAATAGTTGTAAGAGGAACTAATTCTCAATTGTCTGTGTTGTACTCTAGGAAGCCCCCAATTTCCCTCCATTTATAGTGGAGGCCTGGGTCAAGGCTCCCAGTTGTATCCATTACAAGATTAATGTGCATGAATGGAAAGGATAAGAAGAACTCAAATTTTCACAATAATTCTAGAAACTCTATAACATGCGGAATACAAAATGGTCATTTGGCAAAGCCAGATGCTCATCTCACACACAAACTGCTAGATGATTGTTGTGTAGTTCCACAGTTGTATACAAATTTGGCAAATCAATTCCCATCAATGTTAGACATTGATTTTCTTGTACAACACGTATTGCTCAAGCAAAATGAATAGGGAAACATATAGAACCTTCCCCAACCTAGCTAGACCATCTTTCTTAGGTGACACAACCATCTCGGTTAACCTAGACGGTCGTCTAGTGACCGAGTCAAGCCCGTTTAGTCGGGTCAGTTGTGTTCCTTAGCCAAATTCAACCCACAACTAGCTTGACACCCAGACGCCCATCTCAGCACTTGAGACGTCTGTTTGTCACTTCCAGACGTCTGTCTTAACACTTGAGATGGGCTTTTAGAGGTGCTATCAGCTTATTTGTTTCCTGAATCAAATGATCAAACACTTTAACACTTAATTCATCTTTCACTTGAAATCTGAACTCCTCTTCTAGGTAGATACCTATGTGTGTGACCCTATATATATTGGCAGCGAGTGTCCATAACAATTTATGGAATCACAAACAAAGATTGGTTCCTAGTCACACATCATTGATACCTAAGTAAATGGAAAACTTAGGGAACTACTTTAACCTACAATCTATGTATGGTGTTGTAGTATTTGTATAGTTCCTTTGTCAATGATGTATAGATCGTATTGGGTTTTGTGGAGAAAACATGCGCGGAGGAAGCAATACAATCCATGCAACCCGAAATAGGATCTCGTCGACAACAACGTATTTAGAAGGAGTGTTTGCGGGATATACCTTATCACGGAGCAAGTCTGGAGATATCTCGTCGCATGACGGTGCAACACTGCTAACCTACACGGACAGAACTTCTCTCCCGTTCGTTGTCGTAAGTTGATCCAGCGGCGGTCCTTTGCGGCAGTGATGTACGCCGCTCGTAGCGCGTACAAGTGTTGGTCGTCGACGTCCTCCGAACATAGGCGTCAAGGCGTCTGCGTCTCTACTTCGTCCACACGGATGGACGGAACTCCACGTCGCGCTTCCCAAGTCGGCGGGAAGGAGTCGTGTCTCTGCGGCGGCGTGCTAGCGGCGCGTTTCTCTCCTTTCTCTCCTAAGGACGATGACGGCTAGGGTTTACGTGTGTGAGAATAAACTAAAAGAGTCTCTCGATATCTTATATAAATATCAACCGTCAATCCTCCTTTAAACAAGATACAAAGGGAAATGGGGTTTCCTAAACCCATCGGTAAATAGAAATGTTGCGTTAATTAAAACGCTCGTGGATTAATTAGAATATTCCGGAATTCATTAATTAACCAAATAATCGCATTAATTGATTAATTAATATCCAACTCCATGCAATCACTTGGGATGGCTCTACGGGCATACATATACCAACAGACTCCCACTTGCACTTAGTGCCAGTCACTCCAATATTATTCTAATCCATTACATAAACATTTTAGTAATCAATGTGATTCGGAGAAATTCCAATCAAATCCACAATTATACTCCTATTCCAACACATCCTATGCGTGTGACCCGGTAGGCTCCAAATTATGTTGGCAGTGATATCCATAATCATATTATGATTTCACAAGCAATGATTGGTATCTAGCAAGACTTCATTGCTACCCAAGTAATTGGAGAAGTTGGAGAACAACTTAACCTATCATTCATGACTGGTGTTACAGTGATTGTACAATTCCTTTGTCGCTGATATCCAGATTGAACTTGAGTCATGGAATTGTTATCCTTTTCAATGTTCAATCCATGTTCCTTGAACTAGAGCAGACTGTCTGAGATATATGTAAGCTCAATATCACATATTGACTCACATCAGCATGGCCATGCATTTATCAGTCTTTCTTATCAAGTGGACGAAATATCAAACTCCCGTAGGAAGGATAAATTCCATCTACATCACTCGAAGTCATCTCCATGTGTCACAGTGCACCCAAGCACCATCTTTATGGCAATCCTTATTCAGGACCATGGTGGATGATGTCAAAGTACACCGAATGACATGTGATAAGTGTAGTGACTTCAGGTCTAAGAACCACAATCACCACCATCATTATGTGATGTGACTCTAACTACTAATCATGGTATCCATGTGTCACTCTCAAGGTGGGTCTATCCGATACACTGTTCTCTAACAAGTATCTATGTATTTGGTTTGATATCTCCATATCATGGATAATGAGATTCTTCCATCAACCAACATACATTCTAATCTTATGTGTTATTGATGTCTATGGATATTTCCACAATAACAACCGATTAGGGACAAAACAAGAATACATACTCTTAGCATACATATGATCTCACTGTTCAGGTCATCAACCCGAAGACATATGTCATTGAGTATATCATTCTATAGACATCTATAAGTTTTATGGTCATCTCACAATATAAAACACAAACATATAGATTGGAAACTTGCCTTTATTGATATGATCAATGTAGTATTACAAATCATTTACATAGTATCCCATTACAATCATTGAATGATAGTCTCTATGGGCATACATACCAATAGATTCCCACTTACACTTATACCCAATCACTCATGAATCTCAATCCAAGTGATCGAACATGTCCGTCATGTTTCTGCTGTGAAAGTGCTTTTGTGAGCGGGTCAGCCACATTGCTTTCTATAGGTACTCTGTAAATCTTCACATCTCCTTGTTGTACGATCTCTCGTATGAGATGGAACCACCGTAGAATATATTTGGAACGTTGGTGCAATCTTGGTTCTTTAGCCTGTGCAATTGCTCCATTTTTGTCGCAAAACAACTCAATTGCATCACCAGCGCTCGGAACCACTCCAAGTTCAGAAATGAACTTCTTGATCCACACAGCTTCCTTCGCAGCATTAGATGCGGCGATATATTCAGCCTCTGTTGTAGAATCCGCAACCGCCTCATGCTTGGAACTCTTCCAGCTCACAGCTCCGTTGTTCAGGCAAAACACAAATTCAGATTGCGATCTGTAGTCATCTTTGTCAGTTTGGAAGCTAGCATCGGTGTAACCCTTTACCACGAGCTCTTCCTCACCACCGTATACCAAGAATTGATCCTTAGTCCTTCTCAAGTACTTTAGGATGTTCTTTACGGCTGTCCAGTGACATTCACCTGGATCTGACTGATACCGACTCATCATGCTCAAAGCATACGACACATCAAGACGAGTACATAACATCGCGTACATGATAGATCCAATTGCTGATGCATATGGAATCTTGCTCATGCGTGCCCGTTCATCACATGAACTAGGACATTGGGATTTAGAGATCGTAACCCCATGGGACATGGGCAAGTTACCTCTATTAGAACCCTCCATGCTAAACCTCTTTAACACCTTGTCAATGTATGTGCTCTGGCTTAGGCCTAGAAGCCTTCTAGATCTATCTCTATAGATCTTGATCCCAAGTATATAGGATGCCTCACCTAAATCCTTCATAGAGAAAGTCTTCCCTAGCCAACCTTTTACTGTCTGAAGAATAGGGATGTCATTTCCCATCAATAGTATGTCATCCACATACAATATGAGAAATACGATTATGCTCCCACTAACCCTTTTATAAACACAAGGTTCATCTTCATTTTGACTAAAGCCAAACTTTTTGACTACTTCATCAAAACGTAGATTCCAGCTTCGAGATGCTTGCTTCAATCCATAGATTGACCTTTATAGCTTACAGACTTTATTGGCTTCCTTTGGATCAATAAAACCCTCAGGTTGTGTCATGTACACATCCTCGAGTAAATTCCCATTAAGGAATGCTATTTTAACATCCATCTGTCAAATCTCATAGTCATGATAGGCTGCAATGGAAAGCATGATCCTGATGGATTTAACCATGGCAACTGGTGAGAAGGTCTCGTCATAATCAACACCTTGAATTTGACGGAATCCTTTCGCAACCAATCTACCTTTATAGGTTTGAACATTTCCATCCATGTCAGTCTTCTTCTTAAAGACCCACTTGCACCCTATGGGTCTTACCCCTTCGGGTGGATCCACCAAGGTCCATACCTTGTTGGTGTACATGGATTCCATCTCAGATCTCATGGCTTCAAGCCATTTCTCTGATTCTGGTCCCTTAGTAGCTTCTAGATAGGAAGTTGGCTCATCTGCTATGCCCAATTCATCACTGTCTTTAGTCACGATAAATCCAAATCTCTCAGGCTCAAGTCATGTCCTACTAGACCTACGAGGTTCTTGTGTTACATCTGGAACTTGAAATTACACAACAACTTATGAGTCTTCATGTTCCTTATGTACATCCTCAGGTTCTCTGCTTTCTTGTTGGTCTCGAACTTCTTCGAGCTCTACATTCCTCCCACTAATTCCTTTGGAAATAAATTCCTTTTCAAGAAATACAACAGTCCTAGCAACAAACACTTTGTTGTCAGTTGGTGTGTAGAAGTAGTATCCCCGAGTTTCCTTAGGGTATCCAACAAAATAGCATTTTTCCGATTTGGGTCCAAGCTTTTCAGGAAATTGTTTCCTAACATAAGCTTCACATCCCCAAATCTTTAACATAGACAAATTGGGACGATTCCCATTCCATATCTCATATGGTGTCTTTTGAACCGATTTGGAAGGTACACGGTTAAGTGTAAACGCTGCAGTTTCAAGAGCATATCCCCAGAACGATATTGGAAATTCGGTTGAACTCATCATTGATCATACCATGTCTAATAATGTACGATTCCTTTTTTCTGACACACCATTATGTTGTGGTGTACCAGGTGGAGTCCATTGTGATACAATGCCACAGTCTCTCAGAAGGTCCTCAAACTCTTGGCTTAAGTATTCGCCACCTCGATCTGAACAGAGTGCTTTAATACTCTTACCAAGTTGCTTCTCTACTTCATTCATGAAAGTCTTGAACATTTCAAGAGTTTCTGACTTGTGTTTCATAAGATATACATAGCCATACCTACTGAGGTCATCAGTGAAGGTAATGAAGTATTGATAGCCTCCTCTAGCATTTGATCTAAAAGGTCCACATACATCAGTATGTATGAGCCCTAGCAGATCACTGGCTCTCTCACTGTGTCTAGTGAAAGGAGTTTTGGTCATCTTCCCTAATAAACATGCCTCACATGTCTCTAATGATTCAAAATCAAAAGAGTCTAGATAACCATCCTTATGGAGTCTAGATATGCACTTCTCATTTATGTGCCCAAGATGACAATGCCATAAGAATGTTTTGTTTGAGTTGTAAAGTTTTAACCTTTTAGTATTTACGTTATATATGCTAGTCTCAAGTTCTAACAAGTAGATACCATAAGACATAGGGGCATTGACATAAAAGATCTCATCTTTAGATATAGAAATAATTCCATTCTTAATGTGAAATTCAAATCCACTCTTGTCCATACAAGATACAGAAATAATATTTCTATTAATGGCAGGTACATAAGAACAATTCTCTAATTCTATTAAAAGTCCCATAGGCAAAGATAAACTAATAACTCCAACTGCGGTGGCAGCAACTCTTGCTCCATTAGCAACCCACAGCTCGACTTGGCCCTTTCGTAAAGGCTTACTTCTTATCATATCCTGCATATTAGAACATATGTGAGATCCACATCCGGTATCCAGTACCCATGATGAAGAAGTATTTAAGTTTATCTCAATAATGTATATACCTGAAGTGGAGATCTCTATCCCCTGCTTCTTCTTCCTCAATTCCTCCAAGTAGAGAGGACAGTTTCTTTTCCAATGTCCAGGCTGGTGACAATGGTGACAACTGCCTTCTTTGGATATCCCACCTTTAGCTTTGAGCACGGATGACTTTGGTTTCTGCCCGACTTTAGAACCTTTCTTAGCCTTGCTTTTGCCTTTTGACTTTCCCTTTGCCTTGCTGATCACCATCACAGACTTGGGCTTGTCTTTCTTCATTTGTGCTTCAGCTGTCCTCAACATGCCTAACAATTCTGACAATGGCTTGTCAAAATTGTTCATGTTGTAGTTCATGACAAAATGATTATATGATTCAGGAAACGATTGTAGAATCACATTAGTGGCAAACTCTTGACCTAGGGGAAATCCCAGCTTAGATAGGGTTTCCACGTACCCAATCAAGGTGAGTATATGGGTGCCAACTGAGTCTCCCTCTTTCATCTTGCTTTTGAACAAAGCCTTTGAGACATCATATCTCTCCTGTCTTGCTTGATGTTGATACATGTTCTTGAGATGTGTTACCATCTCCATGACATTCATGTTCTCATGTTGCTCTTACAACTCATAGTTCATTGAGAACAACATCAGACACTTGACATCCACGACATCATCATGGTGCTTCTTGTAAGCATCCTTTTCAGCCTTGGGCACATTTACGACGGGCTCCTCTGGCTCTGGTGTTTCAAGGACATAGAGCTTACGCTCATCTATGAGAATAATTCTCAGCGTCCTAAACCAGTTTTGAAAGTTGGTTCTGGTAAGTTTTTCCTTCTCAAGGACCGATCGCAATGACAAAGTGTGAGTGTTGGTTGCCATTTGATTGCTACAAAAGAAAAATTTGCATTTAGTCCAAAACATTTTGACTTGTAAAGATTTGATAAACGAGATTAATTAGGCCTTTAATTAATTACGCTCCCACTATTTTATTTAAATTGATATCCCTCACTATCAACTCGGAAGATTGCAATGCACAACCTTCTAGTGAGTCAAGACCCAAAATAATTGGATCAATGCCCAGCCAACGCCGGCGTCAAAGACCAAATACTAAGGTAGGCAACTTTTGCCAATTGCATCATATGAAACTCTTAGATAGATGATCATGCACAACTCCTTGCCATGATGCATCTGTGTGCCTTTAGGTACTTGATCCTATCAAGGTTCCCTAGTTTAGTCCAACCCATAAGCCAACACGATGAGTGTGCACCCTGCGGAGGCAGACCCACACACCCACCATCACACTTCCACGAGATAGACAGTGCACCACACGGAGGCGTGCCCACACATAGTCGATCAAGCTTTTCATGTGTGTTACTTTATGGAAGGCAACTAAAACTTAATATTATTAATTGAGGGGTTTTATTAATACATATACATATCCAAACACCACATACTTATAGTACGTATCATATACTACTATATCCACAACCACAAACGATAGACATGCAATCACAAACACAAACACATCGGTTATGGCCATACTATTGTAATCCTTTGGAACAACAAAGGATTACGGTCCACCTATGGTCTTATGCATCTCATGCAACACCTGTGAATCAACCTGTAAGCCTGTAATGATCAACATTACAAAGAACAACTTCATGGATGCTTTGTGAGGTTGGAACTTCAAGTTGCTTCTTGGAATTGGATCTTCTTCTTACTTCTCCATGGACGCTCCTTGGAGTTGGATCTTCAGGTTGCTTCTTGGAATTATATCTTCATAGTGCTTCTCCATGGACACTCCTTGGAGTTGGATCTTCAAGTGGTCTCCTTACATCAAGTTTACAAAAACTAAAACTAATCCTATCTCTATTACATCATATGAGTGCAAATATAAAAGTAAAGAATTAATTACACTTTGAAATAAGAGATGAGGCTCGACATGCAAACTGAATACTTTATACAAAGGATCCATATGCAACCATTATACATCTATATAATTCACAAACAAACATATCCACAAGATTGACATCCACATTCATTCACAACATTCACAAAAGGGGATACTAGGCCATAACCGTGCATGCACTCACCACATAAAATATATTTTAAAGGTGACGTGTATGGTATCATAGGTATATCTACATATACGTATATACATATTAAAATTGTAGTACTTGTAATGTGGGACATTCCCCATTAAAATTTTTTTTTGACTCCCACACAGACAATGCAGGGTACACAGGGTCAGCGGGCGGGGGTCGAGAGGAGGCCGCCCCTCGTGGGGTCTCAGGGGCATAGCCCCTGAAAGGTCTACGAAATTTCACTTCCGTGCACTTAGGAAAATCAATATTTTCCATAGTCGACCCCGTCCAAAACGTCAAAAATAGAAGCCTGCGTCGTATGTGGAATTTAGGTTTAGATTTGCACATTAGCATGTTTAATTTGCATCGTATGCAACATAAAAACAGTATACATCGATTCGATCATATCAAAACTAATCCAAATACGTCGTAGATCGACACTTCTCTGATACCACTGTTGGGTTTTGTGGAGAAAACATGCGCGGCGGAAGCAATAAAATCCACGCAACCCGAAACAGGATCTCGTCGACAACAACATATTTAGAAGGAGTGTTTGCAGGATATACCTTATCGCAGAGCAAGTCCGGTGATTTCTCATTGCACGGCGGTGCAACACTACTAACCTATACAGATGGAACTTCTCTCACGTTCGCTGTCGCAGGTTGATCCGGCGGCGCTCCTTTGCGGCAGTGATGTACGCCGCTCGTAGCGCGTACAGGTGGTGGTCATCGACCTCCTCCGAATGCAGGCGTCAAGGCGTCTGCATCTCTACTTCGTCCACACGGATGGACGGAACTCCACGTCGCTCTTCCCAAGCCGGCGGGAAGGAGTCGTGTCTCTGCGGCGGCGTGCTAGCGGCACATTTCTCTCCTTTCTCTCCTAAGGACGATGACAGCTAGGGTTTACGTGCGTGAGCGTAAACTAAAAGTGTCTCTCGATATCTTATATAGATATTGACCGTCAATCCTCCTTTAAACAGGATACAAAGCGAAATAGGGTTTCCTAAACCCATCGGTAAACAGAAACGTTGCGTTAATTAAAACGCTCATGGATTAATTAGAATATTCTGGAATTCACTAATTAACCAAATAATTGCATTAACTGATTAATTAATATCTGACTCCATGCAATCGCTTGGGATGGCTCTACGGGCATACATATACCAACAGATTGAACTAGAGGCATGGAGTAGTCATCTTCATTATTATTCAATCTTATTTCTTGAACTAAGAGCAGACTATTTGAGATATATGTAAGTTCAATATCATATATACTGACTCACATGCGCATGGCCATGCTTTTTTCAATCTCACTTATCAAGAGGCCTATGACATCACAATCCAGTAGGAGGGACAAATCTCATGTCTATCATTTACAGTCAATCCCCATGTGTCAAAGCCACCCAATCATCATTGTTATAACAATCCATGTTTCAGGACTATGTTTGATGATGTCAAAGTATATCCAACAATATGTGTTGAGTGTAGTAATTTCAGGTCTAAGAACCACAACCACCACCATCACTATGAGAGCTGACTATGAATTCCATGACGATGGCTTCCATATGTCAGTCTCACGGTGGATCTGTCTGGTACACTGTTCTTTAACATGTATCTGTGTGCTTGGTTTGATATGGACATATCATGATTAATGATATCTAGTCATTAACCAACTCACATTCTGTTCTTATATGTCATTGTTGTTTATCAACCTTCCACAATAACAACCGATTAGGGACATAATGAGAATATGTATATGTACTCTTATCATCAGTATGATCTCATCCACAAGTAAGGAACTTGAATACATACATCATTGAGTAACATAATTCTCTAGACATTTATAATGTTAGAATAGAATAAATTGCAAGTTTCCTTTATTTATAATCAAATCATTTACAAGTAATGCCATTACAATCATTACATGATTGGCTCTTGGGCATACATAATGAATAGACTCCCACTTGCATTTAGATCCAATCACCCACAAATTTTATTCCGAGTGACTTTACATGTCCATCATGCTTCTACTATTAAAGTGCTTTCGTCAAGGGATCAACAATGTTGCTTTCAGTTGGTACTTTGCAAATATTTACATCTCCACACTGCACGATCTCTCATATGAGATAGAACCACCTATGTATATGTTTTGAGCATTGATACAATCTGGGTTCCTTAGCTTGTGCAATAGATCCATTGTTTTCACAATATAGCTCGATTGCGTCGTTGATGCCTGGAAAAAACCCCAAGTTCTATGACAAACTTTTTGATCCATACATCCTCCTTTGCTGCACTCGATGCGGTAATATACTCAACCTCTATTGTAGAATCGACAACTATTTCTTTCTTGGAACTCTTCCAGCTCAAAGCTATGTTGTTGAGGCATAACACAAATCTAGAATGTGACTTGTAATCGTCTTCATCAGTCTGGAATCTTGCATCAGTGTAACCATTTATCACCAACTCTTCCTCTCCACCACAGACCAAAAACTGATCCTTAGTCCTTCTCAAGTACTTGAGGATCTTCTTTATGGCTATCTAGTGAGAATCACTTAAATCTGACTGATATCTACTCGTCATGCTCAAGGCATATGAGACATCTGGACGGGTACACAACATTGCATACATGATTGATCCAATTGCCAAGGCATATGAAATTTAACTCATGCGTTCCCTTTCTTCACAAGAACTGGGACATGAGCTCTTGAGATGGGGATACCATGGTGCCCATGTAGGTTTTCTCTCTTTAAGTTCTCCATGCCGAACAACTTCAACACTTTGTCAATGTATGTGCTCTGACTTAACCCGGGAAGTCTTCTGGACCTATCTCTATAGATCTTTATCCCCAACATATATGATGCTTCTCCCAAGTTTTTCAAGGAGAATGTATTTCCAACTCATGTCTTTACCTTTTGTAAAGTAGGAATGTCATTCCCCATCAATAATATATCATCTACATATAATATGAGGAATTCCACTATGATCCCACTAACCTTCTTGTACACACAAGTCTCATCTACATTTTGAACTAAGCCAAACTCTTAGACTGTTTCATCAAAACAAAGATTCCAACTCTGAGATTCTTGCTTCAATCCAAAGATTGACCTTTGTTGCTTACAAACTTTATTTGCATCCTTTAGATTGATAAAACCCTCAGGTTGTGTAATGTAGACATCCTTGAGTGAATTCCCATTAAGGAATGATGTTTTAACATCCATGTGCCAAATTTCATAGTCTTGATAAGCTGCAATACCAAGCATGATCCTGATGGATTTAACCATGGCCACTGGAGAAAAGGTTTCGTCATTGTCAACACGTTGAACTTGTCTGAAACCCTTTACAACCAATCTGCCCTTATAGGTTTGAACTTTTCCATCCATGTTAGTCTTATTCTTGAAGACCCACTTGCACCCTATGGGTTTTACCCCTTCAGGTGGATCCACCAAAGTCAATACTCTATTGGTATACATGGATTCCATCTTAGATCTCATGGCCTCTAGACATTTCTTAGACTCTGGTCCCTTAATAACATCTTTATAGGATATTAGGTCATCATCTATGATTAATTCACTTCCTTCCTGAGTTACAAGATATCCAAATCTCTCAGGCTCAAGGCGTGTCCTATTAGATCTACAAGGTTCCTATGTTACCCGAGGAGTTTGAGATTCCACAATAACTTTTGATTCTCTAGGTACCTCTAGTTCATCTACTATTTCTATGTTCTTTTGTTGGTATCAAACCTCTTCGAGTTCTACTTGTCTCCCAATGATTCCTTTGGGAATGAATTCCTTTTCAAGAAATGCAATATCTCTGGAAACAAACACTTTGTTGTCAGATGGATTATACAAGTAGTATCCCACAGTTTCTTTGGGATATCCAACAAAGTAGATATAGGGCCAAGCTTTTCAAGAAACATTTTCTTGACATAAGCTTTGCAACCCCAAGTCCTCATAAAATACATTTTAGGATGCTTCCCATTCCATATCTCATATGGTGCCTTTTGAACTGACTTAGATGGTATTCAGTTTAGTGTAAACACAAAGGTTTTCAGAGCATACCACTAGAAGGTAGTTGGAAGCTTGGCTAAACTCATCATTGATCACACCATATCCAGTAATGTCCAATTCCTTCTTTCTGATACACCATTATGTTGAGGTGTTCCAGGAGAAGTCCACTGGGATATAATCCCGTGACTTTAAGAAGTCCTCAAACTCTTGGTTTAAGTATTCTTCACCTCGATCAGAATGAAGTTCCTTAATACTTTCTCCAAGTTGGTTGTGTACTTCATTCATAAACTCCTCAAACTTTTCAAGAGCTTCAGACTTATGTTTCATTAAATAAACATAGCCATACCTACTAAAGTCATCAATAAAGGTTATGAAGTACTGATACCCACCTCTAGCGGTTGTTCTAAAAGGTCCACACACATTAGTATGTATGAGTCCTAATAGATCACTAGCTCTCTCATTGTTTTTAGTGAAAGGGGTCTTGTCATCTTGCCCATCAAACAAGATTCACATATCTCTAATGATTCAAAATCAAAAGAGTCCAGATAACAATCCTTATGGAGTCTAGATATGCGATTCTCATTTATGCACCCTAGACAAAAATGCCAAAGGTATGTTTTGTTTGAGTTGTTGAGTTTTAGTCTTTTGGTATTAACTTTATATACATCTATCTTTAGATCTAACAAATAAACACCATAAGACATATGGGAACTTCCATAAAAGATCCCATCTTTTGAAATAAAACATCGACCACTATTAATATGGAATTCAAATGTATCCTTGTCTAAACAAGATACATAAATGATGTTTCTATTTATAGAAGGTACATAATATAAGTTCTTTAAATCTATTACAAACCCCATGGCAGAGATATACTATAGGATCCAACTACACTGGCCACAACTCTTGCGCCATTAACAACTCTCAGTTCCACCTTGCCTTTCTCCAAATCCCTACTTCCTCTCAGATCCGCCTATGAGAACATATGTGAGATCCACATCTGGTATCTAATACACAAGATGATGAAGTAGATAGGTTTATCTCAATAATGTATATACTTGAAGTGGAGATCCCCATCCCCATCTTCTGATTCCTAAAAACCTTCAAGTACAAAGAATGAGTTCCTCTTGTACTTTTCTTTCTCCTTATCTTGAGTGTTAAAGAATTGGACTTATGATTGACTACATAACTCTTGTTAGTCTTACTTTGATCCTTGGACTCAGCCCTACTTATCACCATCATGGGCTTGGCCTTCTTCAATTTTACTTCAACATGAATCAACATGGAAATCAATTCTGACATATGTCCAACCGAATTACTCACATGATGACATGCAATAAAATGGAAATATGGTTCGGGCATAGTCTTTAGAATCATATCAGTGGCAAAATCTTGGCTCAAAGTGAATCCCAGTTCTTCAAGACGATACACATGCCCAATTATATTGAGCACATGTTCTTCTACTGAGGTTCCCTCTATCAACTTTGACTCAAGCAACACCTTCAAGATAGCGTTCCTTTCTTGCCTGCCAAGACCAAGTGTTACTTTCTTAAGATGTGTCACCATTTCAAGAACACTCCTATCCTCACATTGTTCATGCAACTTATAGATCATGCAACTTAGCATAAAGTACTTTATATCTAAGGCATCATTGGCATACTTCCAGTAAGCATCCACTTGTGCCCTGTAGGTGCATCAGGAGGAGGTATTTTGGGAACTAGTTTGTCAAGGACATAGAGCTTGCTCTCTTCATTGAGAACCCTTCTCAAATTCTAAAACCATTCATGAAAATTTCTTCCGTCAAGTTTGTCCTTCTTCAGGATCATTCACAAATTAGATTTGTTCATCATTGATTTTACAAGACAAAATTTTCATCTATAAAAAACCATTTTTGATTTGATTTGATTTGAAAAACTTGATGATATTAATTTGGTCTTTAATTATTATCGCTCGCACTATTTTATTCGAATTGATAGCCCTCAATATCAATTCGGAATATTGCAACGTACAATATTCTAGTGATCCAAGATCCATATTTCATCAAGTGATGAGTTGGATTTTGCCGATTTCCTACAACCTGACTATTTAGGTAGGTTATCATGCCAATTGCATCATATACAACTCTTGAATAGATTATATGCGCAACACCTTGCCATGATCATATGCATGCCTCTGGGCTTGGGCTCTCCAACTGTCCAGTTAAGTCTGACCCATTAGCCAATACGATAGATACACACCATGCTTTATGAAAATCTAGATATCTATCATCACACTTCTATAAGATAGACGGTGTACCATGCTTTGTGAAAATCTATGCCTAGTCGATCAATCTTTTCATGTGTATTGCTAATGGAAGGCATCTAAAACTTAATATTTTAGTTGATGGAGTTTTCTTAAATACATATACTTTATCCAATCACCACATATATAGTATGTATCATATGCATGCTATATCCCACAATGACAAACATGCAATAAAGGAAAGCGATGGTTATGGCTAGTCCTAATGTAATCCCTTAGAGCGACAAGGAATTATGCCATCTAGCACTACATCACATGCAGAAACCTGTTGTTGATGAATATCTATGCTTACCAATCTAGGTTGATCGATTCAACCCTTGAACCAATCGGCTCACCTCTTGAACGGTTGTTAGATCATCTCACGGGTCATTTGGTCCATTTTCCACCATCGTCTGGCTCCTCCTATGGATCGGTCAGGTCCACTAGGCGACCGGTCTATTCTGTCCTCCATGTCCTCCAAGGTCCTTCAGTCAGCTAGCTCATCTTCAGGATATCTTCATCTTCATCATAACAGAAAGTGAACTATCCTACATTTACATGATTATAGGAAAAACTCGAGTTACATCCGAGGGGAGCAAAGGTAGAAGAGAATTAAATTTACATTGGGAAGATAAGATAGAGGCCTAGTATGCAGATCGAGATGAACAGATAAACCAACCACACAATCTTGCAAAAATAGGGGTTATTGGTCATAACCATGCTACACATCCACCATCAAAACCACTTTTAAGGCGAAGCGTATAAATTGCATACATATATATATATCATATTTTTACAGATATTATTCACATCACATGCAATAATTGAACGACAAAATCAAAATCCAATCATATCGCTTATCCCGTAATATAGTAAATTAAAGTTGACTCTCATACCACTGTAGGGAAATATGGTACAGAGTAGGCAATAGAATTTAAAATTTTATCTACCATATTCCCCATAATCAGTAGATCGTGTCAATACCTATAATGCACTAAGGATGGTTTATGTGATAAATGCAATCCTAGAGAATTCCAGCAACAATCTTTGTCATTGTAGATGTGCAACTCTGAATCCTAGTTGCATCGGGACACGTCTGATTGATGCGCCTTCTAATCTGCACCACAGACTGCAGCCACGAACCTCGTCTTCTTTAGTAGCTCCTCTTGTCATGGACTACTGGTTGATGTTTTCCTCCAAGAAGCAAACAACGGCTTCCTGCCTCTATGGTAGTCCACATAGACCGCCTAGAACTCCTATCGTCCTACTTGAATGACCAGGAAGGAGTCATATCTTATCATTGGTGTACTAGTCACTGACTTGCTCTCCCACGACAATGCTCACTTGTTCTCTCCTGGGGCTATCCCTCCCTTATTGGGTAGGACTTGCCTAGGCTCTTGTGGTTACCACAGTCAGAGAGGACAACAATTGTCAGATGAACTAATTCTCAGTTGTATGTGTTGTACTCTGGGATGTCCCCAATACCCCTCTATTTATAGTAGAGGCCAGGGTCAAGGTTCCTAGTTTCTATTCGATACGAGATTAATGTGTAGGAGTGGAAAGGATTGGAAGGACTTGAATTTTTGCAATAATTCTGAAAATTCTACAACTTGCGACAGTCGAAATGGCCGTTTGGCAAAGCCAGACAGTTGTCTCACACTACAAGACGGTCATTTCACAGTTTTCTAGTTGTACACAAATTTAGCAAATCAATTCCCATCAATGTTAGACATTAATTTCCTTGTGCAATAAGTATTACTCAAGTGAAATGAATAGGGAAACATCTAGAACCCTCCCTGACTGAACTGGACTATCTCACCTAGACGAGACGGCTGTCTCGGTTCACCCAGACGGTTGTCTGGTGACTTGAATCGAGCTGGTTTGGTTAGGTCAGTTCACTCCTTAGCAAAATTCAACTCACACCCAGCGTGACACCCAGTCATCTATCTGAACTCTTGAGACAACCATTTTTCACTTCCAAATAGCTGTCTCAGTAATTGAGATGGGCATTTGGAGGTGTTTGTCAGCCTATTTGTTGCCTAAATCAAATGCCTAAACACTTTAGCACTTAATTCAATTGTTACTTGAGATCTGAACTCCTCTTCTAGGTCGAGACTTATGTGTGGGACCCTATAGGTTCTAGATTACGTTGGCAGTGAGTGTCCGTAACAACTTATGATGTTACAAGCAAAGAGTGGTGCCTATTCACACATCATTTCTACCCAAGTAAATGGAAAAGTTGGGGAACAACTTCAACCTACAATCTGTGAATGGTGTTGTAGTGTTTGTACAGTTCCTTTGTCATTGATGTTTAGATTGAACTAAAGACATGGAGAAGTCATCCTCATTATTATTCACTCTTGTTTCTTGAACCAAGAGCAGACTGTTTGAGATATATGTAAGCTCAATATCATATATATCCACTCACATGCGCATGGCCATGCTTTTCTCAGTTTTTCTTATGAAGAGGCCTAGGAGATCACACTCTAGTAGGAGAGACTAATCCCATATCTATCACTCATACTCAATCCAAATGTGTCAAAGCCAACCATTCATCACCTTTATTACAAACCATGTTTCAGGACTGCGTTTGATGATGTCAAAATGTGCCCAACGACATGTGTTGAGTGTAGTGATTTTAGGTCAAAGAACCACAAGAACCACCATCACTTTGAGAGCTAACTATGACTTCCATTATGATGGCTTTCATGTGTCACTGTCACAATGGGTCTGTCTGATACACTGTTCTCTAACATGTATCTATGTGCTTGATTTGATATCACCATATCATGACTAATGAGATCTAGTCATCAACCAACTCACACTCTGATCTTAGGTGTCGTTGTTGTCTATCAACCTTCAACAACAACAACCGATTAGGGACATGATGAGAATATGTATATTTACTCTTATCATCCATATGATCTCATCTACAAGGATAGTAACTTGAATACATACGTCATTGATTAATATAATTCTCTAGACATTTATAATGTTGCATCATTATCACATAAGTGAATTAAATAGAATAACTTGGAAGCTTGCCTTTATTTACAATCAAATCGGTTTTACAAGTAATGCCATTACAATCATCACATGATTGGCTCTTGGGCATACATAACCAACAATTACATCATTTAACAATAACTTCTTATATTAATGTTCCAAGGAACTTAAAAGCAACCAACATCGTTTATTAAAAATATTATTTTTAGTTATAGTTTTTTAATTATTCTTCTACATAAGTGAGGGAAATTCCATGTCCTCACACTATATAAACAAACAAATACACACACATATATATATGCATATATATGTTTTGTTGATTAAACTAGGGATCTCACAATGTTTGAAGCATTTCCCCCATCTTCCTTACTTGTAAACTAACTCTAGGGATTGAAAATATCCAAAATGATTTTTATATCCTTAAAACCAATTTTAGTTATTACAAATTTAGTTATGCTACTCCAACATATAAAAGACATAGACTAGACAATGTGTGCGACCGGTCCAAACTTGTTCATGGTAAGATAGGCATTTTGTGAAATTATCACTGTGATATATAGTCTAAAATTGAGATCTTGGCGCACTCCGAATCAATTTTCCTAAAGTGTTTGGCTCACTTTAAGTTTATATCAAAAAGAGGAAATGTCATTTGCCTATTTATCAAACTTTGATGAGGATACTAAGAGATCTCTTACAAGATATTACAACATCTAATTACTAGAAGTGATAGATGATTAAACTAATGGCATTGTTTAGGAGCATATGTGTCATTTAGGTGTACCTATTTTCCTTGACCTTAAGAACTTTGTAATATTTAGTATGTTTTAAAGAAGTGTATAAAGGATCTAGGGGGTTTGAATGTATCTATTCTTATATATGTTACTTATTCAAATATTTTGGATAATTATAACTTGCTTAAAAAATATAAATGCATATTAAATTTAAAGTAATCAATTTACAAGTGAAGTAAACTAAAAAGACACTAGGATATATATTGACCCCGACTTGAAATGTCATAGCTTTTGTCTATTTTTTCTACCAAACAAGGCTTTTTTTTCTGATATAATAGTACATTTACTTTAAAGTATTTTTACAAAACCATCAATTCCTAATTAGATAGATGTAGTTGTAACTTGTTGGAAACCTAAAGTTTTCAATTGATCCTAGATATGTGATGTATATGTCATTCTAAAGTGATCTATTAATATACTAATAAGTCATTTCAAAACAACTCCATCTATCACTTTTTTGAGAAAGACTAGATTGGCCTTTTCATCCATAAGTACTACCTTTGTATTCTACTGAGTAGGTATTGACAATAGGTCTCAGCTAGTGATTTGAAAAAAATCTTTCTTGAATCTTGATTCATCTATACATTTCTATATTTATAGCACTAGTTAAATCATGGAGTCCAAACGTTCATGCATGTTGGGTAGTTACTTAGTGTAGTCATCATATAAGTAGGCTCCACAAAGCCACTATATAACTTCTTCTGTTTCTTGATAAAATGAAATATGACCAATTGTGGTTTAGATTTAGATATAAGAAAATTCATTTTTTTATGATTCATATTATTAGACAATCCCAATAAATTTCATGATAAGTACCTAAAGATTCATGTTGAACTTTGATAGAAACTTCTCTTGAACTGATTACACATTGATCTAGTTTCCATCAGAACCACAAAGTAGTATCTGAATTGATTTGTTTTTGAAAATAAGCTCCAAGTGTATCATAGGCACTAGACAATTGAGGTTCTTTTTCTTTCGTATACTATTAGTTAGTCAACAATTTCACTTTGATGTTTTCTAAAATTTCATATATTTTACCAATTTCTCCAAATACCTTGATGTTTCCCAAACATTAATTAATAGACTCCAATAAGCATATCATGAGTTGGTACACAAATGGGACCCCCAATAGTTGGAGACAAGATATTCATATGAGAAAACATAAGTAAATGATCCTTAGCTTGATCTTCCAAGGATAAAGGTACACACACAACCATTTGATCCCCGTCAAAGTCCACATTAAAATCCTTACAAACTAACAGATGTAAGGAAATGGTGATCCCTCCACTAAAATAGGTTGGAATGCATATAGGGTGGGTGCTCTATTTAATGATACATGTATGTCGTTGCATAATTTCTTAAAGTATTTCCTAAAAAATTAGTTCCTTTCTCTAATTTACTCTTAGCAATACTTATGTTGTAAGAAACTTGTTGTCTAATTAATATATGAATAACAAATATTTGGAAAAGTTGTATTTCTATGCTCAGGGTAATTCACATCGATGTAATGTAAGTAAAGCATACACGAAAATGAAAGATCACCCTGTGTAATCAACTCATTTACTAAGAAGAGTCTTATGAAATCTTTCCTCTTTGCCTCCAATTAGAACTTAAAAGGACCCATAAAATTTGGTATGTTTGTCCCTGATATGTTATCTGCGGATGATGTTATCAAGAAGAATATCCACAACCTCTAGTATGAGTTTCTCCTAACAAATTACTAATTCTCTGGGTGTATATCTACATATTGTTAATAATCTATCAGAGTATTGTTCTGATAAATAACTCTTATGTAGAGTTTATTAATGTCCAAACTCATTAATTTACCCCCATCTATGTGAATGATGAGCCTTAAATCGAGGGAAAGAACTTGTAATGGACACAAAACCATCTGCTCTGGTTCTACATTTAATCTGATAATACGATTAGCTAATTCCATGCATCTAACAAAAAAATCCTTTCGTCATATAATTTTTCTATCTTCACATTGGTTCCCAGTGGATTCTTCATCTGCTAATTCATTCCACTCCACCAATAATTTATCGAAAATAATCAGCGCAAATAACAATGTAAGTAGTTTTTCTAGGTCAAGGCCCTTTCTAGATCAAGGAAATTGTTTGTATTATTTATTGGACGCCAGAGGACCACCCTCTTGAAGAAGATCAAAATCTCTTTGTCAAGTTTGGACACACCATTCTCATAAAAGTAGATTCAAATCACTTTAACTCATACTTCTTACAAGAAGTAGTTATGAAGAAATGAACGGAACATGGAAAAAGATAGAAAAAAAAGTACAACTTTATCTCACAAGATATACAATATGTATAACTATTGAACAAGTGATGATAAACTCCACAAGGTTTAGACGAGACTATATATCACTGAGTAAGACACTAGAACTAGATTAAGCTTATACTAATTTGAAAACATAGTAAACTAAAAGTTTAAACTTTAAATAGATAGAATGCATAAACAAGGCGCAAACATACTTTGTGTCTCTATACGGCACTCCTTTATATAGGAGAAACTTGGAAATAATTAAAATAGTTATTGAGACTGTCAGTGAAGAAAATAGTAAAAAATTAGTAAATTATAAGGTAATAAGTGAAAATAAAATGAATAATTATGTGCATTGCTTGCTATGTTCTAAGCCGCCAAAGGCTCGCTTGCCCAAAGAAAGGCCATCGGGTAGCTGCATTCTTTAAAAGTGATAATGCTGTAGATGCTTTGTTTGCAAACAACGATGATGTAAAAAGATTTACTTCGATTTTGACAATGAAGTGCTGACTTTAATTCTCTAAACTATCTAATATGATATCTACCCAAAGCTCATTGAAAGATATCATGGGATGTCCGATTGGATATGTTCCAATCTTGGCACACTTAACCAGATATGTCCAACTGGATACGATCCAAAGTCTTACATGATCCGGTACTATCAAAACTTAGGTATCCCGTAATCCGAACTTGGCTCATGTAATTAATAACAAAAAGGTTATAAGTACCTTAAAAATTATTACTACAAAACAGTTATTTTGTAAGATATAAGTAATAAAATTTGATTAGCTTTACATGGTAAGGAATGTCCAACTGGATACGTTCCAATCTTAGCACGAGTAATTATAGATGTCTAACTAGATATGATCCGAAGTCTTAAATGACACCGTACTGTGAGAACTTGGACATCATGTGATCGAACTTGATGCAAGTAAAAAGTAACCAATAGGTTATTAGTATTCTACATTATATATATATATATATATATATATATATATATATATATATATATATATATATATATATATATAGTCAGGCTAGAAAACACTCGAGTGTATAGATCGTACGAATACATTGAAGTGGGTTTGCATATCAAGACTATTTTATATATATCAAGAGTCAGGCTAGAATATATATATATATATATATATATATATATATATATATATATATATACAGTGAGGCTAGGGTACACGTAAGTGTATTCTGCCTCAAATACAATCAACTTTTAAACCGTTGGATCGGGCATCTTAGAGATCTGCCAAAAGCCAGTCTAACACTCACTTTCTCCGTCACCCAGCCGTGAGTCTGTGACCCCACCAGTCGTCCGTGACTTCTCCTCCCCTGTGACCCTCCTCCTCTATGGTCTCTCGTCTCTCTCCCCCATCTTTCTCTCTCCCCTATGTTCCCTCTCTCTCACGCAGGCACGAGGAGGAGCCCGCCGCTCCCGTGCAAGGGGAAAGTCGACGGAGAGGCTTCCGCCCGGCCGTCCGTCTCTGGTGTATGGCGGAGAGCTTCTTCTTCCCCTTTTCTCCTCACCGGCTATCTCACCAGCAGCGTGCTACCCCGACGTCGGAAGATTTGGCGTGGCGGGCTACTCCGGCAGGAACTGGACGACTGCAGTCCGTCCGTGACTTTCTCCTCACACGGTGGTGGGTGAGCAGCCATCTTCATCTCGCCATTATCAGCTCCGGTCCTCTACTGTATTTAATCTTCTCCGGGTGGCAAAAACCAAACAACGACCAGCCGTCACTTACTTCTGGCCAGAGGTGAGCATGTTTATTATTAGTACATTGGTTTGCGATTTCCAATAATATACGTAATGGATTCTCCTCTACTTAACTCTACTCAATTATTTACATTTTTAACAATGCTCTCTGTCATTCTTTGCTTAGAAAAAATTTGCTTAAATTAGATATCTATATGGTTTTTCCTAATAAATATCTTTTTTCTTGTCTAAGATATGGAATGTTACATTCCAATTTTTTCGGATAGGGAAGAGACTAGCACCACACAACAATCCCTACATGGTTAGATCTCCTTTTCTCTTATCAATGTGGTCTCATTTGTTCATTAAACAATATACTCATATTGTTTACCAATATACAAATAAGAGAATGATTATGTCTTTTTTTTTAGATATGTACTTTCGTCATGATGTTGACAGCATGACGGGAATAGACTGGTTGGCTTATGACCAAGTGGTGGATGAAAATGAAAACCCACCAGAAGAAGATGATGCCATTTTAGAGGATGATAGGGTTGACATACAATCTGAACTAGAACCTTTCATGGGTCTACAATTTGATAGCCTTGATAAAGCTAAGGAGTTTTACAATAAATATGCATATCGTATTGGATTTAGCATAAGGAAGGGAAATCACTATGTCTCAGCTAAAACCCAAAAATTCACAAGCAGGGTATTCATGTGCTCCAAAGAAGGATTGCATAAACCAAAGATGAAGAAAGACAATGGTCATAAGGGCACCCCACACAAAGATGTCATTTCCAATCGAACTGGATGCAAGGCTCAGATGCGAGTCAAGTTAGAGGAGGACACAAAGTGGGTTGTTATGAGCTTTGAAAAAGAGAACAACCATGATCTCACTAATAGTCCATCTAAAAAGAGGTTTCATCGCTCACACCGTCGCATGTCTTCTGAAGTAAAGGATTTAATTCACACAATGCATGATCAAAATATTTCTACTGCAAAGATTATGTCACTCATTTCTAGCCAGCAAGGAGGAATCTGCAATGTCACATTCACAAGAAAAGATCTAAGCAACACACTTGTTTCTTTGTGAAGGAGATACATAGGTGTCGATGTAGCATCTACAATAGAGCATTTTAGAAAGCAACAAGCAATAAATCATGCATTCTTCTACTCTGTGCTATTTGATAATGACGGTTGTGCACGCAATATATTTTGGGTAGATGCGAGATCAAGAATGGCATATCAAACATTTAGAGATGTGATTACATTTGACACAACTTACATGACTAATAGATACAATATGCCATTTGCACCTTTTATTGGAGTGAATCATCATAGGCAATCTACTTTGTTTGGTTGTGCTTTGTTACGAGATGAGACTGCTGATTCCTTTGTTTGGGTTTTTGAAACATTTTTGGAAGCAATGTATGGAAAGCACCCGAAGGCAATCTTAACTGATCAAGATCCTGTAATGTAGAAGGCAATTCATATTGTATTTCCTAGTACAATACATCGATGTTGCCAATGGCATATAATGAGAAAAGCGCGTGAGCATCTAGGCGTGATCTATGGGACTGTTGTTGGGTTCACTGAAGAGTTCCAATCTTGCATCAATCACCCTATCACCATTGATGAGTTTGAGGAAAGATGGAAGAAGATGATAATATCATACAATTTGAGTGACAAAACACATCTAACTCTATTGTGGAATATCAGGGAGCAATGGATACCTGTATACTTCAGAGATACCTTTTTTGCCAACATGTCTACAACACAACGGAGTGAGAGCATGAATGCAATATTTAAAGATCATGTTAACAATCATTTGCCCTTATTTAAATTTGTCCAAGAATTTGAGAAGGTGATTGAGAATCGTTATGATAAAGAAGATGAAGAAGACTACAGATCTAAGGATGCCCCACCAACATTGTGGTCTTATGCTCCCATTGAGAAACATGCAAGGGATATCTACACCAGATCAATTTTTAAAGTTTTTAAAGAGCAAATGAAGTTGACCTCATGCTATGATATAGATGAGGTTCGTAAAGATTCTCTGTATCACATTTCATGTGTTGATGGTCAGTCACTTACATTTATATCTAAGAATAGCTATAAAGTACATGCTTATCTAGATAGAGAAGAATTTTGTTGTGAATGTAAGCTATTTCAGTTTTCTAGCATCTTATGTGGCCATATACTAAAAGTGATGCTTTACCTTAAAGTCCATAAGATACCACCTCTATATGTGTTGAATAGATGGACTATGGAAGCAAAAAGTAAAAAAACTTATCATTGCATTGAAGACACTTGGAAGGATATTGATGGCAGTACACCTTTGGGTAGGTATAACTCCCTTTGTAGGTCGTCAATGAAATTAGTTGGTATATCTTCTAAGAACAAGGACACTTACCTCACTGTGCAAGAGTTATTTGAAAAAATTTATGACAATTTGTTGTTGCTACAAAAGAGTATGGAAATAGATTCGTGTGATGAAGGCATGCCATCATCCCAAACTAATATTCCAACACAAGGTAGTCAATGTGTGTTCCGAATGCAAGATGTGGAAGATGTCAATGAAGCAAGAGATCCACCACCATCACATTGTAAAGGGAACCGAAAACCGCAAAGGTTTAAGCCACAAGCTGAGTTAAAAGCAAAAAGACAGCGGACATGCAGTACATGTAATGGAAAAGGGCATAATAGCCGTACATGCAAATATGGAGTAAGTTGGTTTAGTTGATTTTAATTTCATTTAAATTACTGAACTTAATTTTTCATATTCCATGTGACTCACTTTGTGTAAATTTACAATAAAGGTTGTCAAAGATATATCTGATGCTCATGATCTTGAACAAATTGACGAGTCTGACGAAGAATAATACCTTGCTTGTGTCTTAAATGTGGACTGAAGATCTAAACATGGATGCAGACTTTCAAGTGGACTGAAGTTATAAATGTGGATGATGACATTCTAGTTTAGTGAAGATCAAATATCTTGTTTGTGTCTTGAATGTACTAATTTGTATCGAACCTTGGATCTAAATTCAGTTTGTGTTTGTGACTTTTCTAAATGTACCAATTACTATGTGAAGTTAATGACGTCTTTATGTATTTGAGAAACATGTTTTATGAATGTCTTTTCTCCAACAAGTCACTGATTGTGCACATTAGACTGATGTTCCCTGTTTTCTACTCCTCGATCCTCGAACAGGTTGGAGGATTGAATTCAAACTAACATGTGCTACCAAGCTACTGACGTGGCCTTCATAATTAAATTCAGTTCTGAGTGCACGTGATAACTTGAAGCTTTCAGACTTGAATTTTGCTTAAATGTATTTGTTTGGAGTGTAGCAGATTATAGAACACACATCACCTATGGTGTTGTAGACACATCACCTATATGCAGAAGATGATATGGTGTTGCGGTATGTACCATGTTGTTCTACCAAAAATGTTTGCAATCTGCTGTCCCATAAGAAAGTAAGTTGGCCAGTGTAGCAATTTCTGTGTGTTATGTGAATGAGTTCGATCTAACAAATGTAGCAGTTTCTGTGTGTTATGTGAATGAGTTCGATCTAATTTGAATGGGTTATTCATGTGTCTGTACATTGGATCTGTTTTCATAGGACATGGTTGACATTTCTATCCAGCTATACCTGACTGGTTGTATTTTGATGAGATCGTTAAGGCAATATAATAATTTGGTCAAATGATATTCCCCTCTAATGTGGATGAACAAGTACTTTATCCACTAGTTTATTCTATACTTAATTCACTTCTTGGTTGTTCATGTTTATGGATCAACAAGTTCTTAATGTATGTGGTTTATGTATACATCAGTTATCATCATTCACAACTGGGAATTCAGAACTATTTGGATGCACATCAGTTTTCATCATTCATAGCTGGGAATTCAGAACTGTGTACTGGTTGGTTAATGGATGTTTGGGTTTCTTGCCAACACTCTAAGTGATAAAACAGAAGTGTATGCTGTGTTGTTATCTCAATGTTACTGAATATACGTCCTCCAAGCACATATTAACGCATGAATCCCTTGTGTGTGTGAGTCATATCCAAAGATTGTTGTTAATTGATAGTGAGCAACTTATCTGTTAATGGACAGATAATGTGATAACCGATACATCAGCCATTAATAAAGAAAGTAAATTGGCTTTAAGAACTTTTGACCATAAGCTTGGACAGACTTCTAACTATAGCTACTCGATACAAATTACAACAAACTGGAATTATTTTGATTATTAGCAAGTTTAACTACATCAGCAGGAACATATATCTTTCTTGTTGCTTAGTAAAATAAACAACCTACATTGCTGCTTATATCTTTCTCTTCCTTTTCCTTCAACACTAAATCGGTTATCACATTAAAACAACAACAGCAGCAGCCATTAATTGCTAGCCCGGGTAGAATGTGGTTTAACAATTTTAGTGTTTTATGATGAATGAGCATTGCTCTTTCTTGTTGGAAATCAGTGGTTAACTTATTGGCAATGTGGCAATTGTGAAATTGGTTTGGTTATCATATTTCTGTTGACTAAATGTTCATTGTGGCCCATTTGGAAAGAGATGAGGTTTGTATCTCACATATCAAAGAAATCAGTTTAGTTAGTGTATTAGGTATAGCATCCAGGTGCATTGGAGCTGTATAGACGACACTTGGGATGTGGTTCACACTTCAGTTCTATTTATGATTCAATCCAGGTGCATTGTGTATCATGTTTAGCATCATGGTAATTCTGAATGAAATCTGAATGCAAATCAGTCTTTAATCGAGTCTTGTGGATGACCATGTATGTAATTGAGTCTTTAATCGCAGCTAAACCTTATGATAAATTAAAGACTAGCTTCTACATATGCTTCTGCAACAAAACTAGATTATTTGGTATGCACTGGATGACCATGAACTCCAAAATGAATTTGTCTCATTCATTCATTCATTGATTTGAAAATAGATTACAATCCATCAAGTTCAGTCATTGCCACTATCCAACCACATTACAATTTACAATTGGATCCAACATACACAAGTACAAATATAACCCAGGAAGCCACTAATCCAGCCAAACAATATCTATATTTTGTCCTGGCCATCTTTACTTCTTGCTCAAGTTGTAAATTCTTGGAGTCTTCAGTAGTTGTTGTCCTGGCCATCTTTACTTCTTGCTCAAGTTGTAAATTCTTGGAGTCTTCGGTAGTTGTTGAACTTGAGTTGCCCCATTGAAAAAAATTACAGTATGGAAGTCCCTACAAACAATAAGAAACATAAGTCCCTACAAACAATAAGAAACATATTAAATTCAGTGCATTCAGAATTCCCCTGTAAGAAGAACAAAATCCACCTTTTTGTTGTAGTTGGGACAACCAAAGAATACTCGACCATAGTTCTTCGGAGTCTTAGCTATTTTAGCCTCAACTAAATCGCCACATTTGCAATACTTGGCCCCTCTTCGCATCAAAGATCTCTGACAAAAATTATCTGAACATGTCGAAATTGGGCAACTGTTTTCATTTTTTTTAGCCATGCCTTGGGATGACTGAATAGACATACAAAGAGCACAAATGATATGCAATCAGTACACATTCGTGATCAGAAAAAAGAAAAAGAAGAGGCCCAGGAATCGCATAGTCAATACACCTGATGTTTTTATTTTTTTTAGCCAGCAACAATATTTCCTCCTCGCTTCCTAGTTCACCTTAGAAAATGGGGAGCAGTGAGATGGGAATTACCAGGTGTATTTGTCGCAGCTGAAGAGGGGAATCTATAAAGGAAGTAAGGCATTATAACGATGATTAGAATAAATGCAGTAGCACAACATCAAGATAGCAAATACAAAAACCCCTCAGCGCTACAGATGGAATACGAATTCAACTTCAAGATAGGACAAGACCATGATTGATGGACCAGAGGTGTTGAGACACCCCTGATGATCCTTGCATAGGCCAGGGAAAGGCAAGAGAAACGGGGTTGCTCTGCCATGACCGTACACAGGGGAGACAAAGGGGGAAACTGAATCAAAATCAGAAGAAGAGAAGGAAGGGGACTCATACCCTTCAAATAGACCTCCTATGTATCTAGTTTGTCCCAAAGCCAAAAAACTGAGCGGCGAGTTCGACTATGGGAAGCAGGGCGGTGGTGTTGACATCCTTCGTGCGGAATCGGGAAGAACAGAAGAGATGGATGAGGAGTAAATACCTTCATTGCTGTCCGCTGCCCTCCCAGAATCACCGTTTATTGCAAATCGAGGAGAGCGAGCGGCCGCTGGAGTGGAGGGGTGTCGGCACTACTGTCTTCCGAGCAGGTCGCCGCTGCGGTCCTCCGAGCAGGAAGGGGGCCGGCGGAGTAAAGGGGCCGGGCGGAGGGAGGAAGGGCTCTGGGCTCTGCGCGCTAACGGGGAGAGAGAGCGAGCGAGCAGAGAGACTGACAGTGGTGGGGTCTGGCTGAGGAAACGGACGTTTACTCATCCCGTGAGTGCAGGCAGGAGCCGGGATCAGATGCAGATCCTACGGCTAGAAACTCTGTTGTATTGGGGGTAGAATACACTTAAGTGTACCCTAGCCTAACTCTCTCTCTCTCTCTCTATATATATATATATATATATATATATATATATATATATATATATAATTTTGTAAGGTATAAGAAATGAAACTTTATTGGATATATATGAAAATCAATGCTATATTGGTATAATTCTAATTTTTTTAAGGTTAATACTACAACGATATTCAAGATCTGATCGGGTTCTATCCTGATGTGGTCTATTATCCGAAATCTTTCCAAATCCGTCAGTTATATTTTAAATAGCAGCGGACAAGCAAAGCCCAGGCAGATGGTGCTAATTATCATGTGAGAATAAAAAAACGTAAGAAATGAAAAAAATGTTCATCTTATCGTAATCATTCCTTTCTGGCGACAAGCTGTCCAACGAACCAAATGATACATCATACGTCTCACGCTGTGGAGTACACTTATTTTTATTGTGACCGAAGTGATAGGTTGTAACATGTCGGATTTCAAGTTCCTCGAAACTAAGCCAAGAGTTGTGTGATGTAATGTTCTGAACTGGTAAATAATATACAGAAAGTAGTTAACTGCTAACAAATTTCAGTAAACAGTTGTATAAATCGATTGTGATTCCATGAGGCATGAGGGGTTAAACATCTGATGTATGTTACCAATAATTATTTGTTTAAACATTTTCAACAAGCAACGGGACAAAAGACGCGTTTGTTATGTATATCAATATCATTTCTTATGTTTATACACACACGCGTCACTCACTGACCGAAGGCGACGACCGCAAACAGAATCAGAATTCGGAAACTCCCACTGAAAAGCAACAGAAGCAAAGGGGTTGTATACACAAAAAAATGTTCTAAGGAGACTGTAGCAACTGACATCTGGGGGTGCGATTGCTGTCGCCGGCACATCGAACTCGTATATTTGGTTGTCATCTCAAGGCGTCCACACGGGCAGGTAGTTATTTACCCTCTCGACGCGTTGACGGTAATGGCCCCCTCAATCCCAACTATCGTCGTCGTGGGAAAAATTTCATCTGCAGCCTGGAGAGGCTGTTGGAGAACTCGGCTCCAGATTCAGTCGGCTCTTTATCATGTTCCCCGTGGTACCCCGCCGCGAGCGACCAGGTAGAGTCCTCAAGGCAGACGGTGAACAGTGCAGCGCGCCGGCCTGGGGAGAAGAAGACATCCTCCAAATTCCAGTCGTCCATGTCCAACTACAGCGATCACATATTGCTCAATGTGCTTTAATTATATTGTGACGTTTGTGGATTATTATGAGTGATGTAGATAAAAGTTATATTATTTATCGGAGGGATATGCTGACAATTTGATAAGTGAAATCATGAAATATGATCGTGCTTATGTGAGTTAACATCTAATCTTGAGCTCATATAGATTTCAACCAGTCTATTATTGATCAAGGAGCAAAAAGTGAACACTAAGAGGATGACATTTTCATGTCTCAGATTTGATCTAATATAGGAGATAAAATAATTATACGACCACTTTTGTAACATTGGTCACTACACCAGGTTGAACTTGTTCTTTAACTTTTCTAATTAATTTGTTCGCATAAAGTCTTACTTGACACTTCAGGAAAAAGCTGAAATGGATGCTACTCTAGTGTGTGGATCAACTCTTAAGTAGGAAAAGAAGATACAAAGACCATTGATACTCTTCCACTCATGTTGTCGAGTTTCCATCATACCCATCAACAAAGAAAGAATAACTATTTCTTATTCATTTATAATTAACTAGCTGCTTCTTTGATTATGCAATCATTTTCATTATTGATTCACATTATTTACTTAGGCAAGAAGTCTCAAAGCTCTTTTGCCAGCATTGAGGAATTGGAGAATTTATATTCAAGCCCCTTCGGAAAGATGTTGCTATTGCCTGCAAAGGGTTGAGAGGATTCAATATGCTTGGGGCTCCCTCCCATGTCAGTATCCCTCCATTTATTGTCTCCTCAGTGAATAGGTCTCAGAGTGTGTTAGCTTAGTCCTATGCTTCCAAGTTACCTATGATTTTTTTGGTATTGATGAGTTTCTAGAAAATCTACCAAAGTATTTCCCTTCACAAATTTCTTGGATCTATATTATATGCCAAGCTCCTTTTAGCCCTTCTTTCTCCCTTCCAACTTTGGATAAACGATTTCATAACTGAACATCTGTCTTTTGATTCATCTATTATCTTCCACGAAGCAAAGGACTTAGTTCTCAAAATAGATGCAGGAGAAATATTGTTTGAGTGCTAGGGGTTTCGGTTTTTCCCTCGAGAGAAGAATCTAAGTAGCTAGTTTCATTTCAACAAGTCTTTTGGCTAGCTGAGTCACAGATTCATTTATTCCTTGTTCTCTTGCACACAAATGCCCTTTGATTCTTTCTCAAATGTAGAGCGGGGAAAAGAAAAAGGGATAATTAGGTTGTTGGTAGGTGGTAGTGACAACTCTTTGTACCTTATACGGACAGTAGGTTGCTAGAATGCCTTTTTCAAGTCATTCTTGAAGTTCCTATTGGTATGTATACCTAGAGACCCAATCATATGACGATTGTGATGTCATATTATATAAAGGATTTGATTCAAGATAATAAAGGAAAACTTTCGATTCATTCTATTTCACTCAATTATGAGATAACGAGGAAGCATAATGAATGTCTAAACAATAGCATTATTGACATATGTGTTCAAGTGTGTGACTTGAACAATGAGACCATACAAATGTTAAGAGTGTGCTCATTCTTGATGTGTCCCTAGTCGGATGTTATTGTGGAAGGTAGATAGACAACAATAATACATAAGGCTCGAGTGTGGATTGGTTGATGATAAAATCTCATAATCATGATATCTGATATCAAACGAAGCATATAGATACTTATTAGAGAACAGTGTATCAGACAGACCCGCCTTGAGAGTGATACATGGAAACTATACATGGTGGTCATAGTGAAGGTGGTGGTTGTGGTTCTTAGACCTAAAATCACTATACTCATCACATGTAGTTCGATGTATTTTGACATCATCCATCGTGATCTTGAATAAGGGTTGCCATAAAGGTAATGATCAAATGCACTGTGACACATAGGGATGATTGTGAGTGATGTAGATGGGATTTGTCCCTCCTATAGGAGTTTGATATTCTGGCCACTTGATAAGTGAGAATGAGAAAAGATGCGCCTGCACATGTGAATCAATATATGATATTGAGGTCACATATATCTTAGACACTCTACTCTAGTTTAAGGATCATGGAATGAACATTGAAAGGATGACGATTCCATGCCTCAAGTTCAATCCGGATATTAGGGACAAAGGAATTATACAATCATTGTAACACTTATCACAGATCGTAGGTTGAAGTTTTCTTCAGCTTTCTATTTACTTGGATAGCAATGATGTGTGGCTAGACACTTCTCTTTGCTTATGATGTCATACATGAGTTATGGACATTCTCTATCACTGTAATATGGAACCTATAGGGTCACACACATAGGATACACTTGAAATAGGAGTTTAATTATGAATGCTAATTAAATTTATTACTGAAGTGTTTAGGTACTCAATTTAAACAACAATTGACTCACTGGACTTTGAACTGATCGATTCAAGTGTTGAACCGAACATTTGGAGTGTGAGGTTGATTGGATATTGCATTGGTTGAGTTCTGTATGAATTAGGGAATGAACTGATCGGTTTATGGTTGTGAGATGATCAGTTCATGAGATGTATCGCCCGATTTACAAGAGCAATTCGATTGCATCAAGAGTTAGTGTTGGCGTCATGTTGTGCATTAATAGGATTAGAATTTCCAATACAATTGCAATTTGAAAATATGATAAAATGACTGATTCATTGAGTGAATCGATCAACTCACATGCCAACCGATTGGTTCACCTATGAACCAATCTTTTCTCCTCTTGCAAGTTTTAAAAATTCATGAAATTTCATTCTTATGGTAAGACTCTGACCGGGAACCCTGGCCCTAACCCTCCTATAAATAGAGGGGTAATGGAGGCTTCTCAGTCACAACTCAATTGCACTAACAATTATTTGTCTTCTCTGATTGTGGTAATCAGGATAACCTGAGCAAGTCTTAGATGATAAAGGGAGGGATATCAAGGGAGAACAATTGTGGGAGAGAAAGTTTTTGACTAGTACGCCAATATGAGGGAAGAACTCCTTCTTGTTCATTCTTCTAGAAAGATGAGTTCTTGGTAGTCCGTATGGACTAAAATAGAGGCGTGGATCCTTTTTCTCTTAAAGGACATCATCATCCTTCTATCTAAGGTGATAAACTAGGAGGTCGACGCAGATGGTGTTCAAGTTCAACTTGAAGAAAGTCACATACTACAACGAGAGAATAGTCATTGGACTTACTCTAGGACTAGGTATGACCTCATAAACCATTATTCTCACTACTTGTTGATACAATCATCTTTTAAAGGGGAACATGGTTGTTAAATTTTTGTTTCCTATGCCTATTCTGATGCCGTATTTCCCTATAGTGGTATCAGAGCCACGTCAATTTACTATGTTGTGGGATAATCAATATGATCAGATTTTTAGTTTTTATCATTTATTTATTGCATACACTTAAATTGATTAATGTGCATATCTGATTAAAGATCACACATGATCCCTTACTAATATATATACATATGATATAATATATACGCAAATTAAACATGTCTCCCTAAATTGGTTTTGATAGTGGACTTGTAGCATGGTTATTGCCAATAATGGTTGAATGGTTCGTTTTGTTTTTTTTATATCTCGATTTGCAAACTGAGCCTCTACCTTCTTCCAATGTAAATGTATTATTATTTCTTACCTTAGATACCATCAAATGTAACTTGAGGTTTCTCATTATCATATAATAAGTTTAAAAGAAATAAGATAGTTTCCTTTCTTACAACGATGAAGAAAACAATCATCGTCAGATCATCTGATTATTTTCCATGATGAGCCAACCGACTGGAGCATCGAGCAGGGAAGACTATAGGAGGAGCTAACCGACCGGATGGTAGACCCAATAGACCATTTGGAGGTGCCCAGACATCAGTTGGATAAGATTTCAGATGATGATTTCAGACGACCAACCAACCGGCAAAGAGGCGAGCTGACCAGTTCAAGGGTTGAATCGATCAACCAAGATTGGCAAGCACAGATCTACACCAACAACAAGTTCATGCATGAGATGTAGAACTAGGTTGTAGTAATTCTTTATAGCTCAAAGGAATTACAGTAGTATGGACATAACCATCTCTAATGTTATATATTGCATGTTTACCTTATGGGTGTATCATGTATATGATATGTACTACATATTTGTGGTGATTGGATAATGTATATGTATTTATATATAAAATCCCTCAATTAAACATATTTAGTCTAAGATGATTTCCATTAGAGACACACATAAAACTCTTGATCGACTAAGCACGGGCACCCTTAGGCTTGTATGTAATCTATCTCGTAGAAGTGTGATGGTACTTATGTGGGCCTGCCAAGGGGGGCACAATTCCGTCATGTTAGCTTTTCGATCAGGCTTCGCTGGGTGTCCTTAATGAGATTAAGCACCTGGAGGCATGCATATGACTATGACAAGGAGTTGCACATTACATGTATCCAAGAATTGTATATGATATAATTGGCAAAAGTGTCCTACCTTAATGATTAATTATGGACATTGGCATTGGCGGGTAATAATTAAATTAATTTTGGATTTTGGCTCGTTAGAAGTTTGTGCATTGCAATCTTCTAAATTTATAATTGAGGGTTTTCAATTTGAACATAATATGAGAGAGACAGTTAATAAAAGGCGTAATCAACATTGTCAAATATTATACAAATCAAATCAAATCAAAAATGGGTTTTTGACAAAATTATAATTTCTCCTGTAGAATCAAATAGCAACACACAACAACACATTTTCTCAGTGATCATTCCATGAGAAGAAAAAGTTGATCGGGAATAACTTCCCTTTCTGGTTTAGGACATGAAGAATTTTCTCACACAGGAGCACAAGCTCTATGTCTTGGAGACACCAAAGCCAGATGAACCTCTTCCCAATGCACCTAAGGCTAAATGGGATGCTTATTGAAGATGTCATTGATGTCAAGTGCCTAATGTTGTGCTCCATTAACTAGGAGTTGTAAAGACAACATGAGAACATAGATGCTATTGAGATGGTCACACATCTTAAGAACATATTCCAAGATCATACAAGACATGAGAGATTTGATGTCTCTAAGGTGATGTTCGAATGTAACATGGCAAAGGGAGATCCAGTAGGTTATCATGTGCTCAAGCTCATTGGGTATGTGGAGAATCTTTCTAGACTAGGATTTCCTTGGGTTAAGAGTTGTCCATTGATGTGATTCTACAGTCCCTACCAGAGTCATACAGTCAGTTTATCATGAACTACAATATGAATAACTTTGAAAACCCATTTAAGAGCTACTTGGCATGCTGAGAACAACTTAGGCACAAATGAAGAAAGACTAGCCCGAGTCTGTGATGATGATCAACAAGACAAAGAAAAAGTCTAAAGGCAAAGGAAAAGGCAAAGGTAAGAAGAGTTTTAAAGATAGCCTGAAGCTAAATTCTTCAACACTCAAAGCAGAGGTAGAAGTACAAAAGGGAGAAAATTGTACCATTGTCACTGGCCTGGACACTAGAAAAGGAGTTGCCCTCTCTTCTTAGAGAAATTAACGAAGAAGAAGGAAGGGGTGGAGACCTCTACTTCAGGTATAAATGTAATAAGATAAATTCAATTACTTCTTCATCTTTGGTATGTGATACTGGATGTAGATCTGACATACGTTGATGTGCAAAATATAACATGAAATAAAACTTTTATGAAAGGACAAGGATGGACTTTGTGAATCAAGAGTTGTTGCAACTTTAGTCTACATTTAGAATTTATCTTAGTCCGATGAGCATGTAATAGACTTAGATGACCTGCTATTTCATTATGACAATAATAGAAATAATTTACTTGTATGGACAAGGATGACTATATATAAAGAGTTGTTAATGGTTCTATGTCAAAGATATGATCTTGTATGGCAATTCCCCAAATCTCTTGTGATATTTATATGAAAGGAGATATTTAAGAGAGAGAAATTTGATTTTTAATGAAGGAATCAGATGCCTATTGGAAAAGGGATTTGTTTCTTTGTGGGTGACCATCTTAGGGCATTGATACCCTCCCCTATATAAGGGGTAGAACCTTTGGCTCGAGTTTAAGAGAATCCCACGCAACCCTCTCTCTCTTCTTCTTATTCTTTCTATGCAAACCCTAGAGATGATGGTAGAGACACCCTGGAGCAAACGAGGGTCGTGGAGGGGTCTTGCTGGAAGCTCGATGCTCCCACACTGCCGGAAGAAAGCTTGGCGGTCGTCGCTTTGCTCTAGCCCTGATGCAACAACCACTGGATAGCTGCAAACTGAACGCAAGTTGCAGGTCGGGTTCTCCTGACCTAGCCACCTAGGACACGAGCTAGGTGGCACCCCAGGTGCGATGGGAGGCAGCGGAGCTAGGGCAAGGAGTGGCGGTAGTCGTTAGGGTCCAGGAAAGGGAGGAGGAGTCGTACAAGTCATGGCTAGGGCTGCAACCGACAGACAGGTCGGGCGTTGCGAGGTTGAAGACAACCTGAAATCGCATTAGACCAAAACACCCCTCTGGCGTGTAAAGGATTGACCACTTAAGGAAGGGCAAAACTGTAATTCAGTTATGTTTTCCAAATGAGTTGCGTTGCATGGAGAAGAAGGACGTGTCAGCTTCTCATTGGTCCAAGTAAGTTAATTTTGCAAAAATCATATCTCTTTATTGGTAGCTCGGATGAATGCGTATAAAATATGAAAGTTGCTAAAAAAAAGAGGAATCCATTAAAAATAGTTTTAGAATCTAATTCCTCTTGAAATTAGAAAAGTAGTGGAAGCTATCCACTTAAATTCTTTAATGATTAAGAAACTCTAAATAGAGATGATTAATGTACTTAAGAAGGGTTTTATGGATGATTAGAGTTGATATTAGCCTGTTAATTATAAAAAGGTATATTAAGAATAAAAAGGATGAACTTTGCACGTAATTGGTTTAATTTAGAATTTCATGTGCATAAACGAGCTTTAATGGGACTTGAAACCCTAATGTTAGCAATTGTGACTCCTAATGACTTTAATTATCCAAATCCATGAATAAAGCTAAGATATGATGGTTCTAAGCTATTTCGAGTATAAAAGTTCCTAATCGTGGATAAATACCCTCAACATAGTAATTGGGGTTTTCTAATGGATAAAGGTGGAATTAATGATAAATAGAGTTCATATGTGAATTAGATCATTATGAACTATGAGTTGTTAATCCGGAAGGAACCAATGATGATAATTAGGCCTAATGATCTTCTCATAAATTAAAAGGACAAAAATGGTAGTTTTAATGTAAAAGAGGCATAATTGACTTAATGGACATTTAATTGTGCCCTTAATCTGAAATTAAGATAATATGTTGTTAAAAGGTAACCTTAATATCTTTTGTGAAGAATAGATGAAATAAAATTAGGATTTGTGAGTAATTGTATAAAATTAGGGTTTAAAATAGTATAAATGAAGTGAAACCCTAATTGCAATGGAAACCCTAAAAGTGGACTAGAAACCCTAGGAAGCGAGCTAGGTTTAATATACCTTGATGGCCTGATCAATGATAGGAAAATTGGATGCATGTTTCAGGATCATCTTGTGTGCTTGCTTGTTTACTGGATTTCTTGCTTAGTTGGATTATTTCTACACTCAAGTCATCCTGACAGGTATGTGGTTAATTATGGTTAATCATATTAGTTTCCCGATGATTCATCGCATTGAATGCAACTTATAAGTTTGGATGTTCATACTTGCAAATCATAAAGCCACTATGATTATCACAATAATAATAGAAGTGTGTATTCTTGTACCTACATGCCACCCTGATGGATGATGCCAAAAGGTCAAGCCCAGGAGGGAAGACCAATGGGCACCATGAGTGGTGACCCCAGACACCAAGATCAAGAGTGAGAAGGTGGTATTTATATAATGACTAATGGGCACTATGAGAGGTGACCCCAAGCACCAAGCTCGGGATTTAGAAGGTGGCCTTAAGTCATTGGCAAAAGACAAACCCTAAGGTGGGTGTGCTAGGGTTAGGGCAAAAGCGGTGGAGAATGTCACATTGAAAGCGTAAATTGGCTCGTTAATTAACTTGATTGTGATATTTAGTTTGTTAGCCATATTTGTGAAATTTTGGTTGTCCCCACATACTGGCATATTCAATTATGCTGACTGACATTTTGTTTGCCGGCGTTTTAGGTACAAGATTGAAAAGGACAAATAGTAAAGTGGTATATGTGGAATTAAATAAGAGATAAAGTACAAAGGAGGATTAGTTAGAATAGACTCCAGATATGGATAGAAGTAGATATCCCACTAAAAGGAAAAGCTATGTGAACATTCCCAATTACATAGAGTTTGCTGAATGAACTTTCCTAAATGAATAAAGGATTGCTGAGTGAATTATCTCTATTAGATATATATGTTTTTCTTTTGGTAAATATTCTTAGGTGATGATAGAAGTATTCTCTTTTATTCTTCTTCCTTTCAATAATATGGACATCATTTGTTAGGGATTTATGCTTTGCATAAATATAAACATTAATTGATAAGGTTGAATAAATGAAAGGAACTTTGTGTGGATTACAAAATCCATGATATCTTCATAATATTAAGATATTATGTGGATACTTGAGGGTATGATAACTGAATAAATATGTCCCTCCTTTTCCTGGGATTTTGGGAACAAAATCCTTGTTAGGGGTTTATAATTTGTAACATCCCTGACCTAGGTTATGCGTTAACCCTAGATTTTTTACCTAATAAGGTTGAGTAGATGCTTAATCTTATCTTGGAAAAAGTAATTAGGGCTCATGAGAAACTTATGTTTCAATTTTGGTCCTGTTTGAACAATGTTGAAGCAATGTTTGCTTGTTTTGGACTAAAGTGAAAATTACCCAAGTTGAGGGGTTAAATTGCAAATGTTGCATGAAAAAATATTCCTCTGATGTTGAGACATCATAAGAATGAATATTATGTAGTGGTATGGTTTTTACAAGCTTGGGCACCAAGATTAAGCTTGTAAAGCAATCTTTGTGCATTAAAACCTAGTTTTAGTGTAAAGTGCAATTTACCCAAAATCTAGGGATCAATATGCAAATTACCACTTAAATAAGGTCCCTAATGTTTCTTGGCATCATATAGAGTAAAGATAATGATAGGGGCGCCTCATTTGAATTAAGTTGGAGGAGAGAGAATCTTGATATTAAAATAATCAAGATTTAATCCTAAGTGAAACCGTAATTTAATTTAGGGAAAAAATGAATGTATTAATTAAAGGGCCTTCAACCAAAATTAAAATGATTGAATTAGATGAGTGTGGATGAGCTTAAAGCCTTGCAAGGGCACGAGCATATCCAAGGGAGTGGATAACTCACTCACAATTTTATATGAAAAAGAAATATCCACTCACATATGGATATTAATATAATATGATTTGAGGTGCTTAATTTGCTTTTCTTTAAATCATGGATAATTGAAGGGAATAAGAGGCCAAGAGGATAGCCTCATCCGTAAGGAAGGAGAGGGGGCAACTGGCAAAGGAATTGAGGGGATAATTCCTGCTTTCTCTCTCCTAATTGAATTTTTAAAAATAAAATTCACATATAAGCTCATTTATCCATAGAATGAAAGGGAATTTCGGATTCACTTCTTTACCCATGCTTGGAAAACGACCAAGGAGCTAGGGAGGACTAGGAGAACGACCCCCAACCTATTGCCAATCTTTTCAACCAAAAGCTTAAGGACGAGCCTAGGGGGAGTTGCAAGAGCTTCATCCACCATTGTTGCTGTGAGCTTGGAGCTTTGGAGCTCAATTGGAGGCGGGTTTTATAACTTGAACCCTTAATTTTATTATTGCCAACAATTCCTTATCAATTAGTGATCATTTCTACATTTCTAAAATTAAGTTTGGTTGATTGATGCAATATCCATGGAAATCACAGTAGATTTCATGAGTTTGGAGCTTGATGATGATGCCATCATCATAAGCACACACCTCCCTAAATATCTAGGGCAAACAGTTTCAATGTTGGGACCAAACGGTTTCACCAAACCGTTTGGTGACCAAACGGTTTGCAAACTGTTTGGTGGTTTGGGTCCCAACCCTTTTGGGATGGTTGACCGTTTGAGATGGTTGACCGTTTGAAGATATATGCTGTGGTGCTTGGATTTTGATCCAATGGTTTCGATTGGTTTGATCTTGAAGGTTTCAATTGTGAATGATTACTTAATTGCAAACCCTAATCGACTAAGTGTTGAATTTTCAATTGATTGAGATGATGGTTTGGGTTGATTGACCCAAACGATTTCAAAACCGTTTGCGAATCACCCAAACGGTCTCAAGACCGTTTGGGGGTCACCCAAGACCGTTTGAAGGTCTAGGGTTAAGTATGGATAAGTGTTTGAAGATCCAAAGATATGGTATCAACCCTAATCGGCTAAGTGCTGATTTTGCAATTGAATAAGTTGATGGTTTGGGTTGATTGACCCAAACAGTTTCAAAACCGTTTGGGAATCACCCAAATGGTCTCAAGACCGTTTGAGGGTCACCCAAGACCATTTGGAGGTCTAGGGTTGAGCATGGTTGGGTATTTGATGATCTAAAGATACCAAATTGAATTGCAACTACCGCCCAATAATCAAGTGTTGCAAAACTGTGATAGGCTGGATCAAGAACTTCAGAAGTGGCATAGACGTGATGAAGAATACTGGTGTGCGAGAGCTACACTAAATGAGATGAAAGCTGGCGATAGAAACACCACCTATTTCCATCATAAAGCTTCCCACGGGAATAAAAGAAATCACATAAACCATCTGCTCGACAAGAGGGGTGTGCTGCGGTCAGAGGAGAAGGACATCCAAGTTGTGGTGCTAGACTTTTTTGAGGACTTGTTTACTACCAGCTCACCGCAGGATATGGAGGAGGTAGTTAGGGGCTTGGAACACAAGGTGGACTCTACCATGAATGATACTCTTCAAAGGAACATCACGGACAAGGAAATTCAGGACGCCTTAGCGGGAATGCATCCAAATAAAGCTCCATGGCCGGATGGGTTGAAACCGCTTTTTTTATCAAAAATACTGGACTATTGTGGGTAAGGATGTTGCTAGTTATATCAAGGGGTGGTGGAAGGGACATGAGGACATTGGAAAACTGAACTCCACCTCGGTGGTGTTGATCCCCAAGGTGGAAACCCCAAGTACCATCTCGGATTATAGACCGATTAGCCTTTGCAATGTGGTCTATAAGATTGCTGTGAAAGTTCTAGAAAATAGACTTAAACCTATGATGGATTCTCTGATCTCTGAAAACCAAAGTGCATTCATCTCGGGCAGAATGATTACTGATAATGTGCTGGTAGCGTTTGAAGTTTTCCACAGGATGAAGACGGAAGGAAAAAAGAAGAAGGGGAGTATTGCTTTGAAGCTTGACATGTCTAAAGCATATGATAGCGTGGAGTGGTCTTTCCTAGACCTGGTGCAAGAAAAGTTGGGCTTTGGTGGGTTGTGGAGAAGAAAAGTCATGGAGTGTATCTCTTCTGTGAGTTCGTCTTTTGCTATCAACGGTTACCGGTCCAGGTCGATACTATCATCCCGCGGCCTAAGGCAAGGTGATCCCCTCTCCCCCTATCTTTTTATTATTTGTGCAGAAGCTTTCTCTACGTCCATTTCTTTAGCTATGAATGAAAACTATATCCGGGGTGTAAAGGTCAGCAGGAACGGACTCCCCATCTCTCACCTTTTCTTTGCAGATGATAGCATCCTCTTTGCAAAAGCAACTAAAGAAGAGTGCCTGAAAATAGCTAATCTTATTAGCCAGTACGAACAGGCATCGGGTCAAAGAATAAATTTATCCAAAACTGTAGTTGTTTTTAGCAAAGGGGTGCCTTTCCATAGAAAAGGAGAGCTACGCGATCTTCTCAAAGTGAAGGAGGTTGAACGTCATGCGAAGTACTTGGGTCTCCCAGCAGCAGTGGGGAGGTCAAAGAAACAGGTCTTCAGCTACATCAAAGAGAGAGTGTGGAAAAAATTGCAGGGTTGGAAAGAAATTTTTTTGTCCAAGCCAGGAAAAGAGGTTCTTATTAAGGCAGTGGTGCAAGCCATCCCCATGTATGTCATGAACATCTTCCTTTTGTCGGTGGGTCTGATTGATGAACTTCAGAGTTGCATAGGGCAGTTTTGGTGGGGTGCAAAGAACAATGAACGTAAAATGTCATGGTTAAGTTGGGCTGCGCTGTGTAAACCAAAAAGAGATGGAGGTTTGGGTTTTAGAGATCTACATGCTATTAATCAGGCGATGTTAGCCAAACAAGCGTGGAGGCTGTTAACAAAGAAGAACACTCTAGTACACAGAGTTCTCAAAGCACGTTATTTCTGAAGGACTTCATTTCTTGAGGCGTGTAGAGGTCACAACTCGAGTTTTACATGGAGAAGCATTTGGGGAGTCAAACCGGTGCTAGTTGAGGGCACAAGCTGGCGTGTGGGTAATGGGAGAAACATCCATATCTGGACATATAAATGGATAAAGGGACAGGAAAGATGCCTCCAGGAGTCATATCCTTTATTACAAAGCGACAATGAGATGGTGCATGAGCTTATAGATGTGGAAACTAGAAGATGGAACTCTCATATCATAGAGGAGATTTTCCCTGTAGAGATTCAAGCTGATATATTTGCAAGGCCTATTAGCTATCACCTTCCTGAAGATGTTCTGATGTGGTGGCCGGACAAGAAAGGTTGTTTTTCCGTGAAGTCAGCTTACTAGTTATGTGTGCTGGGAAAGGAGGAATTTAATAGAGCGTGTATGGAGGACAGAAATGAAGTTTGGAGGACAGTATGGAATGCTCAACTCTCGCCAAAAGTTTCTCATTTTCTATGGCGAGCTTGCATGGGGGGGCTGGCGACAAAGGGCAGATTATGGGATAGACATTGTATTGCAGATGGCAACTGCTCCAGATGTAATGCGGCAAAGAAAACAATTACTCATGCTATCTTTGAATGTCTGGCGATTGAGTTTATATGGCAGTGAGAATTAGAGTTGTGTTGTTTACAAGAACTGAGGAGTAAACAGCCTGCGAAAGCCTTGCTCCACCTATGAAACACTCTCCATCATCATACCTATATGAAAGTTGTTAGCTTGATGTGGGCAGCGTGGACTTACAGGAACAAATGTACGTTTGGTACAGCAGCGAATGTTGATGTTATCATCCGACAAGCGGCTTCCTTCATGGCTGATTTCAGCAGGGCAAATGATGGCGAGCCGAATGCCGAACCAACGGCTGGTACCACGGCAGCAGCAGCATGGCAAAAGCCACTACAGGGTCGATTCAAGATTAACTGTGATGCGGCAATGGGACAAAACGGACGCACTGGCTTGGGGGGAGCAATTTGTGATGCCGACGGGAGCCTCTTGGCAGTGGTAGCGGCGCAAATGGAAAATTCGGGGGACGTGCTGATCGCGGAGGCGCATCTTATGCTAACAGCAGTGCAGCAAGCAGGTACGTGGGGTTTTGATGCAGTGGTAGTGGAGTCGGATTCGAAAGGTGTTGTAGATGCCTTATACGCTACGCACGAGAGAAGAGATCATCTCGGCCTTCTTATAATGGATATTAAGTCTATAGTTAGTTCTTTTACTTTCTGCTCTTTTTGTTTTGTTAAGAGAGACTGTAATAGGTTGGCACACGAGGTGGCTAAGAGTGCTTTACAAGGCACGATTAGTTCAACCAAGGAGCCATCGTCGTTATAGAACTCTTTGTGGGATTTTTCTCATTCTGATTTAGAGTAATTAATATAATTCCACTTTCAAAAAAAAATTTGAATTGCAACTAAGTGCTGATTTGATAATCAATCTAATGGTCCAAAACCGTAGTTGGATGTCATGGTTTTTGATGATGGAATGGGCAAATGGTCTCAAGACCATTTGGAGATCAACCAAATGGTCTCAAGACCGTTTGGGGGTCATTCATGACCGTTTGAGGTCAGGTCATATCATGTGATGATGATAGTTCATTGATTTCAATTGATTTGATTCCACAATGTCAACCATTGATGGATCCTAGATTTCAAACCCTAAGTGATGGTTTCTTGATTATCAAACCTATTTCAATTGGGTTTAAAACCCTAAATTGAAGGTCTAATTGAATGGTGATTCAGTGGTCCAATTGATGAATGCTTTAGTGATTCAATTTATAATTGGTCCATGGATTGAAACATTGAGTCGATTGAGTGTTGAAGTATCTTTTTGGTCCATGTGGTTTTGAGAAGGTTTGGACCAAATAGTCTTAAGACCGTTTGGGTCCAAACGGTCTCAAGACCATTTGAGTCCAAATGGTCTCAAGACCGTTTGGGACCAAACGATCTCAAACCGTTTGGAGACCCAAAGTGCAAACGGTTTCAATATCTACCTTGTCCAATTGGTTTCAAGTATAACTTGTTCAATTGGTTTTAAACCAATTGATGTATGAGAACCAAGATCATTGAGGGTCTAAGTAATTAACTTTGTGAAGATCAACATGGTTAATCCATTTGAATATGTCATGTAATTGAAGGTCCAATATGGTGAGCCTATGTAGATACTTAATACATTTGAAGATTTCAATGGTTAACCCAATTGATCACTTTGTGGGATTGAAAGTTTAATTTGTCAATTCTTTTGAATTCCTTATATAATTGATGGTTTAATTGATTAGACCATTTGGACATCTAATATGATCAAAGGTCAATCATCTATGTGTTTATTAAAGATGTAGACCTATGATAATTGTGAAGGTTAACCCTAGCTATGTGTACTCAAGTGAAGAGTTGACCTAGATTAATCTTGGATTAGTTAACATCCTAAAGAGGATGAGAGAGAGAATGAGAGAGATGAATGCTTATATAATTAAGCCCTAATTCTCTCATTATGAGTAAACTATGTGATAAGGGTTGATCCATAATAATGAGATCATGAAACCCTAATCAATGAGCCCTAACCCTAATTAGAGCAATGCTATGTGTGAAACCCTAATTAGAGCAATGCTATGTGTGAAACCCTAATTAGAGCAATGCTATGTGTGAAATCCTAATCTAGGGCAAAGATGAGAATTATCATCAATCCAGGGTGATGATGTAACCCTAGCTTAGTGTAACAATGAAGGAAACCCTAATTTAATGGGAATTGTATATCCTAACCCTAATTTGGGTATGAGGAAAGAGAAACCCCACTTGGATGTGAATGATAAACCCTAATACCTAATATGGGATAAAAATATATGAAACCTTAACATAGGGTTGTGCTACTAATTCTCTGTGAAGTCCTATCACTGGGTGATGTGTTGTGAAATCCTAATTTCACATAATACTAGGTGAATCCTTGATATAGAAGGGTGATTATGTAAAACTCTATTGGAGAATAGTACTATGTGAAATCCACAAATGTATGGAATATTCTATGTGAATCCTCAAATTATAAATATGGAGAATACTATTCCTAATTAAGCTAAAGGGGTTGGATGATGGTATCCGTGGTGGTGTAAAACGGTCGTGGTGATCTTTTGTAGCACGACCGTGCAAGGTAGCACGGCCGTGGTGGCTTTCCCTTGCACTGCCGTTTTTGGTTGCACGGCCGTGGTGCTCTATGCTTGACTTGGAGTTGATCTGCAAGTGACCTAGCATGGCCGTTTTGTTAGTTCCTAACTTAAGGATGAGTCCATAGTATTGGCAATGGTTGTATATTCTAAGTGAGTGACTAATGACCACTACCTTACTTGATAAATGTGATGAACTGGTGCATAAAGTATTAGGATGGGTAATACCCTAATTGTTATGACCCACTCTATGATTAACTAGTAAGCACATCGCTTAGTGCATCATTAATTTAATCAAGTTGAATAAAGTACTCAAGATGTAATTAGTTCATTGATCAATTGTGACTAGTTAATAATCAAGATAAGCTAAGATGTGAATCAATGGTTGAGATTGAATCACTTGAGGCAATTACTGATTATAGCAATTTGGATCGTTAAGTTAATTAAATCGAATTAAGTACTCACTGATGTGTTTAGTTCATTGATCACGCGAAACAGTCTAATTAGCATGTTTTCTCACTTTGAGGTTGTAGAGAATCCCGTTCTTTAAAGGTTGCAAGAAAAATCATCTCAATCGGACCTACGGAGAGGAAGTTATGAAGTTTTTGGTTCCTGGGGGTGAATTTTGCAATTTATCCAGTTAGTCGGTTATTAACCCTATACCCTTGTCTGTTTTCTTTTCTTTGCTGATCCGCTTTCTTCTTTACAAGGCCGATGGAACAGGAATGAGCCGCTGAGCGACGCCCAAGGCTCTGGCCGATCGGCCGAAACAGAGGAGAAAGAGAAGCCGTTTTGGCCCTAGCCTTGATCGCGCCAACCTCCAATCCTCCCTCCTCTTCTTCTTCCTCATCTATTTCCCTCCCTCCTCGATCCTTAGTGGTGCCCTAGCAGCGCCCACATCCTGCCAATCTGCAACCAGCCGTAGTGTCGGCCGTGTTCAAGCAGCAGCGCCAGGTTCAAGGTCGATTTGGGGCTACTTTGCTTCGTTTCTGGATGGACGACGCCTCCTCTACCTTTCCCTTCTTCTTCCCTTGCCCAACCGTGGCCGACCTGTAGCTTGGGTGCCGATGCCGGCCAGCCGCAGCTACTACTGCGCGCCCAGGAAGGAGCTCGCCTGGAACTCGATGGGTGTGAGAAACATCTCGAAATAACCACCTTGGAGGCTGACCTTGAGGTCCCGGTGAGCTTCCGTAGCTCCCAACCACGTTTGAGAGCCTAGTTGCGTCTAGCACCAAGAACAGGCATCAGCTTCAACCTGTTCGTGAAGATAGAGGAGGCTGTTAGCAACTGGTTTAAATTGGAAATCGATTGACACACAATAGAGCAAGGTAAGACTGGCACGGGGCTCAATTTTGATAATAGAACTAGAATCCGTAGCTTAAGCCAAGACTTAGTTTTGATCGAGTTCATCTACAATGAGTTTTCTGTTTCTGCATAGGTTGCACGGCGTGCAAATCAATTTGCACGGCGTGCAAAGTTACAGATAGCGGAACGAGTTTCTGCCCAGGTGCACGGCGTGCAAATCAGTTTGCACGGCGTGCAAGGTTGCAGAAAAGTAGAATAAAAGTGCACTGAAGGTGCACGGCGTACAGCCCAAGTGCACGGCGTGCACGCTGCTGTAAAGGGCAGAATTAGGCGTGGTTGTGGACGTTTTTCGGTGTATACGAACACTCCGAAGTGGGTGAGTAGTAGTTCATTCAGTAATCATTAATTAACTCAATTTAAATGCTTACTTGCTTCTGTATCAGTTAGTATAACTTTTAAATAGTATAATACATGCATTGGAGTATGTCAGATTCATTGGAACTTGAAATATTTATTATGCTTATTGAAAATGATAAAATTTCTTGTATTAAAGTTGCAATGTATGTGCTGATTTAACAATAGATGTTTAGCATTGAAAGTGGATAAATGATACTGAATCATGTCTAATGATGATAATGGATTTATATTTGCTTCATGTGTTATTCAGATTGTGCAATATGCATGAAATGTGATATTCCTGTTTAAATGTTTATTTGTTAATTAATTATTAGACTTAGGTGCCCTAACACCGTAGAACCCCTAAGAGGTATCTGCAACTTAGGGGTGAAACTCGTGTCCAACATCAACCGGTTGAGTAATTCTGGTGGCACGAGGGTTGATAGACAGTGTCCAACACCAACCGATTGAGTAATTTCGGTGGTACTGGGGTAAATAATAAGTAAAATAAAGGGTTATCCAACACCAACCGGTTGAGTAATTCTGGTGGTAACCCTGTGTTGACTCTCTGCGCCTGTGTACTCAGGTCAGGAGGAGTCTGGAGCACACGTGGTTGTGCAGCACACGTGGTTGTGCATTGAGGCCGTGGAGCCTGGGGTCCTGTAGCAGAACATGGATGGTGTCAGACTTAGCATTTCCCGGGTGTGTCGCTAAGTCTTGTACGGTGGGACCGTAGCATGAACTTGCTGCGGATCTTTATATGCAGAGTACACTGCATATATTTAGGGCATAATAATAATATGAATAAGTAATCATGTAGGATCACAGTAATATTTATATAACTGTTTATTTACCTGAATTATCTGTTGATGCTTAGAAATGTGATTATTATCTGTATATCTGCTATGTCAATAGAACTGCCCTGTTGAACTGTATATATGTTTATTTTCAGTTTATAAACCTGATGAGTTGTTTAGTGATAGCTAAGTGAAATACTATTCACTGAGCGAGTAGGCTCATACTTCTACTCAAAACATTTCAGGTTATCATCAGCAGCAGGAAATCAGAAGGATCGATTTATCCTTACGCCTAGTCGATAGAAGGTTCGTAGTTAGTAGTTAGAGGTCTCTTAGTCCATTCCCCTCGATCTTTGGGACAAGGTGTGAGTGAGAGAGAGAATGTGTACAAAGATGTAAATTAACTGTTTTGCTTTATTTTATGTCAAACAATGTAGAATGTTGTAGACTCTGTTTATATTGCTAGTCAGTTAATAAAGATGCTTCCGCAGTTTGTTTAGTTTCAATTTACAGCATAAATCAGATTATCCTATTAATCTCTTTAAAAAGTTTTAAAAAGTGAAGAGTGATTGGCTTATGTGTAAATCTCATCCTGTCGCGTCCTAATTTCGTGGTTTGTGGTTAATGTGAGATTGGGGCGTGACAATTTTTGGTATCAGAGCTTTGGCTTGAGTACGTAGTTACTCAAGGTCAGGGGACGATAAGAGACCAATAGGATTAAGGTTTAGGTGTCTTTCTTCTATCTGTAATTTTCTAACAGGAAGTGTTCTGTTATACTATTGCAGATAGCAGGAAGAGGATGTGGTCACGAGAATCAAGTAATGAGCTTAAGATGAGTCGTTAAGAATCATTAAGATCAAAAGATAGAATTATAATTAAGATGGATAAGAAATGATGTGTCTTTAACTCTAGGAGGTCTGAGTGTTTAGATACCCTGGCCAGGTGTCTGAATACTTAGATTGACCAGTATCGAGCTACTCTGTCTATTCTTCTCTGGATGCCCTGGCCAGGTATGCAGAGGAAGGATAGGCTAGAGAGAAACCCTAGAAATCATAGGGTTAAGAAACCAGAAATTTATGTAAGAGTAAGAGATTAAATATAAGATGAGATACAAGTCTTGCTTTATATTACTTATTTGACTAAAAATCACTAGAAATGCTCTTATATGCATGAAATTAGATTTTCAGTTTGTAAAGTAAACATGATTCTTTTATATTGTTGTGACATGAAGTGAATTGTTTAATGCTTGTTTTCTTTGTATTAAAGTAGACCCGAAATTATGTTTAATTGAGTTTGCCCTAAGTGGATATTCTTTTCACATGTTTACAATTAATAGGGGTAGATTAATCCTGGGTAGCTCTTGGCTTCAGGACTACAGGTTCGGCCTGGTCCGGCTGGCAGGATGCGTTACTGGGATCTAATGACTCCTATTAACAATAAAATAAGAATAGACTCTGGATGATTTAGACCCGTAACATAGTGAGAATGTATATACACTAGGATGTTTTAACTATGGTAAGAAGTCTAAATGTTCTTTGTCTTGAGAATTAGGGTTTGAGAAGCATAGACCCTAATTGGCCCAAATTAGGGTTTTAATGACATATGAATACAGAATTTGATGAATAGAATGTCTCACTAAATGATTTTTAGTATTTTATGTGTAACTATGATTTAGCTCAAATTTTGATATGATTTGGATATATAAAATGTGAGCAACATTTGGAAAATATCAGAATTTTTGAAGAATATTCTAACCTGTTTATCGGCCGAGTTTCAAACTCGACCGATCACATTTTCTGAATGATATAGCAGTGTGGTAATTGAATTTTATCTTTTTATTGGTATATCCAATTGATCTCAAATTTTAACTGTGCTTGAAAAATACAATTTTAGACGCTTTATTAAATTGGCGTAATTTTTGGATGACTTTGGATCTCTACAGTAAGGTGTCGGTCGAGTTTGCAACTCGACCGAATCTGCTGCAGACTGCTATATAGCAGCGCACTGTTTGATTTTTAATTATTTATTGGTAATTGTAAATGATCTCAAATTTTTACTGGAGGTCTGAAACTTCATTAGGTATAACATATAAAATATCCAGAATTTTTGGAGCTTCTGTTTTCCATTTAATAAACGAATCACAGAAACTATTGTGAAAACTGAATTTTCAGCCAATATAATTAAAGTTGAGTGTTGGGTTAATATGTTATTGACCCAAGCAACTCAATTTGATATATATGATCGATCACACATACACACAATAATGCTATGTTACTGATATAGACCAAAACCCTAGAATGATTAAAGTTGTAGTAGTTTAAGGGATATCATTAGTGATGTAACCTTGAATACTAGTAACCTTGTAAAATAAGACCTTGAGATTTGTTCTATGAAAAGTGAACTGGCTTTGATAGTGATCTAGGGTTTTGATGTAGATAATCTGAATGGTACGTGAGCAAAATGTAATGACTTAGAGAAAAGAGTAAAACATAAAATTGATATGTAACAATAAGAGAGTAGCATAGAAAGTGGAGTATTATCCGATATATGATCTGAAGATAGCTGATGTAGTTCATGTTTTTAAGACATGGCGTCACTATCTTTATGATGTGACAATAGATTATCACCCTGGTAAAGAGAATGTGGTGGCTGATGCTTTCAGCAGAAAGTCAAGTTCAACAGTTAATGCATTCTCTATGGCAGGTTTCAATAGAGACCTGTTAGTAGAAATGTGGAGGTTGAACTTAGACTTAGGGGTGACAGCACATAGTGGTTTGATTGCACAGATACAAGTCAAGCCTACTTCTTATGATCAGATCAAGGGACTACTATAGGGTGATAGTGAGTTAAACCAGACCATGCATGCATGATAGGAGGAAAAGAGACCGGATTTTAAGTTTTTAAGATGATAAGGTGTTGTATTAGCATGACATGTTGTGTGTACCTTGAGATAGTGAGTTGAGAGAAAAGATTCTTATGGAAGTGCATGTATTGATGTATGCTATGCTAGCAGGAAACACTAAGATGTATATGAATTCCAAGTAGTTGAAACGAATGGTCAGATATGCAGAAGGATGTAGCTAAGTACGTGGTTAGAAGTAGTGTGTGCCAGTAGGTTAAGGCTGAACCCTAGAAATCTACAGCTACCTTGTAATCTTTTTTTTTTATGCCTGAATGGGAATGAGAATATATCACAATGGATTTTGTGGTAAGGTTACCCAGGACACCTAGAGGTTGTGATTTGATATGAATGATTGTGGATAGACTAATTTAGTCTGCTCGCTTTCTTCATATTAAGTCAACCTTTGATGTCTCGAAACTTGACTAAGATATACATGGATGAAATAATTAGGTTGCCTGGTAATCCAGTTTCAATCATATCATATTGAGATTCTAAGCTCACATTTAGAATTGTAGAAACAGTTGCATCGTGCTTCGGGCACAAAGATAAGATTCAGTACAACCTTTTACCCGCATACGGATGGTCAGTCTGAGAGAACCATTCAGACTCTTGAGGACATGCTGAGAGCATGTGTTTTGCTTTTCAGTGGAAGTTGGGAAGAACATTTACGTCTTATAAAGTTTGCTTAGTGTGAATGTTGAGTTTAGAAATACACAACTGATAATGGTTCGGTTTGAATATAAACCCAGGCAATACAAATTTGGTAAACCATTAGGTGCATGATTTCAAGATAGTAAGATAGCATTAAAAGATACAAATAAGCCTAATTGCATGCTTCCTGTTATGTAAATGTGTGTGACCTAACATTTTCATGAATTGGCACGTTTCTCTGAGATATCATTAGAAATTCTCAAGTACTATTAATTATTTGTGTTATGATATGTAAGCAACTCTTAATTGAGTTATGTGATGCACAAACCAGGAATTTGGTTAATATGCACGTTCTTCGAGAAATTTCAGATAATTGAAAAATAGTACATATGGTTTCTTATAGGTGAAGTAAATTACTCTTATTGATGTAATAAGATGTTCAATTACATGAATTCAGTATGTATGTGCCAAAATTGATTTGAGTTTGGAATATTTATGAATTTTTAATCTGCCTGCATGCATGATATAAAGATTACTCAGTAAATACAATGATTTTGAATATACTGCTCTGCCAGTTCTAGAATGATACCGTATTGTGAATTGAACTGCAATCAAACAGATGAGATAACAGAAACCCTAAGAGTAGGGTGTTGCCATGTGACTAGTGAATGAGATAACCCTAAGAGTAGGGTGTTGGCATGTGATGAATGAATAAGGCAAATGAAACCCTAAGGATAGGGTGTACGATGAATCAAGTATTTTGATATCAATTTTCATTATGAGATGTGATGATGCTTAACAGTTAAATTGCATGATTTTATTTTAGTACCAAATTGACATGCATTCTGTTTATTTAAGAATTTGAGTTTGTCTGCATGTATACTATAATAATTTCTCAGTAATTACCATAAATTGAGATACTGTTATAACAGTTCTACTAAGACAATGTTTTGTGGTTTGATCTGGAATCGGGTCAGATGTGTCCTAGGTTGAAAGATCAATGCAGATAGTTGATCAGAGGATCAAGAAAACTCAAAATCGTGAGAAATCTTTAGAGAAGGTTTTGTGGAAAAACACAACCTAGAGGAAGCTACGTGGGAGCTTCAGTCAGAGATGCGTAACAAGTTTCCTTTTCTCTTTTAGGAATTTCGGGACGAAATTCTTATAAGGAAGGGAGATTGTTATGACCCACTCTATAATTAACTAGTAAGCACATCGCTTAGTGCATCATTAATTTAATCAAGTTGAATAAAGTACTCAAGATGTAATTAGTTCATTGATCAGTTGTGACTAGTTAATAATCAAGATAAGCTAAGATGTGAATCAATGGTTGAGATTGAATCACTTGAGGCAATTACTGATTATAGCAATGTGGATCGTTAAGTTAATTAAATCGAATTAAGTACTCACTAATGTGTTTAGTTCATTGATCACGCAAAACAGTCTAATTAGCATGTTTTCTCGCTTTGAGGTTGTAGAGAATCCCGTGCTTTAAAGGTTGCAAGAAAAATAATCTCAATCGGACCTACGGAGAGGAAGTTATGAAGTTTTTGGTTCCTGGGGGTGAATTTTGCAATTTATCCAGTTAGTCGGTTGTTAACCCTATACCCTTGTCTGTTTTCTTTTCTTTGCTGATCCGCTTTCTTCTTCACAAGGCCGATGGAACAGGAACGAGCCGCTGAGCGGCGCCCAAGGCTCTGGCCGATCAGCCGAAACAGAGGAGAAAGAGAAGCCGTTTTGGCCCTAGCCTCGATCGAGCCAACCTCCACTCCTCCCTCCTCTTCTTCTTCCTCATCTATTTCCCTCCCTCCTCGATCCTTAGTGGTGCCCTAGCAGCGCCCACATCCTGCCAATCTGCAACCAGCTGTAGTGTCGGCCGTGTTCAAGCAGCAGCGCCAGGTTCAAGGTCGATTTGGGGCTACTTTGCTTCGTTTCTGGATGGACGACGCCTCCTCTACCTTTCCCTTCTTCTTCCCTTGCCCAACCGTGGCCGACCTGTAGCTTGGATGTTGATGCCGGCCAGCCGCAGCTACTACTGCGTGCCCAAGAAGGAGCTCGCCTGGAACTCGATGGGTGTGAGAAACATCTCAAAATAACCACCTTGGAGGTTGACCTTCAGGTCCCGGTGAGCTTCCGTAGCTCCCAGCCGCGTTTGAGAGCCTAGCTGCATCTAGAACCAAGAACATGCATCAGCTTCAACCTATTCGTGAAGATTGAGGAGGCTGTTAGCAACTGGTTTAAATTGGAAATCGATTGACACACAATAGAGCAAGGTAAGACTGGCACGGGGCTCAGTTTTGAGAATAGAACTAGAATCTGTAGCTTAAGCCAAGACTTAGTTTTGATCGAGTTCATCTACAATGAGTTTTCTATTTCTACACAGGTTGCACGGCGTGCAAAGTTACAGATAGCGGAACGAGTTTCTGCCCAGGTGCACGGCGTGCAAATCAGTTTGCACGGCGTGCAAGATTGCAGAAAAGTAGAATAAAAGTGCACTGAAGGTGCACGGCGTACAGCCCAAGTGCACGGCGTGCACGCTGCTGTAAAGGGCAGAATTAGGCGTGGTTGTGGACGTTTTTTGGTGTATACGAATACTCCGAAGTGGGTGAGTAGTAGTTCATTCAGTAATCATTAATTAACTCAATTTAAATGCTTACTTGCTTCTGTATCAGTTAGTATAACTTTTAAATAGTATAATACATGCATTGGAGTATGTCAGATTCATTGGAACTTGAAATATTTATTATGCTTATTGAAAATGATGAAATTTCCTGTATTAAAGTTGCAATGTATGTGCTGATTTAACAATAGATGTTTAGCATTGAAAGTGGATAAATGATACTGAATCATGTCTAATGATGATAATGGATTTATATTTGCTTCATGTGTTATTCAGATTGTGCAATATGCATGAAATGTGATATTCCTGTTTAAATGTTTATTTGTTAATTAATTATTAGACTTAGGTGCCCTAACACCGTAGAACCCCTAAGAGGTATCTGCAACTTAGGGGTGAAACTCGTGTCCAACATCAACCGGTTGAGTAATTCTGGTGGCACGAGGGTTGATAGACAGTGTCCAACACCAACCGATTGAGTAATTTCGGTGGCACTGGGGTAAATAATAAGTAAAATAAAGGGTTATCCAACACCAACCGGTTGAGTAATTCTGGTGGTAACCCTGTGTTGACTCCCTGCGCCTGTGTACTCAGGTCAGGAGGAGTCTGGAGCACACGTGGTTGTGCAGCACATGTGGTTGTGCATTGAGGCCGTGGAGCCTGGGGTCCTGTAGCAGAACAGGGCTGGTGTCAGACTTAGCATTTCCCGGGTGTGTCGCTAAGTCTTGTACGGTGGGACCGTAGCATGAACTTGCTGTGGATCTTTATATGCAGAGTACACTGCATATATTTAGGGCATAATAATAATATGAATAAGTAATCATGTAGGATCACAGTAAATTTATATAACTGTTTATTTACCTGAATTATCTGTTGATGCTTAGAAATGTGATTATTATATGTATATCTGCTATGTCAATAGAACTGCCCTGTTGAACTGTATATATGTTTATTTTCAGTTTATAAACCTGATGAGTTGTTTAGTGATAGCTAAGTGAAATACTATTCACTGAGCGAGTAGGCTCATACCTCTACTCAAAACATTTTCAGGTTATCATCAGCAGCAGGAAATCAGAAGGATCGATTTATCCTTACGCCTAGTCGATAGAAGGTTCGTAGTTAGTAGTTAGAGGTTTGTTAGTCCATTCCCCTCGATCTTCGGGACAAGGTGTGAGTGAGAGAGAGAATGTGTACAAAGATGTAAATTAACTGTTTCGCTTTATTTTATGTCAAACAATGTAGAATGCTGTAGACTCTGTTTATATTGCTAGTCAGTTAATAAAGATGCTTCCGCAGTTTGTTTAGTTTCAATTTACAGCATAAATCAGATTATCCTATTAATCTCTTTAAAAAGTTTTAAAAAGTGAAGAGTGATTGGCTTATGTGTAAATCTCATCCTGTCGCATCCTAATTTCGTGGTTTGTGGTTAATGTGAGATTGGGGCGTGACACTAATACAAGCTAAGTGTATGAACACAAGTAAGATAAAGGTGTTGAGGGAAGTGATACATCAAGATATGATAGATATCACATCCAACACCCCAAATACTAGTATACCTTGATGTGTTACAAGTCCAATATAATTGGATGAATGATACATGAGATGTGTCATATCAATGGTTACATTGATATGTAATGTACTCTATTGAATGTATGCTAACATGCTTTATGAAAAGGTTAATCCAAACCTATATACTATGATGTAATCATATTCTGGAAAAGAAGAGAGAGAAACTCAAGTTATGTGTTGATAATTCATTTAATGATGAATGATGAGAATAAAGAATATGATTGAATACTTATGATTATTCATATTGATTCCTTACTATGTGAACCCTGATACAGAGTAATGCTATGTGAAACTTTAATACAAGTCAATGCTATGTGATCCCTAATACAAGGTAATGCTATGTGTAATCCAATGACAAGTTAATGCTATGTAAACCCTAATACAGGGTATTACTATGTGAAATTCTATTACAAGATAATCCTATGTGAATCTCAAACATAGACTAATGGGTTATGAATGTATTAAGATAACCCTCGTATTGCATGATATTGATATGTAATTGTGTCATGATTACTAATCATGCAGATATGTTGAGAAGATGAGCATAGCCAGGTATGGGCTATGATGCTTTGTTATTGAGAATGTTTTATAGGCTTTATAAGCCTTCATATGCTTTGTGTAATAAGAATCATTGAACTTTGTGTACTATGTCCAATACATTATGTAGCAAGAATCATGATGTTCTTGATCATATGATCTAAAGGTATGAAGTTACCTAATAAATGGTAACAAGTGTTCTATGATGAGATGAGGGTTCAAATACCCAGATTCTATAATCATGATAATGAACTTGTTAAGAAGTGGAAATGTACTTGATGAGCTAAGGTACTAAGATCCCAACACTTTGTGAAAAGAGTATGGCTACAGGCCATGACTCCACAATGATAATGCCAGGTATTAGATATAAGATCTAAGTCTGAAGAGAGTGAATGTTGTGGTAATGATTCTATAGTGAACAAATGTTATACATGTTCTTCATATTCCCATAAAGGATAAGTGAAATGTTGTTCTATCAAGTTATAGCTACAATGCTTTTGATAAGGATAATGTTCTAATCTATTAGACATTATAATATCTGCTATCAAATAAATATGATTCCTCTATTCATACTTATCTTCTTAAGCTACAATAATAATGTTTCTGGCGGAGAGTTATATCTCTCGCTGGGGCAATTTACAATTGTCTCACCCCTGTGGGAATCATATTTTTAGGTGGATGCAGATGAGGAGGCATGAATCCTTCAGTAGGTGAAGGACAACAACAGCAGCAGCAGGGACAGCAGTGAAGTCTCAAGTGGAGACACTGGCTGTAATGCCTTGTATAGATGTAGATAGAGTCCTATATGTCGTCTCTGTACTCTCAGGTCCTCGGAGTAGTAGTTAGTGCTTTCGAGATTTTGGCTCAGTGCCTCGAGATTTTATACTGCCTGTGTTTAGCTTGACAGGACAGTTAATGCTTGAAATTCCCAGAAGGAGATGATACAGAATATGTACCTTTGAACAAAAATGTAACTATGTTACTTTGGTTCTATGTGAGAAAGTTTTACTTTGATGGATCTCTTGATAAAAAGGTTTTAATTTTTAATGATTTTTGGTAATCCGCTGCTTAGTGAACGCTTCCGCATTTGTTAATTATGATTTCATGAGTTGTATGCCACAATTAAGTGGTATCAGAGCTCTAGATTCGCTAAGTCTATAGAGACATACGACTAAGGTTGTAGCATCTTTTCTAAGTGTCTTCCAGTTTATCTGATAGTATCTTATTCTCACATAGGAGAAGAAGAACTTGAAAATGACTGGAGAACATGAGGAACACATTGCTAAGGGCAATGTTGTTGCACCAGGAGAGGGTGCATGGGACCAGGCAAGAGGAGAACAAGTGCCTAAGAATTCCCACCTTGACCTAATCAGGATAGAGAATCCTATGTTATTCTCTTGAAGGGAAGGATAGGACAACAGTAATGCATATAGAAGACTGGATACTCGGATTACAACCTAAGTTACCAGTCTTAAATGGATAAACTTTGGGCTTTGAAAGGATTCCTGAGTGACATGGTCATGTTAGAACAGTGGAAATGTGGGAAAGATTATCATATCACAAGAATGTAGACTCTGCCATAAGTTTGGACAAACAGTACATCTGTGATGGTAGTGCCCAAGGAGGGGCAATAAGCTAAGAATTAAGGTAAGATCTCTATAAGTTTAGAGAAATTTTCCTAAATATTCTGAAAAGCCAAAGTTTTTGGTATCACCAGTGCAATAAATGCCTAATGCACCAGGGAAGTAGCCATTAAGAGAAGGCAAAAGCAGCAACATGAGGCAACAGGACAATATGTGTTGAAATCAACCTAATGTGGTAGGTGACCTTGAGGGGTGATACTTAAATGAAATATATTCAATCTGATACTTCATATTATGATTCTATGTGTTAAAAATATGAAAGTAGTTGTTTTTGAATTCATTTGACTAGTCCTATAAGGACACAAGGAAGACGAGAACTTATATCCTACTCAGTGTTCCTTAAAATGTTTTATAATTTCCCTTATCTGTGTGTTGAAAGATGAGATTTAGAAGTACTGCCTGAAGAAAAATTCAAGAATAGAAAATCCTGTGTGTATAATGATATGAAAAATGAGGAATATGATAGTAAGTAAAGTGCATACTACCTAATCTCAATACTTATATACCTTGGCCAGGTATATGATTATTGAAGATAAGGCAAGTATGAAACTCTTAGATTGTTATCTTTTTGATTACTCTGATCAAGTAGTCATTTTGAAACAATCTAGAGAGTATAATGTAATAAAAAAGGAAAAGCTATGTGAACATACCCAACTAAAAGGAAAAGCTATGTGAACATTCTGAACAAAAAGGAAAAGCTATGTGAACATTCCCAACTAATAGGAAGAGCTATGTGAACATTCCCAACTAAAAGGAAGAGCTATGTGAACATTCCCAATTAATAGGAAGAGCTATGTGAACATTCCCAACTAATAAGAAGAGCTATGTGAACATTCCCAACTAAAAGGAAAAGCTATGTGAACATTCCCAACAAAAAGGAAAAGCTATGTGAACATTCCCAACTAAAAGGAAGAGCTATGTGAACATTCCCAAATAATAGGAAGAGCTATGTGAACATTCCCAACTAATAGGAAGAGCTATGTGAACATTCCCAACTAATAGGAAGAGCTATATGAACATTCCCAACTAATAGGAAGAGCTATGTGAACATTCCCAACTAAAAGGAAGAGCTATGTGAACATTCCTAACTAAAAGGAAGAGCTATGTGAACATTCCCAACTAATAGGAAGAGCTATGTGAACTTTCCCAACTAATAGGAAGAGCTATGTGAACATTCCCAACTAAAAGGAAGAGCTATGTGGACATTCCCAACTAATAGGAAGAGCTATGTGAACATTCCCAACTAAAAGGAAGAGCTATGTGAACATTTCCAACTAATAGGAAGAGCTATGTGAACATTCCCAACCAATAGGAAGAGCTATGTGAACATTCCCAACTAATAGGAAGAGCTATGTGAACATTCCCAACTAATAGGAAGACCTATGTGAACATTCCCAACTAAAAGGAAGAGCTATGTGAACATTCCCAATTAATAGGAAGAACTATGTGAACATTCCCAACTAATAGGAAGAGCTATGTGAACATTCCCAACTAAAAGGAAAAGCTATGTGAACATTCCCAACTAAAAGGAAAAGCTATGTGAACATTCCCAATTACATAGAGTTTGTTGAATGAACTTTCCTAAATGAATAAAGGATTGCTGAGTGAATTATCTCTGTTAGATATATATGTTTTTCTTTTGGTAAATATTCTTGGGTGATGATAGAAGTATGCTCTTTTATGCTTCTTCCTTTCAATAATATGGACATCATTTGTTAGGGGTTTATGCTTTGCATAAATATAAACATTGATAAGGTTGAATTAATGAAAGGAACTTTGTGTGGATTACAGAATCCATGATATCTCCATAATATTAAGATATTATGTGGATACTTGAGGGTATGATAAATGAATAAATATGTCCCTCCTTTTCCTGGGATTTCGAGAACGAAATCCTTGTTGGGGGTTTATAATTTGTAACATCCCTGACCTGGGTTATGTGTTAACCCTAGATGTTTTGCCTAATAAGGTTTATTAGATGCTTAATATTATCTTGGAAAAATTAATTATGGCTCATGAGAAACTTATGTTTCAATTTTGGTCCTTTTTGAACAATGTTGAAGCAATGTTTGCTTGTTTTGGACTAAAGTGCAAATTACCCAAGTTGAGGGGTTAAATTGCAAATGTTGCATGAAAAGATGTTCCTCTGATGTTGAGATATCATAAGGATGAATATGATGTAGTGGTATGGTTTTCACAAGCTTGGGCACTAAGATTAAGCTTGTAAAGCAATCTTTGTGCATTAAAACCTAGTTTTGGTGTAAAGTGCAATTTACCCAAAATCTAGGGTTCAGTATGCAAATTACCACTTCAATAAGGTCCCTAATGTTTCTTGGAATCATATAGAGTAAAGAAAATGAGAGGGACGCCTCATTTGAATTAAGTTGGAGGAGAGAGAATCTTGATATTTAAATAATCAAGATTTAATCCTAAGTGAAACCCTAATTTAATTTAGGGCAAAAATGAATGTATTAATTAAAGGGCCTTCAACCAAAATTAAAATGATTGAATTCAGATGAGTGTGGATGAGCTTAAAGCATTGCAAAGGAAAGAGCATATCCAAGGGAGTGGATAACTCACTCACAATTTTATATGAAAAAGAAATATCCACTCACATATGGATATTATTATAATATGATTTGAGGTGCTTAATTTTCTTTTCTTTAAATCATGGATAATTGAAGGGAATAAGAGGCCAAGAGGATAGCCTCGTCCCTAAGGAAGGAGAGGGGGCAAGTGGCAAAGGAATTGAGGGGATAATTCCTACTTTCTCTCTCCTAATTGAATTTTTTAAATAAAATTCACATATAAGCTCATTTATCCATAGAATGAAAGGGAATTTCAGATTCACTTCTTTCCCCTTGCTTGAAAAATGACCAAGGAGCTAGGGAGGACCAGGAGAATGACCCCCAACCTATTGCCCTTTTCAACCAAAAGCTTGAGGATGATCCTAGGGGGAGTTGCAAGAGCTTCATCCACCATTGTTGCCATGAGCTTGGAGCTTTGGAGCTCAATTGGAGGAAAGTTTTATAACTTGAACCCTTAATTTTATTATTGCAATCAATTCCTTATCAATTGGTGATCATTTCTACATTTCCGAAATTAAGTTTGGTTGATTGATGCAATCTTCATGGAAATGACAGTAGATTTTGTGCGTTTGGAGCTTGATGATGATGACATCATCATAAGCACACACCTCCCCAAATATCTAGGGAAAACGGTTTCAATGTTGGGACCAAACAGTTTCACAAAACCGTTTGGTGACCAAACGGTTTGCAAACTATTTGGTGGTTTGGGTCCCAAACCGTTTGGGATGCTTGACCGTTTGAGATGGTTGACCGTTTGAAGATATATGTTGTGGTGCTTGGATTTTGATCCAATAGTTTCAATTGGTTTGATCTTGAAGGTTTCAATTGTGAATGATTACTTAATTGCAAACCCTAATCGACTAAGTGCTGAATTTTCAATTGATTGAGATGATGGTTTGGGTTGATTGACCCAAATGGTTTCAAAACCGTTTGGGAATAACCCAAACGGTCTCAAGACCGTTTGGGAGTCACCCAAGACCGTTTGGAGGTCTAGGGTTAAGTATGGCTAAGTGTTTGAAGATCCAAAGATATGGTATCAACCCTAATCGGCTAAGTGTTGACTTTGCAATTGAATAAGTTGATGGTTTGGGTTGATTGACCCAAATGGTTTCAAAACCATTTGGGAATCACCCAAATGGTCTCAAGACTGCTTGAGGGTCACCCAAGACCGTTTGGAGGTCTAGGGTTGACCATGGTTGGGTATTTGATGATCTAAAGATACCAAATTGAATTGCAACTAAGTGTTGATTTGATAATCATCTAATGGTCCAAAACCCTAGTTGGATGTCATGGCTTTTGATGATGGAATGGGAAAATGGTCTCAAGACTGTTTGGAGATCAACCAAATGGTCTCAAGACCGTTTGGTGGTCATTCAAGACCATTTGAGGTCAGGTCATATCATGTGATGATGATAGTCATTGATTTCAATTGATTTGATTCCACAATGTCAACCATTGATGGATCCTCGATTTCAAACCCTAAGTGATGGTTTCTTGATTATCAAACCTAGTTCAATTGGTTTTGAAACCCTAAATTGAATGCCTAATTGAATGGTGATTTAGTGGTCCAATTGACGAATGCTTTAGTGATTCAATTTATAATTGGTCCATGGATTGAAACATTGAGTCGATTGAGTGCTGAAGTATCTTTTTGGTCCACGCGGTTTTGAGAAGGTTTGGTCCAAACGGTCTCAAGACCGTTTGAGTCCAAACGGTCTCCAGACCATTTGGGACCAAACGATCTCAAACCGTTTGGATACCCAAAGTGCAAACGATTTCAATACCTACCTTGTGCAATTGGTTTCAAGTATAACTTGTTCAATTGGTTTTCAACCAATTGATGTACGAGAACCAAGATCATTGAGGGTCTAAGTAATTAACTTTGTGAAGATCAACATGGTTAATCCATTTGAATATCTCATGTAATTGAAGGTCCAATATGGTGAGCCTATTTAGATACTTAATACATTTGAAGATTTCAATGGTTAACCCAATTGATCACTTTGTGGGATTGAAAGTTTAATTGGTCAATTCTTTTGAATTCCTTATATAATTGATGTTTTAATTGATTAGACCATTTGGACATCTAATATGATCAAAGGTCAATCAGCTATGTGTTTATTAAAGATGTATAACTATGATGATTGTGAAGGTTACCCCTAGCTATGTGTACTCAAGTGAAGAGTTGACCTAGATTAATCTTGGATTAGTTAACATCCTAAAGAGGATGATAGAGAGAATGAGAGAGATGAATGCTTATATAATTAAGCCCTAATTCTCTCATTATGAGTAAACTATGTGATAAGGGTTGATCCATAATAATGAGATCATGAAACCCTAATCAATGAGCCCTAACCCTAATTAGAGCAATGCTATGTGTGAAACCCTAATTAGAGCAATGCTATGTGTAAAACCCTAATTAGAGCAATGCTATGTGTGAAACCCTAATCTAGGGCAAAGATGAGTATTATCATAAATCCAGGGTGATGATGTAACCCTATCTTAGTGTAACAATGAAGGAAACCCTAATTTAATGGGGATTGTATATCCTAACCCTAATTTTGGTATTAGGAAAGAGAAACCCCAATTGGATGTGAATGATAAACCCTAATCCCTAATATGGGATAAAAATATATGAAACCCTAACATAGGGTTGTGCTACTAATTCTATGTGAAGTCCTATCACTGGATGATGTGTTGTGAAATCCTAATATCACATAATACTAGGTGAATCCTTGATATAGAAGGGTGATGATGTAAAACTCTATTGGAGAATAGTACTATGTGAAATCCACAAATGTATGGAATATTCTATGTGAATCCTCAAATTATAAATATGGAGAATACTATTCCTAAATAAGTTAAAAGGGTTGGATGATGGTAGTCATGGTGGTGTAAAACGGTCATGGTGATCTTTTGTAGCACGACCGTGCAAGGTAGCACGGCCGTGGTGGCTTCCCTTTGCACGGCCGTTTTTGGTTGCACGACCGTGGTGCTCTATGCTTGACTTGGAGTTAATTTGCAAGTGACCTAGCATGGCCGTTTTATAAGTTCCTAACTTAAGGATGAGTCCATAGTATTGTCAATGGTTGAATATTCTAAGTGAGTGACTAATGACCACTACCTTACTTGATAAATGTAATGAACTAATGCATAAAGTATTAGGATAAGTAATACCCTAATGCAAGCTAAGTGTATGAACACAAGTAAGATAAAGGTGTTGAGGGAAGTGATACATCAAGAAATGATAGATATCACATCCAACACCCCAAATACTGGTATATCTTGATGTGTTATAAGTCCAATATAATTGGATGAATGATACATGAGATGTGTCATATCAATGGTTACATTGATATGTAATGTACTCTGTTGAATGTATGATAATATGCTTTATGAAAAGGTTAATCCAAACCTATAAACTATGATGTAATCATATTCTGGCAAAGAAGAGAGAGAAACTCAAGCTATGTGTTAATAATTCATTTAATGATGAATGATGAGAATAAAGAATATGATTGAATACTTATGATTATTCATATTGATTCCTTGCTATGTGAACCCTGATACAGAGTAATGCTATGTGAAACTTTAATACAAGTCAATGCTATGTGATCCCTAATATAAGGTAATGCTATGTGTAATCCTATGACAAGTTAATGCTATGTAAACCCTAATACAGGGTATTACTATGTGAAATTCTATTACAAGATAATCCTATGTGAATCTCAAATATAGACTAATGGGTTATGAATGTATTAAGATAACGCTCATATTTCATGATATTGATATGTAATTGTGTCATGATTACTAATCATGCAGATATGTTGAGAAGATGAGCATAGCCAGGTATGGGCTATGATGCTTTGTTATTGAGAATGTTTTATAGGCTTTATAAGCCTTCATATGCTTTGTGTAATAAGAATCATTGAACTTTGTGTATTATGTCCAATACATTATGTAGCAAGAATCATGATGTTCTTGATCATATGATCTAAAGGTATGAAGTTACCTAATAAATGGTAACAAGTGTTCTATGATGAGATGAGGGTTCAAATACCCAGATTCTATAATCGTGATAATGAACTTGTTAAGAAGTGGAAATGTACTTGATGAGCTAAGGGACTAAGATCCCAACACTTTGTGAAAAGAGTATGGCTACAGGCCATGACTCCACAATGACAATGCCATGCATTAGATATAAGATCTAAGCCTGAAGAGAGTGAATGTTGTGGTAATGATTCTATAGTGAACAAATGTTATACATGTTCTTCATATTCCATAAAGGATAAGTGACATGTTGTTCTATCAAGTTATAGCTGCAATGCTTTTGATAAGGATAATGTTCTAATCTATTAGACATTATAATATCTGCTGTCAAATAAATATGATTCCTCTATTCATACTTATCTTCTTAAGATGCAATAATAATGTTTCTGGCGGAGAGTTATATCTCTCGCTGGGGCAATTTACAATTGTCTCACCCCTGTGGGAATCATATTTTTAGGTGGATGCAGATGAGGAGGCAGGAATCCTTCAGTAGGTGAAGGACAACAGCAGCAGCAGCAGGGACAGCAGTGAAGTCTCAAGTGGAGACACTGGTTGTGATGCCTTGTATAGATGTAGATAGAGTCCTATATGTCGTCTCTGTACTCTCAGGTCCTCGGAGTAGTAGTTAGTGCTTTCGAGATTTTGGCTCAGTGCCTCGAGATTTTATATTGCCTGTGTTTAGCTTGACAGGACAATTAATGCTTGAAATTCCCAAAAGGAGATGAAACAGAATATGTACCTTTGAACAAAAATGTAACTATGTTACTTTGGTTCTATGTGAGAAAGGTTTACTTTGATGGATCTCTTGATAAAAAGGTTTTAATTTTTAATGATTTTTGGTAATCCGCTGCTTAGTTAACGCTTCCGCATTAGTTAATTATGATTTCATGAGTTGTATGCCACACTTTGGGTCTCTATCAGAGATGATGGAACCGGGTACGCCATGCAAACACACTATCTCTCTGATATACAACTCAGCTAAGTCTGAAACCTTAGCAGTGGTCTTTAGGGTAAGGAAGTGTGCTTACTTGGTAAGGCGATCTACCACAACCCATATAGCATCATGACCTTTCTTAGTCTGAGGTAGACCCACCTCAAAATCCATGGTGACCTGCTCTCATTTCCATTTTGGAATCTCTATGGTGTTCAACCTTCACCATTTGGCATGTAAGATAGCTGGCCACATATGCCGCAATGTCTCTCTTCATTCCTGGCCACCAAAAAAACCTCTACATGTCCTTAAACATCTTGGTAGTTCCTGGGTGCACTGTGTACTTAGAACCATGAGCCTTTTGTAGGATACATTCCTTCAACGGTGAATCTTTAGGAACCCATATGCGATTCTCGAATCTGATCCCCCCGTCTATTCCCAATGAAAGATGAGTTTGTGGCTTCTTCATCAAGCCCTTCATCTTGCCAAGTTCTACACTGGCCAACTATGCTGCTACAATCTCACTCAAAAATTTTGACTGTATCTGGATGTTGGCCAATCAAACTCGATCATCTAACGGTTAGGGAGACTACTCTACCAGCTCTTCTAAACTCTTCCACTAACTGGACAAAACAGTTGCACACCTGAGCTGTTTCTAACTCAAAGCATCTACTACGATATTCGCCTTTCCTGGATGATAAGCGATGGTGAAGTCGTAATCCTTCATGTACTCCATCCATTGTCGTTGTCATAGGTTTAAGTCTTTCTGTGTGAGGAGGTATATGGTCAGTGAGGATCTCAAAAGTAGCACCATACAAGTAATGCCGCCAAATCTTCAATGCATGGATGACAACAGTCATTTCTAAGTCATGTGTTAGGTAATTCACCTCGTTGGGTTTGAGTTGTCAGGAGGCATATGCAACCACATGCCGATTCTATTCCAACACACATCCAAGTCCCATCTTTGATGCATCGATAAAAATCATGAAACCCTCATTTCCTGATGGTAGGGTCAAAACTGGTGTAGTGGTTAGCTTCTCCTTCAGCTCTTGGAAATGAGCCTCACATACATCAAACCACACAAACTTCACATCTATAACATCCCAGGATTTGAAGCCTCACATAAGTTGATCTTAAAAGGAATGATTGGACTACCCATATCACCAAGGTGCACCTCCTTTTCTGGGAGCCCATCACTAAAGAACTCCATAGTTAAGCGTGCTCGGCTTGGAGTAGTACTAGGATGGGTGACCAGTCGGGAAGTTCATCCTAGCTTGCGCGTCAGTGTGGACAAAGTGCGCAGTTAAGGCTAGTGGTGGTTTGTGGCGCCAGTCGTCATTCCTAAAACTCTACTAGAGTTGTGGGTAGTGGTCCCAAGCATTACAAATGGTATCAGAGCCAATTCCCCTCCAGTTGGCGGGGTCCACATGGGCATGGCATGCCATTCTTGAGTCGTGCGGTCCATGCATGTAGGAAAGTGTTGTCCATGGTTGACGTAGCCACCCTTGCGCTGGTATTCCGTGATCGAGAGATGGGTGTCCATGGGCTATTGTGGGTCTGCACTGAAATGGGGAAGAGATTATGAGGCCTTATAGTTGAGCCTTGACAAGGACGTCAAGAGTCTAAGTGGGGGAGATTGTAACATCCCAAGATTTGAAGCCTCAGATAAGTTGATCTTAAAAGGAATGATTGGGATACCCATATCACCAAGGTGCACCTCCTTTTCCGGGAGCCCATCACTAAAAAACTCCATAGTTAAGTGTGCCCGGCTTGGAGTAGTACTAGGATGGGTGACCAGCCGGGAAGTTCATCCTGGCTTGCGCGTCAGTGTGGACAAAGTGCCTAGTTAAGGCTAGTGGTGGTTTGTGGGGCCACTCATCATTCCTGAAACTCTACTAGAGTTGTGGGTAGTGGTCCCAAGCATTACAACATCCTTCTGAGTCAACATGGTCAAAGGCAAGGTGGTTTTTGAGAAATCCTTGATGAAACGCCAATAATACCCAACCAACCCCAAGAAACTACGAATTTTTGAGGGATTCTTTGGTGCAGGCCAATATCGAACTACTGACACCTTAGATGGATCTATGGTAATCATTTCTCCTGAGATGATGTGTCCGAGGAACATTACTCGGTCTATCCAAAACTCACATTTGGAGAATTCCCCGTAGAAGTTCTGCTTTCTCAAGATATCAAGGACCTTACTTAGGTGGTTTCGGTGTTGATCTATGTCATCCGAATAAACCAGTATGTCATCTATGAACACTATGAAAAATGAGTCAAGGAAGGGTTGAAACACACTATTCATAAGGTTCATGAAAACACTGGGTGCATTGGACTACCCAAAAGGCATAACCACAAACTCATAGTGGCCATAACGTGTTCTAAAAGTTGTTTCTGGGATGTCCTCATTCTTAACTCTCAACTGGCGGTAACCTGGTCTTAAGTCAATCTTGGAAAAGACTTGAGCAAACTTTAATTGGTCAGACAAGTCATCTAACCGGGGTAAAGGCTATTTGTTCTTAATGGTATCCTAGTTAATCATTTAGTAGTCTATGCACATTCAGAGGGAACCATCCTTTTTCTTTACAAAAAGAACTGGTGCTCCCCATGGTGATGTTCTAGGGTGGATAAAACCCTGTCTAGCAATTCCTGCAAATGTTTCTTCAACTCGAGAAACTCTACAGGGGCCATCCTATAAGGTTCTCATGAAATAGGGCTTGTCTCGGGAGCTAGCTCTATGGAGAAATCTACCTCTCTCTCGGGAGGAATCCCGGGTAGATCATCTGGAAAAACATCTGCATAGCTCCTAACTACCTCTATTCTTCTATGGGTTGTACCATGGGTTCTGGCTTGGTGACTACTACCAGGAAAGCTCGAAACCCTTTACTCATTATCTGATCTGCTTTTAAGGCTGACACATACAGGCTGGTGGTGGCATCTTTCCTTCCCCTAATGATGAAAGGCGGGTGATCTAGTTTCTTAATGATCACTTTCTTCTCCCTACAATCAATATTGGCCCTATAAGTATAAATTCAGTCCATATCAATGATCACATCAAAGTCATTCATATCAAGAAGGATAAAGTCTGTAGGAAACTCATGATCTCGATATTTCATAGGTATCACTAGAGTTTTCAAAAGAGATGTAAAGATCCGACCACTCGGGGTTGTAACATCTAAGACATACCCTAAATCCTTGATATCCAAACAAAACATAGTTGTGAGATTTCTCGAAATGAAAGTATTAGTGGATCCATAGTCAAACAAAGCTTTGACATTGTGTCCCATGACTTCAAGCATGCCTATATTATTTTTTGTCATACATTAGCCCATTACATGCTTAACTTAAAACATAAAAGAAAACTCTAAGGGTTATTACCCTTGGTCAACCGATTAGCATTTGCTTGAGCCTCCTCATTGTTAATAGAAAACACTCGAGCTTGTCTTCTTTCTCCAGCAGGTGGGGCGACTGTTGTAGGTGGGGCTTCCATAGGTGGGGCTGCTACTGGTGGGGCTGCCACCAATCCTACTCCTCTTGGATCTAGCAGAGGACAAGTAGCTTGGAGATGTCCTTCTTGTTGATAATGGTAGCAGACCTTCTTCTTGTAGCCGCACTCACCTGTATGCCACTTTTCACAGGTGCGACATTGAGGTCGGTTGTTCTCTTGACAGGATTTCCCTTTTCGTCCATGTTTTCCTTTGGCATGACGACGCCCTTGTCCCTTCTTGTGGTTGTTCCTCTGACATTGGGTTCCTTCAGTGCTACCCAAATATCCCTTAGGTGGATTTTGAGCAGGCATCACTGTCCTCTCCATGTCTAAAGTAGTGTTGTAAGCTTCGATGAAGGTTTTAGGTTTACTTGCCATCACATGGGGCTTGATGGTAGGGTGAAGACGCTCTATTAAGTGATCCACCCTTCTTTCCTCATCCATCATATGCCCAAAATGCTCCAGTATTCGAAACATGTGCGCAAAGTCATCCACAGATGAGTTTCCTTGTGTCATGTTGGTGAACTCCCTTTCCTTTTCCTTCTTAGCTAAGACAGGGATGAATCTGGCAGTGAAGATTGTCTTGAAGTCAGCCCATGCCATTAGTTCTTCAGTCAGATCTCAGCCTCTGATGTGTGTCTCCCACCATATCTTGGCTGCTCCTTCCAGGAGGTGAGCAGCAAAGAGGACCTTCTTACTTGGTTGTACCTCAAGCATGCATAATCCATTCTCAACTACAAGCATCCACGCTTCTGCCTTGTCGACCACTTCAGACTTATCTTCTCCCTAGAACTTCTCGATGTTAAACTTGACAAAGTCCAAGACGGTGGCTCCCAGTCGAGGACAAATAGGAAGCAGCTCACCATTCTCACCTCTAGGTATATCTCGGAGGGCCAAAGATCTAATGGCCTCCGTCAACCTCTTCTGTTGCTCCATCCACAAAGCATCAGGGGTGTGGATCATCATGGTTGGTTGTGGACCACCATCTTGGTCCTCTTCCATCTTGTCCTCCTCCTCGTATACATGTTGTTCCTTATACCCATGGTCTTCCTCTTGGTCAAGGTTGCTGAAGGGTATCAGGTCAGGGTTGGGGACCTCATGAGGGGTTTCTTTAGGTCTCTTCCTCTTCTTTGAGGAATCTCCACCGTGGTTCCTCTTCCTCTTCTCGGAAGATACTTTTCCCCTGTGTGAAGGTCCACCACCATTGGTGGTATCTGGGATAGCCACAGTCTTCACGTGAGCCATTTGCATAAGCATACAAATAGACATTTTAGTCTATACCTTTAAGCTAACTTATGTCTATGACATCTTATTACATATCTTTTATTAGTTTGATGGAGGATTCATTAATCCTTAACTTACTTACCCATACCACATGAGGGTGAGGAAGAGAGAGAAAAACCATAACTCTTAAAAATCTTTAATAGAATGTGTGATGAGAAGGGATGAATAAGATGAGAGAGTCCTAAAGGTATCTTATTTCGAGTCAGATCCTAAGACATTGGCTAGGAAGTCACATTGATTCGTGAGTCCTCGTATTCTGACTAGTGGTGCGGAGGAAAATATTGCCATCTTGTGGACGTGATCCATTTTTGGATACCTCTATCTTTCATAAAATCGTCTAATAATTCCCTTGGGTTCTATAGAGTTTGTAAAATTTAATAATTATTAACAAATAAGTGAGGAACCTAAGCTATGATACCAAATGTAATGACCCCGCCTCCCGATAACCCCCAATTAAGGGAGACCAAGAGGTCAGAGCTGTGATCCCAATTTCTGGATCAAAGGTTCGACAAATAAAGACTATACTGAAAAGCCGTAAAAAAAAACTTTTTGCATACCTTTTGAAAAACTTGGATTACTAAACTTCTATCCAAATATGGATACTATTCTAACTAATCCTCCTTGCACTTTAATTCATGTATTCACAATATGCCAATTTACTGTTTGTCCTTTTGGGTTTGTACCTAAAATTCTAACAAACGAAACGTCGGTCAGCATAAATGAATATGCTGGTATGTGGGGGAATATAGAAATTGTGCAACTATGATAACAATGTAATCAACCAAATATCATTGAATTGACAAGATTATGTTTTAAGCAATACTACTCAATCCTTACTTATCCCCTATCTCTGTTCTATCCCTACAACGGACTTGGATACTACCTCTCTCACATGGTAGATCCTTAACCCCATGGCCCTACCTCACAGGTAGCCAATACTTAGGGTTGTGGAGTCGCATGGCCCTACCCAAAGGTAGCCCAATCCCTGACTCGAGGTGACTTTATGGACCTACCCCATTGGTAGCCATGTATTAAGGCATCCAATGACTTGATGGACCTACCCATGGGTAGAAATGTACTAGGTCAATCTATCAAGCTACAGAGGGGACTAGGATCTAAGCTAGTAGGCACATATCTTAGGTGATAGTCATATCCACATTATAGTTTGCAAAAATTAAATTCATCCAATAGTTTAATTCAAGTCACCGATGAAAACTTCAGAAATCCTCATAAACTAATTCGAGATATTCATAAGCGTAACCACATACATGTAGTTGTTTTTTTGGTGACAGTTGCAACTAAGAAGAGAAACCCAATCAAGCAAGAAAATATGCACAGAAATCCTAAAATAAACGTACAAGCTTCCTTTCATCATTACTTATCCAAACTCATCTTGTTTCTTAGGATTTCTATTCCAATCTTAAGGTTTCCTTTGATATTAGGGTTTTGCCTCCACTTTTAGTATTACGAACCCTAATTCAACTAAACTACATAAAAACCTTAAAATTCTCATCTTAATACTCCTAATAGACTTAGGATCATTATTTAGTAACTTATTTCCTTAATTAGAAATAAACATGGGTTTTCACCTTTTTCACCCTAAATTAGGGTTTCTATATGTATTATCCTTCATTTATAGATTAAAACCCTGAATTATTCAACTTTGCATGCAAAACAGATTGAACCTCTATTTTTATATTCAACATGTTAATACTTATCAAATTAACCTATTAAACCCCAAAGATTCATCCTTTATACTCAATTAGGGCTTCCAATTACCTTTTAATACCTTTTTATATCAAATTAATGCAATTTTGCAAAAAGATACATAACTAGGTTACCAAACCATTTTTATATTGTTCCTTGTATTTTTCTAAGAAACTTTCATATATAAACTTTTCTCATCAGAGTTTTCTAGCAACAGATATGATTTTTGCAAGAAAAAGCATTTTTCTGTAATTTCAATTAGAGAGGGTGAATTACCAATTTTTTGCAGTCGTTCGATCAATGCACCGCTGGTCCTCCCTTTAGATCTGATATTCTACATCACACACCTCCACTTCATGAGGTAACTTAGCGTGTCGGCCGTGGGATTGTTGGATCTCCTCGCAAGTCCACGATGATCCTTGATCGCACGGTATTTGCTCTTCGTCCTCTTCGTTCCTTGTTGTTCGAATTGCGGCGATGTCGAGGCGGAGCCCTCACCAGAGAGAGAATGATTGAGCGAGCGAGAGAGAGAGCTGGGGCTTGGGAAGTAGTCGTTAGGTTTCATGAGGGTGAGAGGAAGCGAGTTGGGGTCCTTATATAGGACTAGGGGGAATCCTATTAGGGTTTCTTATCCCCTCCGCCAACTGTTCTTCAAACCAATTGGGCGTTTCCTCAAGACACGATAAAAGCTTTCCAACCCAGGGTCAAGAAGCTTCATTTCCTTCTCCCGGACCCAATGGAATACTTTCCATGAGTGCACATGCGCTGGTTTGAGAGAAAATTGAAGGGGAAAGTTCCCCCTATACTCGGCCAGAGTCCGAGTTTCCCTAGAACTCGATGATGAGCGGTACCCATTGGATCAAGATCCAATCGCCCACATCTCACGCGTTCAAGCAAAATGAAACAATTTTCCTATTTTTCAAGATAAAACACATTTTTTAGGATAATTTGAAAAAGCCATAACTCTCAATTCGTAACTCCTTTTTATGTCAAATTTTATGGGAATCTCATTTATGATTTAATCTCCCATTATGCTAAAATGAGGATCATTATCTAAATAAAACATGTCTTTTTCTTTAGTTTCAATTTAACACTTAAATATTTATATTTTCCACATATTTCCTCTTTCCCTAGCCATTATATTATTATCCCGAGTTCCTTGAACCTCAACTTAGCCTTTTATTCTTCTTTTATCTATTTTCTTATTTATTCCTTTATCCAATTGAATTCCTTTTTCTTTTCTTTTTCTCTTTCTCTCAATTGGGCTCAATAGCCAATAAATCCCATTAAGAAAACAAACAAGGCTATTATGCACGAAAATCATTCAAATAAAACCATTAAATCAACCATTGATTTCATTTATCTTTTAAAAGGAGATTTGACAATCTCATTACATGGTTTAGGAAAATGGGGTTATAACATCGATAATCACATAACATTAGAACCATCCATGGTAAGGATATAAGAAAACTTGTTTACTTTTGGGGTTTAGGGTTTCCACTTTTTGTCGATTAGGGTCCACAAGGTTAGGTTCAACCAACAATGTTAGAACCACCACCCTCCACCATCCTAGAGTGTGTTAGGATTAAGAAACATCATTAGAGAAGATTGGAGTGTTGGTATGTATGCCCCGAGAGCCAATCATGTGATGATTGGAGTGAGGCATTAGATACTTGATTTGATAATTTTAAAGGTAATTATATCTATTATGTTTGTACTAGTCATGCGATGATGACACATACATAAGTACATGTCTAAAGATTAATGTTACTCAATGACATCTTCCTTCAGGTTGTGGACCTAAATGATGAGATCATATGTATGATAAGAGTACATACATTCTTGTTATGTCCCTAGTCAGTTATTACTGTGGAAGAAAAATAGACAATAGTAATACATAATACTAGAGTGTATGTTGACTGATGACAGAGCCTCATTAGTCATGATATGTGATATAAAGTCAAGCACATAGATACATGTTAGTGAACAATGTATCAGACAGACCCACCATGAGAGTGATACATGGAAACCATGGAATGGTAGTCAAAATCATCTCTCATTGTGATGGCGGTGATTGTAGTTCTTAGATCCAAAATCACTACACTCATTACATGTCATTGGGTACACTTTGACATTATCAAATGCAGTCCTGAAACATGGGTTGTTATAACGGTGATGATTGTGTGACTTTGACACATGGGGATTGACTATGAGTGATAGAGATGGGATTTGTCCCTCCTATTAGAGATTGATATCTAGGGCCTTTGATAAGAGAGACTGAGAGTGTATGTCTATACCCATGTGATTTAATGTATGATATGTGAACTCACATGCATCTCAGATAGTCTGCTCCAGTTCAATGAAAATGGATTGAATGCTGAGAGGATGGCGATTCCATGCCTTGAGTTCAATATAGATATCAGAGACAGAGGAACTATACTATCACGGTAACACTATTCACATATTATAGGTTAAAGTTGTTCTCCAACTTTCATAATTACTTGGATAGAAATGATGTGTGACTAGGGACAATTATTTTCTTGTGATGTCATTAGTTGTTATGGACATTCACTGCCAACGTAATTATGGGCCTATAGGGTCACACATATAGGTTGCACTTGGATTAAAGGAGTATATTCATGAATGATGTTTAGATTGAATGCTAAAGGTGTTTAGGCATTCAATTAAACAACAGATCAACTGAATGGACTCAGAATTATCAAGTTCAAGTGTTGGACTAACTAATTGGAGTGTCAGGTAGATTGGAATGGATTACTAAAGTGTTTAGGTATTCAATTCACATACCAACAACTGACTACACTGCCAAAGAACCATCTCAAGTGTTGACACAGGCGTCTAGGGTGCCAAAAGGCCATCTCAAGTGTTGAGTCGGGTGTCTGGTTTGTTATGATGGTTGGAATGAAGTTGGGTGCCCAAACTGAGGTGAACTGACTAGTTCATATTGATGAACTGACAGGTTCATACTGATGAACCAATCAGCTCGGCTAGGCTCGGCTCACCAGACGACCATATGGGTGTGTGAGACTACCATCTCGCATGTGTAAGATCGCTCTGTTAGTCCTAGGAAGGTTGTAGATATTTTCCCAAATTCGTTTTGATTGCACTATACTGGTTGTGTAAGAAAAAATTGATGTTTAATATTGATTCGAAGAAAATTGGCAATTCTATGTGCAATGAGGAAACTATAGAAGCACGAGATGACCATTTTGCAGTGCGAGACAACCGTCTCATGGTTCATAGATTACTAAACATTTATGTTTCCATACCCTTCTACTCCCACATCAACTGGGAACCCTGACCCTAACCTCTACTATAAATAGAGGGGTATTGGGGTCTTTCCAACACACACAATTGGGATCAATGGCCGTGACAATTGTTTTCCTCTCTGGTTGTGGTAACCAATAGAGATCCCAAGCAAGATCTACCCAACTAGGGAGGGATAGCAAGGGAGGAGCAACTAAGATCAGTTGTTGTGGGAGAGCATGTCGGTGACTAGTACGCTGACAGAAGGAGACAACTCCTTCCCGTTGGCACTGGAAGTGCAATGTGGAGTTACCGGTGGTCCGCGTAGACTACTCTAGAGGTAGGAGTCCTTTGGATGCTACTAGGAGGACGCTTTCAGCATGCAGTCTGTGGCAAGTCCACGGAGCCACTGCATGAGCTATTCTAGTTTGCCATCCGTGGTGAAGACCAAGAGATGCACATACACTATCCAAGATTGTCATTGTAGGATTATGTCGTTGGACTTGATCCATGACCAATTATAACCTTGCAAGCCTTCCTTCCTAGATACATTGTTGTTGACAAGATTTTGCTATTTTTGTAAAACAAGCAAATACATTTTTTTCCACTGCTTATATCTGTGCCTGATTTCCCAACAGTGGAATCAGAGCCCTGTCAATTGATGTGATCGAATTTAGTTTTTAATTTATAATTGCATACGATGCAAACATTAAAATGATTAATGTGCATATCCGATTAAATACTACATACGATCACAATTAATACATATATATGTATATATATGATATAATATGCTATCCATATGCTTCACCGTAATTTTTTTTTGATGGTGGATGTATGTGGTTATAGCCAAAACCCCAGATCTATGTGTGCATGGTTGTGGTTTATTTCTTTTATAAATCGGTCTACATACTGATACCCTCTCTCTTTTCTAAATGTAAATTAATGCTCTTCTTCCTATTTCCCCTTGAATGTAACTCGAGGTTTCCCTTTTACAATGTAAAGAAATATGATAGTTTAATTTATGCATCATCTTGAGAAGATGTTCTACATTGGACAAACTGACCGTATGGAGGACTGAGGAGGCCAGACGACAAGAGGTGAATTGATCAACTGGTGGACCAACTGTCTAGTTAGAGACCAAAAAATCATTTCAGGATCCCAACCGAGCAACCAAAAGGTGAGCTGACTGGTATACATGTTAAACCGATCAACTTGGATTGGAGAAAGCACATATCTTCATCAACAATAGATTGCATGTGATGTGGACCATAGGTGGTGGAAATTCCATGTGGCTCCAAGGAATTGCATTAGACTTTCCATAACCATCGCTCGTACATTTCTGATTGCATGTTTACATTATGGTTATAGAATGTATATGATACGTACTATAGTATCTGGTGATTGGATATGTATATGTATTTATATACAAACTACCTCAATTAAAATATCAAGGTCTAAGATACCTTCCAAAAGTAGCACACATGAAAAACTTGACCGACCAAGTATAGGTTGCGCTAAATCATGGTGCGCCATCTATATCGTGGAAGTGTGATGGTAGATATGTATGTTCTGCTAAATAGGGTGCATATTCTATCATGTTGGCTTTTGGGTCGGGCTTGATTGGTGATTCATAGAGAGTCTGGTCCCATAGGCATGCAGATGATCATGGAAAGTCCTTACACATATCATCTATCCAAGAGTTGCATATGATGGAATTAACATAATTCCCTACCTTGATAATTGACTATGGACGATGGCCGGGTAATAGTTGAACTGTTTTTTATCTTGGCCCACTAGAATATTGTACACTACAATATTCCGAATTGATATTGTGGGCTATCAATTTCAGAAGAATAGTGGGAGCGATAATTAATTAAAAACCTAATCAAAATCATCAAATTTATCAAATCAAATTAAAAATATTTTGAAAAGTTGTAATATTTCTTTGTAGAATCAAATGTCAAATACAAACACATTTAAATTGTGACTGTTTCACAGTGTGAAATGACTGTCTCGTGATCTGTAGATTCCAGACATTCATGTTTCCAGATCCTTCTAGTCCCACATCAACTGGGATTCCTGATCGTGCCCTCTACTATAAATAGAGGGGTATTGGGGGCTTCCCAACACACACAATTGGGATCACTGGCCTTGACAATTGTTGTCATCTCTGGTTGTGGTAACCAATAGAGAGTCCAAGAAAGTACTAGCTGACTAGGAAGGGATAGCGAGGGAGGAGCAACGGAGATCAATTGTTGTGGAAGAGCATGTCGGTGACTAGTACGCTGACAGAAGGGAAAACTCCTTCCCGTTATCTATGGAAGTACAATGTGGAGTTCTCGATGGTCTGTGTGGACAATTCTAGAGGAAGGAGTCCTTTTTCTACTTCTAGGAGGATGACGTCAACATGCAGTTCATGGAAAGTCCATAGGAGCTTCTATAGGAGTTGTTAAAGTCTGCCAACTGTGGTGAAGACCAGGAGCTGCACAGATACTGTGCAAGATTGTAATTTCACGATGATGTCGCTGGACTTGTTCCAGGACTAGGTATAACCTTGCAACCCTTCCTTACTGGATACATTTCTACTGGTTTATGGGAAACATGCAAATAATTTTATTTTTGTTTCCGCTGCCTATATCTGTGCCTGATTTCCCAAGATGAAGATCATACAAAACAACATGATACATATATATACATGATTAACATGAAATGTTCATATATTTTTCATAACCACCTACCATCACCACATGTTAACCACTTAGGCACATAGGTCATGACTGTTGGTATGTACACCCAAAGAGCCAACCATATGATGATTGGGATATAACATTAGATACCTGATTTGATAATAATAAAGTCAAGTTTCCAATTTTTTTGTATATTCAGTTATGAGATAATGAATAACATAATAAATGTCTAGATAATTATATTACTTAATTACATATGTCTTCAAGTACATGACTTGGAAGAATGAGATCATATGCATGTTAAGAGTATATACATTCTCATTATGTCCCTGATTGGTTGTTATTTTGGAGGGTACATAGACAATAATAAAACATAAGATCAGAGTGTGAGTTGGTTGATGACTGAATTTCATTAGTCATGATATGGCAATATCAAACCAAGCATACATATACATGTTAGAGAATAGTGTATTAGATAGACCCACCGTGAGACTAATACATGGAAGCCATCATCATGGAAGTCATAGTTAGCTCTCACAATGATGGTGGTGGTTGTGGTTCATAGATATGAAATCACTACACTCATCACATGTCATTGGGTACACTTTGATATCATCAAATGTAGTCCTGAAACATGAGTTGTTATAATGGTGATGATTGGGTGACTTTGACACATGGGGACTGACAATGAGTGATAGACATGGTATTTGTCGCTCCAACAAGAGTATGATATCCAAGGCCTCTTGATTAGCGATATTGAGAAAAGTATGGACATATGTATGTGAGTCAATATATGATATTGAACTTATGTATATCTCATGTAGTCTTCTCTAGTTCAAGGAACAAGATTGAATAATAATAAGGATGACTTCTCCATGCCTCTAGTTCAATCTGGGTATCAGTGACAAATGAACTATATCAACATTGTAACACCACAAATAGATTGTAGGTTGAAGTTTCTCCCCAACTTTCCATTTCACTTGGGTAGCAATGATGTGCGACTAGGTACCACTGTTTTCTTGTGATGTCATAAGTTGTTATGGACATTCACTGCCAATGTGTATATATGCAATTTACATGCATCACCAGAAAATCAGTTTTTACAGTGGATCTGAAGCATGGTTATGGCCAAAGCCTCATATCTATATGTGCATGGTTTTGGTTATTTATTCCTATTGTTAATCGGTCTGTGTACATAGACTCTCTCTCCTTTCCCAATGTAAATTAAACTCTTCTTCTTATTTCCCCTCAAATGTAACTCGTGGATTTCACATACATAATGTAATAAGAAATAGGATAGTTTTAATTTATGTTTTGATGTGAGATGGTGATCTACACAAAGGCAAAACGACCTGCTCGTGTGTGTACCCAATCAACTGGAGAACCAAGGAGGCAAGATGGCAGGAGGACGAACCGATCGATTGGCGGCCCAACCGATCGACTGGAGGTGTCGAGATGCTGCTTGGGTCAGAGAACCAAATAATTGCTTTAGAAGTGCCCAACTGAGCGACCGGGAGGCGAGTCGATCGATTCAAGAGTTGAACTGATCAACCTGGATTGGTTCAAGCATAGATCTTCACCAACAACAGGTTGTATATGATATGGACAATAGGTGGTAGTAAGTCCTTGTGTCTCCAAGGAATTACATTACTTTGGCCATAACCATCACTTCTGTGTTTTATTTATTGCATGTTCTCATTTGTGGTAATAGCATGTATATGATATGTACTACATATGTGGTGATTGGTTAAAGTATATTTATTTATGCATAAAAACTCCATCAATAATAATATCAAGTCTTAGATACTTTCCAAAGCGGACCACATGAAATGCTTGATTGACCAAGCATAGGTTCTGCCTCCGTGGGGTGCGCCGTCTATCTCATGGAAGTGTGATGGTAATAGTGTAGGTTCCACCTCCGTGCATTATTATCGTATCGAATTTTGGGTCAAGCTTGACTGGTGATTCTTAGAGAGTCTGGGGCCAAAATCATGTGCATAAGTTTATGGCAAGGGGTTGTGCATATCATCTATCCAGAATTGCATATAATGCAATTGGCATGAGTTGCCTACCTTGATGGTTGACTATGTTTGCAGTGTTGATCGGGCCATAGTTGAATTATCTTGTATCTGGCCCACTAGAATATTGTACATTGCAATATTTTGAATTGATATTGAGGGATATAAATTTAAATAAAATAGTGGGAGAGATAGGTAAATAAAAACCTAATTAATATATAGGTAATTAAAAACCTAATTAATATCATTAAATTTATCAAATCAAACCAAATAAAAAATGTTTCAAAAAAGTTTGCAATATATCTTTGTAGAATCAAATATCAAATAAAAAACACATTCAAATTGTGATGTGTCCTTTAGAAGCACAAAACAGGATAAATTTGGTTAAGGACTTTGAGAAATGTTCGCATCTATGAGCGAAAGCACTATGTCTTTGATGAACCAATGCGAGAGGAACCCACTCCAAGAGCGCCTAAGGCTAAATGGATGCCTATTGAAAGCATGCCAATGATGCCATAGACATTTGAATACATAATGCTCTATTGCATGAACTATGAGTTGCATGAACAACATGAAGACATGCACATTCTCAAGATGGTAACACATCTTAAAAATCATGTAAAGCATAGAAGATATAATGTCTCCTAAGTGTTAATTTAGTGCAAACTGACAAAGGGAGATCCAGTAGAACCCCATGTGCTCAATGTAATTGGACATGTGGAATGACTGAGATTTCTCTTAGGTGAAGAGTTGACCATGAATATGATTATGCAAGCACTGCATGAATCAAATAGTCAGTTTATCAAATGCTTGGAATGTTGATGCCAATGCAAGGAAGAAGAAGGAAAAAATTGTGATGGTGATAAGTGGAATTGAGTCCTAGGGCTAATGCAAGGCTAAGAAGTGTTCTAAGGCTAAGCTTAAGTCCAAGTATTCCACACTCAAATAATGGAGAAGGGTAAGTGTAAAAGGAATCTATCCTTTTCACTTAAAGTATAAAGAAAAGAAAATGCCATCATTGTCACTTGTCTGGACATTGGAAAGAATTATCCTCCTTATAGAGGATCTCAGGAAGAAGATGACGATAGACATCTCTACTTCAGGACCTGAGAAGAAGTAAGATAGACCATGTGGAGTAAGGGTTTCTACCCATACAGTTGGGAATTGTCATTCATGGGCACATAATTGAATTAGAGAATTGACATTGTGTAGTTTCCAAACATCATACGTTTTGTGTGACAAGAAAATTATGATAGTTTATGTTAATTCCCTATGTCTCACAAACTATACTTGATCGTCGTATAGAAAAATGTGTATGACATATATTGAATGACCTGATAACTCAAACAATAAATACCTATATCATTGTCATCTAGAATACATAAATGAGAAATACATTTGTAGCATTCATATGATGGTTATCTAGACTCTTTTGGTATTGAACCAATAGAGACATGTATGTCTTATTTGTTGTTCTATATGAAAATAGTATCTTCACTAGATGTAGTGGGAGATCGACTATTCCATTAGGACTAGTACATACTAACTGGATGAATGGAAAATGTAGTTACAAGTACCTCAATATATTTACTGATATGATAAGTAGATATTGAAATTTGTATTTAATGAAATACAAGTTTGGATCTCTTGAAGTGTTCAATAAGATCATAAATTAAGTACGAAACCAAACTGGTAAAAGTATTAAGATACCTTGATATGATCGATGTTGAAATACATAAACCAAGAGTTTGAGGACCTTCTGGGAGATTAGGATAGTGTACCATACTGAATTGCACCTGAAACGTACAGATGTGTCAGAAAGAAGGTATCATTCCTTGTTAAGTCATGGTGAGATTATCAACAAAATCTAGCTAATCTTACAATTTCTTTTGGGCACATGCTTAAACACTAAACAATGTACCGTGTAAAATGGTTCAAAAGACACCATATGAGATATGGCAGGGGAAGTGTTCCAATGAGTATTTTGTAGTTATTAGGATTGAAGGCTTATATAATAAAATAGTTTCTTAAAAGTCTTTATACACAAATCACATGAATGTTATCTTGTTGAATACTACCTATATTCTAGGCCGACAACAAAATGTTTGTTGCTAGGATGTCTGAATTCCTAAATGGAAATTAGTTCCAAAGGAATTAGTGGGAGTAAAAGTAGATCTCAAAATGTTCAAGACAAACAAGAAAAACATTGAACCTAAAGAGGTACAACAAGGAACAAGGAGAATCACAAATTTTTGTGTAATCTCAAGTTCCTTATGTAAACACAAAACTTGTAGTTTTAGTAGAACGCCTTGAGTTTGAAAGATTATGATATCTTATAACTCAAGAAGGCGGTATGTTGATCATAGTGATGAGTCAACTACCTACCTAGATACTATTGAGGAACCAGATTCTAAAAAATGGCTTGAGGCCATGAGATATATGTTGGACTCCATATAAATCAACAAGGTATGACCTTGGTGGATACATCTAAAGGGGTAAAACCCATAGGGTGCATTTGGATGTTTGTAAGAAGGACAACATGGAAGGGTAGATTGGTTGCAAAGAGTTTCAAACTAGTTAAAATTGTTGAATGTGATGAAGCCTTTCACCGGTTACCATGGTTAAATCCATCTGCATCATGCTTGCTGTTGTGGTTTGTTATGACTGTGAGATTCATCATATGGATGTTAAAACCACATTTCTTAATTGGAATAATTAAGAGGATGTGTATGTGACACAACATAATAGTTTTATGTATCCATTAATGCAAATAAAGTCTATAAGCTTCAAAGGTCAATCTAAGGATTGGAGCAAGCATCTTAGAGTTGAAATCTTCTATTTGATAAGACAGTCTAAGGGTTTGACTTGAGTTAGAATGAAGATGGAATTTATGATTACAAAATATTTAGTGGGAGCATATTGATATTCCACATAATGATGCAGAATAACATCATTATCCTACAAATATTAAAACTTGGAAAGGAAAGTACCTTCTATATGAAGGGTTTAGGTGAAGCATCCTATGTGATAGGGATTGAGGTCTATAGAGATAGATCTAAAAATCTTCTTGACCTAAGTAAAAGCACATACATTGGAAAATTGCTTAAGGGTTCAACATGCAAGTCTTAATGAGAGAAAACTTGTCCATGTTCCATGGAGTTAGTCTTTTGAAAGCCTAGTGTCCTAGTTCTTATGAAGAATATGGACACATGGATAGATTCCATTGGATCTATCTTGAATGCAATGCTATCTACTCATCTCGTTATCTCGTATGTATTGGACATGATGAGAAGATATCCAATAATCTCATATGTATTGGACATGACGAAAGGATATCCAGTCATCTCATATGTATTGACATTATGAGAGAACACATATATACCTACCTAGAAATCTTGTATATATTGGACATGATGAGAGGGTATGTGTTAGATACTAGTGAGAGTCACTGGAATACCATAATGAACATCCTTATGTGCTTGTGAAGCACTTAGAGGATTGGTAACTTGGTTATGGTAATAAGGAAGAGTTGAATGTAAAGGATTATACCCATGCAAGCTTCCCGACTTACAAAATGATCACAATAGTGTTTGACATTAAATGAGAAATATAAGCTAGAAAGGATTCTTAGCTAATGGTAGTTGTCCTAATCTACAACAAAAATCAAGTATCTCTGTGTTATGAAAACATCAGAGGATATTGTATGGATCAAGAAGTTCATATGGGTGAACTTGTGTGAGGTTCGAAACCATTGATGACACAATAGAAATATTGATGTCAACAATGGAGCTACTAGTTAGGTTGGGAATCTCAGTTAGCATACTACGACACTTCCATCTCATATGAGTAGTCCTACAATGAAGAGATGTGAAAATTGCAAAATACCAAATTAAAGAAAATTTTGCTAAAACTGCTATAAAAGCACTTGCGCAATAGAAGCATGATGTTCATGCTAGGTCACTCGGGATGATATCCGTGGGTGATTGTCTCTAAGTGCAAGTGGGAGTCTATTGGTATGTATGCCCAAAGATCTAATCATATACTGATTAGGATATGGCATTAGATACATGATTTGATAATAATAAAGGCAAGCTTCCAATTTATTTTGCATATTCAGTTATGAGATAATGAATAACATAATAAATGTCTAGAGAATGATATTACTTAATGACGTATGTCTTGAAGTACATGACTTAGAATAATGAGATCATATAGATGTTAAGAGTATATACATTCTCATTATGTCCCTGACTGGTTGTTATTTTGGAAGGTAGATAGACAACAATAACACATAAGATCAGAGTGTGAGTTGGTTGATAACTGTATCTCATTAGTCATGATATGGCAATATCAAACCAAGCACATAGATACATGTTTGAGAACAATGTATTGACGTGAGACTGACACATGGAAGCCATTATCATGGAAGTCATAGTCAACTCTCACAGAGATGGTGGTGGTTGTGGTTCATAGACATGAAATCACTGCACTCATCACATATCGTTGGGTAAAATTTGGCATCATCAAACATAGTCTTGAAACATGGAATGTTATAACGGTGATGATTGTGTGACTTTGACACATAGGGACTGAATGTGAGTCATAGACATGGGATTTGTCCCTCCAATAGGAGTATGATATCCAAGTCCTATTGATTAGTGAGACTGAGAAAAGTATGGACATACACATGTTAGTCAATATATGATATTGAGCTTACATATATCTCATACAGTTTTCTCTAGTTCAAGGAACAAGATTGAATAATAATGAGGATGACTACTCCATGCCTCAATTTCAATCTGGATATCAATTATAAAGGAACTATACAAACACTGTAGAACCATACATATATTTTATCTTAAATTTTCACCCCAACTTTCCATTTCAGTTGGGTAGCAATGATGTGTGACTAGGCAACACTCGTTGCTTGTGATGTCATAAGTTGTTATGGACATTCACTGCCAACGTGATATGGGACCTATAGGGTCACATACATAGGAACTCATCTAGAAGAGGAGTTTGATCTTGAATGATAATTGAATTGATTACTAAAGTGTTTAGGTTTTTCAATTAACACAACAAATCAACTGACTAGACTACCAAACGATTGATTCAAGTGTTAAGACAATCGTTTGGAGTGTTAGGTTGTTTGTTCTATAGATTGGTTGGAATTCTGCCTGACCTGGGCTGTGAGATGCCCATATGACTTGTGCAAAATGTCCATCTATCATGGTGTGAGATGTTCATATCAGTTGCACCAAATTCCTATTTTGGGGGTACGTCAACTTGAGTATTAAGGCATACACATCCTAGAAAACTCTAATCTCCACTAAGAGTGATACTACTCAACTAAGAGCCAAACAAGGTGACCCAAATTACCACACTCTCCTTCACGAAGCCAAGAGAGAGAAGGAACACTCTAGAGGTGGAAAATTTCACATCAACCCCCTATATTGGGTAAATTGCAATTTGCACCAAAACTAGCACAGAAAGCACCAACATCACCCAAACAAGCTCAAACTTGAGACTTAAGCACACCACAAGCCCTAATCACATCTAAAAATATTAGAGTAAGGTTCTAAGAACATGATTAAGCCAAAGCACACATGGTTACCCCAAAACTCAGGTCAGGGTCCTTTCAAAATAGTTTATTGAAAACATTTATTCATATAATTGTTAGTATGTATAACACTACTTATCTCAATCCAATAACAAAAGAATTTTGTTGCTGGGATGAATGAATTCCAATGGAATCAGTGGGAGTAAAGTAAAACTCAAAAAGTTTGAGATCAAGAAGTAAACATTGAATCAAAAGAGGTACGACAGAAACAAGGAGAATCATAAATTGTTGAGAAATCACAAGTTCCATTTGTAACACAAAACTGATAGTTCTAGTAGAACACATCTGAGAGTAAAAGATTTTGAATCCTATAACTTGGATAAGTTGTGACTTGGTCATAAGATGATGAGCCAACAATCAACAAAGAACTATTAAGAGACCAAAGTCTGAGAAATGGCTTGAGGCCATTATATCTAGAATGGAATCCATGAACAACAACAAGGTATGACCTTCGTGGTACCACCCAAAGGGGTAAAACCCATATGGTGCAGTTGGGTTTTTATAAGGAATACCAACTTGGATGACATAAAAGGACATATTGGTTGCTAAAGTATTTTTCAAACAAGTACAAAGTGTTGTACATGATGAAATCCCTTCACCAATTGAAATTCTTATTTTGCATCTTATTAAGACTATGTGATTTGGCATATGGAGATTTAAACCACATTACTTAATAGGAATAATTGAGGGGATGTGTATGTGACATAGTTTGAAGGTTTTATAACTCATTAATGCAGATAAAGTCTATAAGCTACAATGTTCAATGTAGAGGTTGAAGTAATCATCTTAGAATGGAATCTTTGATTTGATAGGATAGTCAAAGAGTTTTATTTGAGTCAAGATAATAGATGAAATATATTATTATAAAAGATTTAGTGGGAGGATATAAATATTCCACATATTGATGTGGAATGACATATCAATGCTACGTATTGGAACCAGGCATGGAAATCACCTTCAACATGAAGGATTAGGTGAAAGATCCTACGTGATAGGAATTGAGATCTATAGAGATAGTTCTGGAAAGTTTCTTAACCTAATTACTAGAACAAATATTGGCAAAATTCTGAAAGGGTTCCACATGAAGGATTCAATGAGACATAATCTATCCATGTAGGTGGAATAAGTATCTTAAGAATCCAATGTTCCCATTCTTGTGAAGAACGGAACAGATGCCATATGCATTCACATTTTGGATCTGCTATATATGCAATATGTACTCATCCCATTATCTTGTATGTATTGGACATGACAAAATGATATTAGTCAGAATCAAATAAAGATCATTGGAATTCCATAAAGAACATCCATTAGTACTTCAGAAGCACTAAAGGATCAGTTGTTTCACTATGGTAATAAAGGAAGAGTCTGATGCAAAGGGTTGCATTGATGACATCTTCCAAAATGCCACAAAATGATCACAAAAGAAAACAATAATCTTAAGAGAAGAGTTATAAGTTGGAAAGAGTTCCAAACTACATTCCATTATCTAATTATATAATTGAAGTTGAATGTCCTGGTGTTATGATATGAGGAGTGAGTACAATATGGATCTAGAAGTTCATATATATGGACTTGTGAGTTGTTCCAGCAATTTATGACATAGTAGAAATACTATGACAACAATGGAGATACTAGTTACACAAGGAATATCAAATATCATACTATGACAATTACATCTCATATGAAATGTCATTCAACAAAGAGATGTGAAACATGCAATATACTAACTAAAGGCAATATGTTGCTAACCAGTTGGGTTAGCACTTGCGTAGCAGAAACATGATGGGCATATTTAGATTACTAAGAATAACATTCATGGGTAATTGGATCTAAGTGCAAGTGGGAGTATGTTGATATGTATGCCTAGAGAACCAATCATATGATGATTGTGATGGTATATTATATACAAGATTTGTTTAATGATATAAAAGGCAAGCTTCTAATTAAATCAACTTCACTCACTTATAAGGTAATGAGGAAACATAATGAATGTCTAAAGAATAACATTACTAAATGGCATATATCTTTAACTGCATTATTTGAACAATGAGATCATATGAATGTTAAGAGTATGTAGATTCTTGATATGTCTCTAGTCGGATGTTTTTATGGAAGGTATCTAGATAGTAATAACACATAAGACTAGAGTATGGGTTGGTTGATGACAAAATCTCATTAGTCATGATATCTGATATCAAACCAAACATATGAATACTTGTTAGAGAATAGTGTGTCGAACAGACCCACCTTGAGAGTGATACATGGATACCATACATGGTGGTCATAGTCATGTCTCATAGTGAAGATGGTGAATGTGGTTCTTCGACCCGAAATCACTACACTCATCACATGTCATTTGGTATTTTTTGACATCACATGATCCTGAATAAGCATTTCCATAAAGGTGATGATTGGATGCACTGAGACACATGAGTATGAATGTGAGTGATGTAGATGGAATTTGTCCCTTCTACAAGAGTTTGATATCCTAGCCACTTGATAAGCGAGACTAAGAAAAGCATGCACATGCACATGTGAATCAATATATGATATTGAGGTCACATATATCTCAGGCAGTTGCTCTAGTTCAAGGAACATGGATTGAACATTGAAAGGGTGATTATTCCATGACTCAAGTTCAATCCAGATATTAGAGACAAAGCAATTATATAATGACTGTAAGACCTATCACATATTGTAGTTTGAAGTTGTTCTCCAACTTTCCATTTACTTGGGTAGCAATGATTTGTGTCTAGGCACCACTCTTTGCTTGTGATGTCATAAATGAGTTATGGACATTTGCTACTATGTAATATGGAACCTATAGGGTCACACACATAAGATACACTTGGAATAGGAGTTTAATCATGAATGATAATTAAATTGATTACTAAAGTGTTTAGGTACTCAATTTAAACAACAATTGATTGAATGAAATCTAAACCGATCAATTAAAGTATGGAATCGGTCGTTTGGAGTGTCAGATTGATTGGATATTGCATTGGATGAATCACCGAATGAACTGGCCAATTCACTGAGCGAACTAATTGAGTCATGGTTGTGAGACTACTAATTCATGAGATGAACCACCCGGTTCACAAGAGAAATTCTATTGCATCAAGTATTAGTGTTGATATCATTTTGTGCATTAATTGGATTCAAATTACCAATACAATTGCCATCGAGAAACATGATGAAATGATTGGTTCACTAGGTGAACCGGTCTACTCACATGCCAACCAATTGGTTCACATGTGAACCAATCATTTCACCTCTTACAGGTTGTGAAAATTTGTGAAATTCTAGCCCATTCTTCTCCCACTCAAACTGGGAACCCTGACCCTGACCCTCCTATAAATAGAGGGAAACTGAGGGCTTCTCAGATACAACTCAATTGGCTCTGACAATTGTTTGTCTTCTCTGATTGTGGTAATTGAGAGAACCCACGCAAGTCCTATATGATAAAGGGAGGGATAGCAAGGGAGCACAATTGTGAGAGAGCAAGTTGGTGACTAGTATGCAAATGTGAAGGACAACTCCTTCTTATCCATTCTTCTAGAAGATAAATGTTCCTAGTGGTCCATGTGGACTACTCTAGAGGCGTGGATCCTTTTCCCGCTCAGAGGACATTGTCAACCTCCTGTATGTGGTGATCAACTAGGAGGCTAACATAGATGTTGGTATGAGTGCAACTTGAAGAAAGATGCATATGCAACTAGGGAGTAGTCTCTAAACTTGCTTTAGGATCATGTATGACCTCATAAACCATCCTTCCTATTACATAGTTATTAACATGATCGTCTGTTGAAGGGAAAAATGTCATATAATGTTTTTTTTCCAATGCCTATTCTGATGCCATATTTTTGTACAGTTCAAGTCATCCATGTCCAGCACCAGGTGATCCTTTTGCCAATGGCATTGAAATACTCATGTCAACCTCTTGTGTGTCACAACATGGTTTGTAGGTAAGAGAGGGTAGTTGTACATCAATAAGTATTACACATGGAAGTCTTGAACAGTTGTTAGAATCAAATCTGATATCCTTAGGTCTGAATTTCCTATAATGATCAAATGTTGTTCAGTGTACTTTAGCATTACCCAACATGACAATGAATAAGGGTTGCTATGCATGTAGCTTTAATTGTATTGTGACATATGGAGATTATCATGAGTGATGTAGATTGAAATTGTTATTCTTATTTGAGGGATATCCAGACCACTTGATGAGTGAGATCATGAAATGCATGGCCATGCTCGTAGAAGTCAACATCTGATGTTGAGCTCATATGGATCTCAAATAGTCTACCTTTGATCAAGGAGAAAAAAAGGGAACATTAAGAGGATGTCATTTTCATGCCTAAAATTTAATCTGGACGTCGAGATAAAGGAATTATACTATCACTATAACATTGGTCACAATATTTTTTACAATCCATACCTTATTTTACTGGTAATTTAAGGGTTTAAGATAATTCTGGTGTTAATTTCACCTTTATTAACCATGTCAACTGGTTGATTTTAAGTTTTATCTTAGCTTAAATTTATATTTTGATAAGTTAAATGTCATGATTTGAGCATATAGTATGATTGAACCTTAGTTGATATAGTAATAGTCCATAGATGTATGTGGAAGAACATTATATACATTTTAGGAATTAATTAATAAAAATATTATAAATTACTAGTTTTATCAACCTTTAAATTTAGAATTATTGAATTCAATTATAAATCTAGCATAGGTAGAATGAACCACATCAAAATGAACATGAGAAAGTTATGGAACTTTTAGTTCTCACTCAAGATTACCAATAGATAAAAAATTGATGGCCTTTCGGAAGGTGGGCCATTTATTGCTTTCTTATCTTTTGATTCCCTTGCTCGTAACTCTATGATTCATCAACAAAAGGTTTTTTTGGCCTTATTTCATCTCGTACCGCCATTACATGCCATTTAGGATAGTTAACCCATAGTTAAGCTATTCTTGAAGGTATGGCGCTCCAATTAAAGCTCAATAGGGGGTATCTGGTCTATCTAGCTCAAACACAATAAACTAAAAGCTAAATAAAGTATAGGTGAGTGGAAATTTATCTTTCATCCATGGTTTTTACAATACATAAGTCAAAAATGCTAAAAAAACCTATTGTCCTATTTATTATTTTATTGTTCCTAGCCGAATTCTAGTTCAAATTTCCTGGTAAGGGTGATTGAACTAGCTAGAAAATAAATGAGGGTTAAATGATTTCAATTTTAAAATACATGTATATAACTTGTATGAGTTTTAAATACAAAGAATTCATGACACACATATGTCTATGAGTTGCCCTAAATCCTCTGTAGTATATTACAAGTTAAGAAGTGCTATTATATAACTTGGTTTGATGAGTATGAGATGATTGAATGCATAATTCCTTCTAGAATTTATTTATTCGATGCTTGATTTAGAAAATTCAAGTTATATAAAGTACTAAATATCAACCAATAAGTACATATATGCTAGAATAGAATAAGTAACATTTAGTATGGAAGATATATGGTATTGTTGTAGCACAACTCATTTCAGTATCACTAGTAGTGATCAAGTATTAAGTATAACTGAGATACATCGCTCAGTATAGATGAAATATAGTATTGTAAGTTAGCAATTAAGTTCAGTACAAATCAAATAGATCATAATTGGTTACATCTGGTATGAAAGAATAATATTATAGCTTCAACTCATATTTGTTCATATAAGTTATTTATTCTGATCAAGTGAAATAAAGTATCAAAAGTTAGCAGTCCAGTTAAATGTCTGATAAGAGTATCAGAAGTACTCATTTACATTTGGTATTGTTTTTGTAGTATCGAATTAACAAAAAAAACATAACGATATAGTTATAAGCTAAAGTCAAGAAAATTTAAGTAGCCCCTTGAAAAGTTAAAATAAAGAATCATTAGATAGTTAGATGCCCCTATAACTATACATTCATTACAGAGTTCTAAACCATAATGTAGGGAGTGCCATACCCACTAGAAACATCCAAGAGAGGAAGCCAAAGCATGCCATTGCATGAGGGGATAAGCCCAGTGTGGAAAACCTCTTGATTTATACAAGGAGTATCCAATATTAACCAGAGATTCTGATGATTCTCAATATTATCCATTAATAATTGGAGATCCCTTATGTACCACGTTTCATTTAGTTTAAAATAATTATTCAACAATAATTGGAGATCCTGCTGGTACTCGTTTTAGTTACTACTTAGTCAATCAACCCTTATGGAACCACTGATGTAGGGAGTTTAAGATAGAGTGCTTGACTCTCCTCCTAAATATCCATTTTCAGAGGAAGACTCAAATTTATCTGACCAACTAATATAGCTGACTAGGCAAGATGTGGCAAGGCCCGTTCTGGATCAGGAATCTAGTTAGCACATTTAGAATCTCGAGTCAACACTAATTCTTGTATAGTGAGATCATTGCTTGTTGTGATACTTCCACATGTTGTCATACACCTCATGTGGGTAAGCGCATTAATATTAAAGTGATTAAAATATCAAGAAGCCATACTCATGAATTTGTAATTTGGTTATAGAGATTCAGAAATGTTTGTTCACTTATTTTCAGTATTTAGTATGTTGATGACTTCTACATTGCTTATGATTGTGTTAGTATTTAGTATATTGCTTTTGTCTACTTATGCAGCAATCTATAAATAAATAATATTTGTATTATCTTGTCTACTTTGTGAATATCCATTCTCTGAGATAGTAGATCACACTCTACTGAATTTTTTGGGGTAACCCTACTAATTATGGAGATGGATACATATTTGTAGAAGAGTCTTGTTACAAAATAATGTTAGCATTGCTTAAGGTAGAATTCGATAGACTTGATTGTTGTACACCTGAGGTCCTATACTGAGAAAAAGAAAGAGAAATGTATTTCCTTATAAATTAGTTGTAAATACATGCTACATGTATCTCAATGTGTTGAACTACCATGTGGTGAATAAGAAAAGTTCTTGTGGTTTCATTATGAAATGGATGTTCATATGGAAGGATTTTATCCACGTGTTAAAAAAAGAAAGGAAAAGTTGATATGTGTTTGCGTTGCAAGCTTTATCAGCTAAGACCCTAATCCAATGGTCAAAGAGAGATTATGAGATGGGTTCTGTCAGCTTTAGTATAACAACTTATGTTGAGTTGTTGAGGACCATTAAGTTTCATAGTTAGAGTCAGAGTGTCACAGTTCAGAAGCGATTTGGGTATAGATCTGGGAAGTATGAGTATTTTGATATCTTGGACTGATATCTAAATATTTAGATTGACCACAATCAAGCTACTCTATCTATACTTTCTTGTATACCCTAGCCTAGTATGCAGAAGAAGGATGGGCTAGAGAGAAAACCCTAAAAGTATTTGGATTAGAAGACCAAAAAGTAAGAAAAGGGATAAGATCATAAATAGAGAACATGAAATGATTTTTTTCTCTATACTATTGATTTGATTTGAAATAAATAGAAATGATTTTATATATGTTAAACTAAGATTTAACAATCACTAAAGGTATTTGTTTTAGTTCATACTTTCATACATCCAGAAGTTACATCAAATTTTGGTTGTTTTTATTTAAGTTAAGTAGGCTTAAAGTTATTTTTGTAGGGAAATATGGAGACAAAGATGGCAACAAAAATTAAATTTTTTGACCATATTCCCCATAACTAGTGGATCGCGTCAACAACTATGAATCGGTAAGGAGGGTTGCAACACATATACTTGGTCCTAGAGCAAGTCCAATGACAATCCTTGCAACGATATGCTTCCTTAAGAAGCACCCAAGCAGTTGTCGGCAATGGCCTCCTGATGAAGTATCACAAATGGTAGTTGACGACGCCCTCCTAGCATGATGACAGTGGCCTCCACACCTCTACATAGTCAATGTGCTAGTGGCAACTTTCTCCCCTTTGTCTATCTCTCCCTGTTACGGGTAAGATGCCTCTGGCTTTCAAGTTACATAACATTGAGATGATGAGGGTCTATACTGAGAGCCTTAGCCACCCCCCCCTACATAGGAGTAGATGGGCTAGGGTTTCCACAAACATAGGGATGCAAAGAGATAAATTTCATGAATGTTTTGGTACAGTGAATCACTAGTCAAACGATTGGACACTACTGTCAATCAACTCACTTGCCAGTTGATTGAATGGAAGCTCCAGTCAGTCAATTGGCCATTTTACTATTCACAAACATACTTTCTTTTAGTGTGATGATTAATGCATGTCATGACATCACCATCAATCATTGATGCAGTCCTACTGGTAGCCTAGTCAGATGATTGGAATTCTTAATCGATCAACTAGACACTCTAGTTTATTGACTAGAAATCCCAATCAGTCGAATGGACACTTCAGTCCCAGCCAACTATCAGCTAGTGTTGTTTAATTTGATTACCTAAACACTTGAATAACTAACTTAAACTTTATCCATGAGTAAACTCCTATTCCAGGTGCATCGTATGCCTATGTGCCTACATGTCCCAAATTATGTTGGTAGTGAATGTCTATAACTAGAATATGACATCACAAGAACCGAATGATATCTATGAAAAACCACTTGAGGGGGGGTGAATAGGGTTTTAAAGTTATTTTAACAATTATTTAACTCAAACAACCACAAATGAAAAAGTAAGAAGGAGACAAGGGATTTAGAGTGGTTCCTACCTTAGCAAATACTAAGGCAGTCAGTCCACTACCTGGTTGTTTACCCAACCGGGATTTGAAAGTATTGATTTTATTACCTTCACAAGGAATTACACAAAATACAATACTTTCTTACACCCCTTTGAACAGCCTTCACTTTGAAGTAGATGCACCAACTCGAGGTACCCTTCTTGAAGTAACTCCAAGCTCCCCCTTGAAGTAGCCTTCCTCTTAGAAGTAACCTCCCGTTGCACCAGCCTTCTTGAAGTAGTCCAAAGTCTCCTTCTTCACCAAGAAGATCACAACCCTCTCCAATCTGCAACCTCCAACCTAGGAGTAGCAAGGAGAGTACAAACAATGAAAGTGAACAAGAAAGGAAAACAGAAATTACAACTTATCCTTTGAAGCACAAGGCTTAATTTGCCTATATCAAGCATGTAGATCTCCTAACCAAAGTATATGGAAGTGTGATTGTTGTGGATAGGAGATACTAGCCTATAGGACACGAATTTAGAGCAAGGTGAAGAGTATCCAATTGCAAGTATTGCTCAATTGCTCAAAACAGGTTGCTAATGCAAGTGTATGCTCAAAGATTGCTCAAGTATGGAATCAAGTGTGTTTAGGTGTCCTAAGGCATGTCCTATTTATAGGAATGACCTACAAGTGCTTAAAGACGTTCTAGACACTTTCTAGGGGTTTCTAAGTGCTTAACTAGCTGTTAGGTATAAGTTAGTTGGATTAACAACGGCTAGTTAATTAATTCTGCAGTTGCTGTCAGAGTCCATCTCGGTCGAGAAATGGTCGACCGAGACACCTACTCGGTCGAAGTTTTGTCGACCGACAGGCTCTCTAGATCAAGTGTTTGCAACGTTTATCTCCAACTGCCAACTACCTTGTCAGCTGCGTCTAACGGCTACTTGGGTCTTTCTCGGTCGAGAATTTTTTCGAGTGAGAGTGTCTCGGCCGAGGAGTTTGTCGACCGAGATTGCCCCTGTTTCAATGTTTCAATTTAAGGCATTAAGTGTGTGTATGAGTGTGCATATGTGACACTATTGAAGTGGATGACCTATCTAAGTGTAGTGATTTGCTAGAGGAGATCTAACGCTTGATTTACATGAAGTCTAAGTACTTGTACATTATATATTTGTACAAGTTTACAATTGATTACATTTCATGAAATTTACACATATTCAAGCGTATAGATTCCCTAGTACTTTGTCATCCACCTTGTTCCTGCAACACTCAAGTAGCACGTTAGATAAACAAAAATGAAATGTTTGTCATAATCAAAACAAAGGGATTTATCATAATGTCCAATTTAGCCAACAATGTCCCCCTTTTTGAAAATGACAAACATTTCCAAAATATAAATTAAAAACATGTAAGTTTCATACCTGAAGATTACCTTTGTGAATTGCTTCTCTTGTTTATAAAATGTGTGCTTATTATTCCCCATGAATGATAGAATATGAAATCCAATTCTTTAGGGAATATAACAACTTTCAATGTAAAGCCAAGGTGTTATGAAACTCATTTTATGTTTTTGTGATTTTATATTCTTTCTCCCCCTTTGTCATTTAAAAAAGATATCCAAGATAAATATTAGTGTGTCTTTTAGTCATAAGTAATGACTCAATCTCTTGCAAAGAATGTGAAGCCGTGAAAGTGATATGAGAATTCTTTTAAGCTTTAGAGTAAATGAAAATTTCATTAAGAATCCTTATGCATTGCTCCCCCTTAAATAGATATCCCAATTATAAATAAGGAATTAATGAACTCCAATAGATTTATTGCATATATATTACTTCTCTTACTTTATGTGCTCTACAATAATAATCTTATATACGATGTTCAGGTGATGCCATAGACGGAAGAACAGCTTAACATTTTACAAAATGACTCATATGTTTTGAAAGGTATCCATTATAATCATGCAAAGATAACCAATTTCATTGCAAAATGAAAAAAGTTATTACAATCATGGAAAGATAACCATTTCATGACAACTGTTACAAAGGACACTCATAATTTCACTGAAAAGAACTAAGTATTACATCGATATCTGGGTCTTTTCCAAGAAATGACTCAGCTCCATAATACTGGACTAAAGTTTGCCACTCCAAAGCACCTGTCTTGGTTAAAGCATATGCTTCCAAGAAGGTGGGAACATGATCAAAGCGGAAATGAGCAGCAATGTCTTGTAGTTGCAGGTGAGAAAACTGAGTGTGTGTGAGATCAGGAGATGGTGGAGGTGGAGTTTGGTAGTAGTTGTAGGAAGGGTTATATGGGTTGATCATGTCAGGATTTAAAGAATAAGGATATTCATCTGGTTTATTTGGAGAGAGGACTTGCATCCTTTGGTTTAAGTAGGTCATGGCATGGTGACTATAATCTAATTGCTTACTTAGATGATATTGTGATCCAGCAATGTAGGTTAGGGTGTTTTGGATGGGATCATGGGGTAGGTTGGTAGGAGGAGGTGGTGGTTGTATGTCTTGAGTAGATGTCTCACCTTCCGTCCTAGCCCTCTTGTGACCAAAATCAATTCCCATTTTCTCTACTGTGTTTTTGCTTATTCTTTGTGGTCTTCTTTCCCATGTGTATCCCATATCCTCAATTTGTGTCTTAAGAAAGTGTTGAGTGATTTGGCATACAAAATCAGCATATGGGGGATTGCCAGAAAACTCAAGCATGTTCTTAAGGATGATGCGGATAAAATTTATGGGAATACATTTGATAATGGCATAAATTAGACATATGCGAAAGATAGGGACTTCAGACTTGTTTTCTCTAGGATGTATGTTTGTGGAAACAATAAGGTTGACAATCCTAGCTGCAGGTTTGAGGTTAATGGCATAGTAGGTACCCCTATCTTCATGACAAGTTGTATTAGATTGAAAAATGGCTCGTTTAATGTCACTAAGACTGACGGTATTGTCACCTTGGGAAAATGTATTGAGTGGATTTCCAGTGGTTAGGTCAAGAGTGTCTTGATATTCATCTAAGTCTATGTTGAGCATGTCAAGAATATCCTCCTCAGTAAATTGAAAGCTATGCCCATTGACCATAGAGTATAAGGAGTCATTTTCATTTTCGGAATGGGAGATTAGGTTTTCATAGAACTCATTTACCACTTTGGAAGAGTAGGAAGGGAAGGAAGGGTTCAGAAATTCGTTCAAGTTTTGCACCTCAAAGAGATCCTCCAGTTCGACGATGCTGAGGAAGTCCATGACGTCAACCGGCCGTCGTGGAAGAGGAGTTTTGGAGGAGAGCCTGAGGTAGCGATCACTGGCAACTGCGTCGATGAAGGGGATGTCGTTGATGATCGTCAATGGTGGGGAAGCCTCCCTTCCTTTCCAGCTAGCAACTTTCTTCTTTCCATGTGTAGATGATGAAGCCATTTCTTTGCTTTAAGGTGGAGAAGAAGCAAGAAAGTCTTGGAGATGGAGAGGCTAAAGAGTTGCACAAAAATGCACTAGAAAGAAGCTAAGGAAGTAAGAATGTGAAGGTGTAATACAATGACCCATTTTTGGTCCTTTTTATAGCAATCCAGTAACCTGGTCGGTCGACAAATTGTTGACCGACGACCGGCAACGGTCATATCCTAGGCGTGCCTCTCGGTCACCCAACAGTTGACCCCCAACGGTCATATTCAAACGGTCAGATACCAACAGTCGTATTCCAACGGTCAAATCTCGGTCGAGCAATTTGTCGACCGACATTGGCTCGGTTGAACAATTGTCGACCGGAAGTGTGTCTGAGTTTTTCCCGTGTAGTTCTTTCTTGAAGTCTGTCGGTCGAGAAGGGATAGCTGACTGAGATGTTTTCGGTCGAGTAATTCGTCGACTGAGAGACTTTCTGTTAAGCTGATTTTTGATATAAATGATAAACTGAATTTGTAGAGCATATCTATATTTTCTAAAGGAGTAATATTGTGATTATTATTACCAATATTTGGACAATTTTTTGTGGTCATGATTTTGATCACAATTTATAGAGAATGAGTATCTGAATGAGTGTTGTGTCAAGATTATTTTAGGTCGACCTTGACTACGACCATAGCGCCCCTTGGTCAATTTTTAATTTCAACCAAGAGGCAAATTTTGCATATTTCCAATTTAACATGTGAAGTATAATTTCTGCAGGTAGCTTTAAATAAATATCAATTTGAAGCACATTAAAATATATCTATTATGAAGACTTAGTATAGCCATCCTAGTGAAGTTTTTGACCTTGATTTTTGCATGTTTTTCATTCATTGTGAGTGATGTTTCATACACTTTGCTATGAGAATGCAAATCCCATTTCTTCTTATACCCTTATTTTCAGATTTATCATAAGATTCTTTAGAAACATATATTTTGAAATCAAGATTAAAATTTTTTCTTTTGATTTCTTAGAACACACAAATAGATAAAACATTAATATTTTTGTTCTAAGAGACACCGTTTGGCTTGTCATAGCATCATCATTCATTTATAATGTGTTGAATCACAATGATCATCCTGGTACAATGATTTGATAGAACAGTAGAAGCATATGATCATAATCATTTGTATCAAAACACATGATTCTTATAAGAATTACTTTAGGAAAACCATGTGGATAATGTTAAAATAGTAATTTCTTTTGATTAAACTAATCATGATTTTCAGTTTTAAACTATTTAGAGAATAAACCAAAATAATTTAGGTTCATAAGTTTGTTTTTTAATTTTAAGATAAGCTATATAACTGATCATACCTAACAAACTTTTTTAATCAATGAATAGGGTTTGTTCAAGATCAGTCTTCATATGTCACTTTTGCAATACGTTTAAGGATTTTTATATTCATAATATTTATAAAAATATTTTGTTTCATGAATGGTCTTCAGCATCTATTCTTGTTTTGCATGTAAAATCAGTCATAATTGATAGCAAATAGATTACTTGAAGACATATTCAACAGATTTATTGCAGACTTGACAACAGAAACCTGCTCGGTCGACCATTTCTCGACCGACAGTTCTCTCGGTCGACAGTTTCTCGACCGAGAAAGGTTCTGTATTGTTTTAGACCTGTTTTCAGAAATTGTTTACAAGTAAAAGCAAAAATATGAAAGTTAAAGCTTGATTTGGTTGAGATATTTAAATATCAAAGCAACATTTAGGTTAAATCTCAACTAATCATATACATTTTGAGAATCCAAACTAAAAACAAATAGTTTAAGATGTATATTTGGAAATTTTAATTTCTTGGATTAACTTAGTGTCCTATTATGTTAAGTTGAGATAGACATAGAAATATACAACTTAGAGTCTTTGGTCATATCTCAACTTAATTTTATCCATTTAGTTTGGGGGTTTTGGAGCCCATACTAACTCGACATCCTTTTTCTTGTAAGGACATGAAAAAGAATAGTGTCCAAGGCGCAAACAGTAATGACAACATATAGAATCAACCTCATATCTCTTTCTATGATTTTGTTCTAGGTTGTTCTTGGGTACATATGTATTTGTGCATTTAGGTACATACATAGATTGGCTCTTTGGCACTTGTGTTCTTCCCCAACTAGGTTTTTGATAAGATTTTCCTTTAGGCTTGTAACCTAGTCCTCTCCTTCCAATTTGATGGTAAGAATTATTTAAGATTTTATCAAGAGTGTCATTATTACTCAAACTACTAACTTTTTATTGCAGTTTAACAATCTCATCCATTCTCTTATTGATGTCTAACTTTGCTTGATCTAGATTAGATAGCAAGGAATCTCTTTCTTTCATAATAATATCATAATCTAGATGTGTACACAAAATAGGTTGTTTTTGAAGATCATTTACTTGAGTTTGCAAATTTAATTTTTCTAGGGAAAGAAGATTGCAATTTGCTTCTACAGATTTTAGCTTAATATCATGATCTTCAATAACCTTTTTGCGATCTTCATTTTCAGATGTGAGAGCAAGAAGCTTAGCATGTAACTCATCATTTGCTTTATTAGATTTCTTTAATTTCTTCTTGTACTCAATATATTTATTATGTGTCTCTTCAAGACTAGCAACTAGCTCTTCTTTAGATAAATCAAAAAGGCTTACCTCTTCTTCTTCTTCTTCACTTATTGTAGCAATAAGGCATTCTTTATGCGCATCTTCCTTCTTTGAACTCCATGGACAGTTAAGTGTAGTGTGCCTTGTTCCTAAGCACCAATTGCAACTTGTTGAAGATTGGTCCATGCTTTTCCTTTGCTTGCGGTTGTTAACACCACCACCCTTCATCCTTCAAGACTTGATTAGAGCTCCTTGAAGCCTGCTCTGATACCAATTGAAAAACCACTAGAGGGGGGGTGAATAGGGTTTTAAAGTTATTTTAACAATTATTTATCTCAAACAACCACAAATGAAAAAGTAAGAAGGAGACAAGGGATTTAGAGTGATTCCTACCTTAGCAAATACTAAGGCAGTCAGTCCACTACCCGGTTGCTTACCCAACCGGGATTTGAAAGTATTAATTTTATTACCTTCACAAGGAATTACACAAAATACAATACTTTCTTACACCCCTTTGAACAGCCTTCACTTTGAAGTAGATGCACCAACTCGAGGTAGCCTTCTTGAAGTAACTCCAAGCTCCCCCTTAAAGTAGCCTTCCTCTTAGAAGTAACCTCCCGTTGCACCAGCCTTCTTGAAGTAGTCCAAAGTCTCCTTCTTCACCAAGAAGATCACAACCCTCTCCAATCCACAGCCTCCAACTTAGGAGTAGCAAGGAGAGTACAAACAATGAAAGTGAACAAGAAAGGAAAACAGAAATTACAACTTATCCTTTGAAGCACAAGGCTTGATTTTCCTATATCAAGCGTGTAGATCTCCTAACCAAAGTATATGGAAGTGTGATTGTTGTGGATAGGAGATACTAGCCTATAGGACACGAATTTAGAGCAAGGTGAAGAGTAGCCAATTGCAAGTATTGCTCAATTGCTCAAAACAGGTTGCTAATGCAAGTGTATGCTCAAAGATTGCTCAAGTATGGAATCAAGTGTGTTTAGGTGTCCTAAGGCATGTCCTATTTATAGGAATGACCTACAAGTGCTTAAGGACGTTCTAGACACTTTCTAGGGGTTTCTAAGTGCTTAACTAGCCGTTAGGTATAAGTTAGTTGGATTAACAACGGCTAGTTAATTAATTCTGTAGTTGCTGTCAGAGTCCATCTCGATCGAGAAATGGTCGACCGAGACACCTACTCGGTCGAAGTTTTGTCGACCGACAGGCTCTCTAGATCAAGTGTTTGCAACATTTATCTCCAACAGCCAACTACCTTGTCAGTTGTGTCTAACGGCTACTTGGGTCTTTCTCGGTCGAGAATTTTGTCGACCAAGAGTGTCTCGGTCGAGGAGTTTGTCGACCGAGATTTCCCCTGTTTCAATGTTTCAATTTAAGGCATTAAGTGTGTGTATGAGTGTGCATATGTGACACTATTGAAGGGGATGACCTATCTAAGTGTAGTGATTTGCTAGAGGAGATATAACGCTTGATTTACATGAAGTCTAAGTACTTGTACATTATATATTTGTACAAGTTTACAATTGATTACATTTCATGAAATTTACACATATTCAAGCGTATAGATTCCCTAGTACTTTGTCATCCACCTTGTTCCTGCAACACTCAAGTAGCACGTTAGATAAACAAAAATGAAATGTTTTTCATAATCAAAACAAAGGGATTTATCATAATGTCCAATTTAGCCAACAATCTAGAAACACACCATTTCTACCTAAGTAATTGGAAAGTTGGAGAACAACCTCAACCTAAAAATTGTGATCAATGTTATAGTGATCATTTAGTTCCTTTGTCTCTGATATCTAGATTGAACTAAAGGTATGGAATCATCATCCCCTTAATATTCAATCCCTATTTCTTGAACTAGAGAAGACGATATGAGATGCATGTGAGCTCACATATCACATATCCAGTCACACAAGTATGGCTATACATTTCTTGGTCTCACTTATCAAGTGGCCAGGATATCAACTCCTATAGGAGGGAGGCCCCATGTGTCACAATGTACCTGAGCAACACCTTCTGGCATCCCTTATTCAGGATCATGTTGGATGTGTCAAATTTCATCAAACAACATGTGATGAGTGGTGTGACTTTGGGTCTAAGAACCACTATCACCAATTTATCACTTTAAGAGCTGATTGTGTCTATCATTACATGGTCTCCATGTATCACTCTCAAGGTGGGCCTATGTAGTACACTATTCTATAACATGTACCTATATGTTTGACTTGATATCATATATAATTACTAATGAGACTTCGTCATCAGTCAAAACCCATTCTATTCATATGCATTATTATTGTCTAGTTTTCTTCCACAGTAGTATCTGACTAGGGACATGACACGAATGTATGTACTCTTATCATACATATGATCTTATTGTTTATGTCGTTAACATGACGACATATGTCAGAGAGTAACATTATTATTGAAACATCTATTATGTTTGTGTCATCATGTCATTTCTGAGACAAACATAATAGATGGAAATACCTTTATTATTATTAAATCAAATATATGATGTCCCATTACAATCATCATATGATTGGATCTCTAGGCATAAATACCAGTAGACTCCCACTTTCACTTAGAGCCAATCGCCTAAGAATCTAATTCCAAGTGACCTTAACATGTCCATCATATTTTTGTAGCTTCTGTTGCGGTTAGGAACATTTTCTTCTAGTTGGTACTTTGCAATTCTTCACATCTCCTTGTTGTACGATTTCTCATATGAGATGGAAATGGCATAGTATGATATCTGGGTTTCCTAGCTTATCCAAAAAATTCATTTTTGCCACAATATTGCTACTGTGTCATTAATGTTTAGATACTCGCACAAGTTCATCTAAATGAACTTATTGATCTACGATATCCTCTATATATTGTGTCAAAATGGCAAGTGCTCCCAACTTCTATTACAAAATCAATAAATGTCTCTTGGTTGGAACTTATCGTGCTCACTGTCCTATTTAATGGTCAAACAAAAATTCGGATTGTGATCATTAATGTTGGTTGTCAGTTTGGAAGCTTGCATCATTGCAAACCTTTACACACAAGTCTTCCTTATTACCATAAACAAGGAACTGATCCATAATGCCTCTCAAGTACTTAAGGATGTTCTTTACATCATCCAATTACCTTCACTAGGATCTAACTAATATCCTCTCATCATGTTCAATACATACCAGACAATAGGATGAGTACATAACATTACATTAATGATAGATCCAATTACGAGTGCATATGCCATCTTATTCATGCATTCTTGTTCTTCACGAAAATTGGGACATTGGGGTCTTGAGAGACTAATTCCATGGAACATGGATATATTTTCTCTCTTTGAGTCCTGAATGTTGAACCTTTTCAGCATCTGGCCAATCTATGTGCTCTTACTTAGGTCAGGATGTCTTCTAGATCCATCTCTATGGATCTTAATTCCAAATACACATGATGCTTTGCCTAAATCTTCATAGAGAAGGTACTTTCCCACCCATGTTTATAATTATTCTAGGATAAGGATTTCATTCCCCATCAATATGTGGAATACATATATGCTCCCACTAACCTTTTGTAAACACATGTTTTATCTTCATTTTGACCAAAGTCAAACTCTTTGACTGTATTATCAAATCTAAGATACCAACTCTGAGATGCTTGATTCAATCCATAGATCGACCTTTGTACCTTATAGACTTGATTTGCATTATTTGGATTTATAAAACCTTTAGGCTGTGTCATGAACTCATACTCATAAATGTTCCCGCTAAGGAATGCGGTTTTGAGATCCATGTGCCAAATCTCATAGTCATAATAAGCCTCATAGGAAAGAATGATCCTGATGGGTTTAACCATTGCAACTGGTGAATTTGTTTTATCATGTTCAACACCATTAACTTGTTTGAAACCCTTTGCAACCAACTGAAATTTATAGGTTTGTACATTACCATCCATGTCGGTCTTCTTCTTGAAGACCCACTTGCACCCTATGGGTCTTATCCCTTCAGGTGGATCCATCAAGGCCATGAAAGATCTAGAGGGGGGTAAATAGAGTTTTTGGTATTTTAAAATTCAATTGAAAACTTAAGGCAAAGCAAAAGGAGGAAATAAGGAGACACTTTGATTTATAGTGGTTCCAACCCTTGAATCAAAGGGTTTCAGTCCACTACCCAATTTCTCCAATTGGGATTTTGGAAGTGATTTATTTTATTTACCTCATTAGGATGTTACAAGAAAAGACAATCACCTTCCTTGAAGTAGCGTCAACCTCTTTGAAACAACCTTCTTGAAGTAACCTCAAGCACTTAGAGAAGCCTTCACCTCCTTGAAGTAGCTCCACCACCTTGAGATAGTCTTCACCTAGGAGTAGATCCAGCCTCCTTTGAAGCAGCCTTCTTGAAGTAACCTCAAGCAACCTTGGAGAAACCTTCACCACCTTGAAGTAGCTCCACCACCTTGAGATATCCTTCACCTAGAAGTAGCTCCAACATTCTTTGAAGCAACCTTCCTGAAGTAACCTCAAGCACACCTTGAAGCAGCCTTCTTCATCTTGAAGTAGCTCCAAGCAACCTCCCTCAAACAACCTCGTACACTTGGAGTAGTCAAGGAGAACAAATACAATACAAAGGAAATAGGTTTTAAGAAGGATATACTTAACCAATAAAGTATATCATTTTGATCCTATATCAAGTGTTAGAACTCTCAAAACACTTAGGATGAACATCTCTTGGATGGTGTCTAAGAGGATATGGCTATAGGAAAAAAACTTAGATCTCAAGGAACAAGATAGCAAGTGATTCTCATCTTTGTTGCTCTCCAGAATGGATGCTCAAGTGTGGCTTATGTATTATTATATGCAAGTGATAATTTGGGTGTCCTAAGGCCTCTCCTATTTATAGAAATAGTTTACAAGCGATTAGGTATGTTGTAGGGAGTGTCTAGAGTGTTCTTAGTGCTTAACTAGCCATTAGGTAGAAAGTAGTTGGGTTGTAATGGCTAAAATGTTTGTTAAAAGTGAAGTTTCCAGAACTTTTCTCGATTGACAATATTTTTGACCGGATTGACTCTCAGTCCATGAACTTGTCGACCAGATGAGTTTCTTGGTTCAGATGGATCTAACGACTATATGTCTATTTCTCTCTTATTTAAACTTGTTACAACAGCTATATCTCAGTCGACAATATTGTCGACCGAAATTGACTCAAAACTAAAGATCTGCAAAGTTATTTCTTGGTTGTCTGAGTCTTCGACCGAGTGATTCTTGGTTGACATATTTTTTGACCAAGGACTTTTTGCAAGGATTTGTAATGTATGTGAGGTCCTATTTATGACTCATTTGAAACCTATTAACCCTAAAGTCTTCATGTGAGTGTAAGATAGGGTTTTGGATGGATAGGGAAAATCTAACACTTGATTTACATGATATCTAAACAGTTGTACATTATATACTTGTACACATTTTTACATTGAGTATACATGGAAGAAAATCATGAAAATATTAAACATTTAAGTGCCTTGATCTTCAATTATCCACTTAGTATATCTTTTCATCATCTTGAATCCTAAAATATTCAAGTAGCATGTGAGATCCACAAGAATGAAATGTTTGTCATCATCAAAACACATGGTATGCTAATGTCCAATTTAGCCAATAGGTCATACCTTGTTGGTGTACATGGAGTTTATCTTACATCCAATGGCCTCAAGCCATTTCTCAAACTTTAGTCCCTCAAATGCTTCTAGGTAGGTTGTTGGCTCATCATCTATGACCAACTCACCGCCTTCTTGAGTCATAAGATATCCAAATATTTCAAACTCAAGGTATGTCCTACTAGATCTACAAGTTCCTTATGTTACATGAGAAACTTGAGATACGACAACATATTGTGATTCTACTTGTTCCTATTGTAACTTTATATGTTCAATGTTTCCTTGTTTTTTTGTAACTTTTTGACTTCTACTTTTCTCCCACATATTCCTTTGAAAATAAATTCCCTTTAGGAATACAGCTGTCCTGACAACAAAAACTTTATTATCAGATGGAGTATAAAAGTAGTATCCTCTAGTTTCCGTAAGATATCCAACAAAATAACATTTATCTTAATTTGGGACTAAGTTTTTCAAAAAATTGTTTTACTATATAAGTTTCCCATTCCAAGTCTTCATATATTATATATTGCGACACTTCCCACACCATATGTCAAGTGGTGTCGTCTGAACCGATTTAGATGGTACATGGTTTTCTGTCAAGTATGTGCCCAAATGGAAGTTTGAAGATCAGCTATATTTATTGATGATTGCACCATGACTAACATGGTGTAATTCCTTCTATCTGATACATAATTACTTTTCAAGTGGAGTTCATTGTGATACTACATCATGGTCTCACTAAAGGTCCTCAACCTCATGGTTCATGTATTCTTCATATCGATCATATCAATGTGTTTTGATACTAGAAACCACTTTAAGCATTTGATTGAAAAGTTCTACATACATTAGTATGTATGAGTCCTAATAGATCACTCACTTTCTCACTGTTTCTAGTGAAAGGGGCTTTTTTATCTTGCCTAAAAAATAAGACTTGCATGTCTCTATTGGTTTGAAAATAAAAGATTATAGATGACCATCGTTGTGGATTCTAGAAATGTTTCTTTGTTTACGTTCCCTAGATGACAATGCCAAAGGTATATATTATTTGAGTCGTCGAGTATTCAGTTTGTATACTATACATATTTGTCTCTAGAACTATCAAATATAGACTATAGACATTGGGACATTTCCATAAAAGATCTTATCTTTAAAAGAAAAAATCAATCATTCAGAATACTCTTGTCCAAATAAGATACATTGTATGATGTTTCAATTAATGGAAGGTACATAATAGCAATTTGTTAATTCTACTACATGCCCACTAGGCTGAGAAAAATAATAGGTTCCAACTATAGTGGCAACCACTCTTGGTATGCATAGTTCCACCTTATCTAGCTTCTTCTCAGATAGTGAAGTTGAGATCTCTATCTCCTAGTTCTTCTTCCTCATTTCCTCTACATAAAGAGGGTAGTACCATTTCTATTGTTTAGGCTGGTGATAGTGGTGGCACTTCCCATCATTATTCACTCATCCCTTTTCTTTAAGTGAAGAAGAGTTGGGTATTAGGTTGTATTTAGAACTCTTCTTGGCCTTGCTTTACCCTTAGACTTTCCTTTTCTTCTTCTAATCATCATCACAGATTTAGGATTATCTTTCTTCATTTGCACTATAGTTCTCAACATGCGAAGCAATCCTAATAATGGCTTATCAAAAAGTGTTTCATATTGTAGTTCATGACAAATTGCCTATATGATTTAGGCAATGGCTATAGAATCACATCTGTGACAAAATCTTAGCCTAAGGAAAATCTCAATCTCGTTAGGTTCTCCATGTATTCAATTAATTTGGGCACACGAGGCCCCAATAGATCTTTCTCTGCCATATTGAACTTGAACAACACCTTTGATATATCATATCTCTCTTGTCTTTCCTGATCCGGAAACATGTTCGTGAGATGTGTTACCATATCGATGACTTTTATTTTTTCATGTAATCTCTACGACTCATAGTTTATTGAATATACCATCAGGTACTTGATATCCATGATATCTTTAGAGTGCTTCTTGTAAGCATCCATGCCAGACTTAGGCATAGTGGAAGCAGTTTCATCTAGCTCTGGTGCCTCTAGGACATAGAGCTTGTACTCTTGGGTGAGAACAATTCTCAACATCCTGAACAAGTCAGGGAAGTTATCCTCGTTCACGTTGTCCTGCTCAAGTACTGATCATAATGAAATGTGTTGGTGTTTGCCATTAGTTTCGAAAATAAAAATTTGTAGTTTATTGAAACCCTTTTTGATTTGATAAATATTGATGACATTAATTAGGCCTTTAATTAATTATCACTCCCACTAGTTTGTTCACATCAGTAGCCCTTACTTATCAATTTGGAATATTGCAACAAACAATCTTCTAGTGAGATAAGATCCAAAACAATTAAGTCATTACCTATTCAATGCTGGTGCGCATAACTAATTAATAAGGCAGACAACCTTTGACAATTGCATCTCATGCAATTAGATGGTATGCATAACTTGATGAATGCATATTCGTCTTAGTTTTAGTCGCCATTTTTGGCCAAAATTTTGCCCTGAAAGCTCTCATATGCCCCCTGAATATGCTCATATACAGTTTTCCTCAATTTTAGATGATTATTTAGACTTTTGATCAAATATATCCGTCTCCATTGTAGGATTAAGCATTGCACTGTGAGCGCCAATGTAGGAGGGTTTGTTCGATGGTGTCATGACCGCGTACAAGAAGACCCCACCGTGACCGCGGAACAACACCTCGACCACAACATACATGTGCAACTGTGAAAATCACCTCGACCAAGGCCAACAATCGCGACCGCGACACACCACCTCAACCACGGTGTGTCACCTTGATTGAGGCCTACACTAGCTCAATCACAACTGTGACCTCGACCGTGACCTTGACCAGTACCTCGACTGTGGTGTTAAGTCAGTGCTCTCAAGATCTGCACCTATATATAGACAACCCCTCCTTCATTTGAGGCATCTCTTCTGCTCCATCCATGCCGATAGGCTATCGCTCTGTGCCAGCCAAGGAAGATGATCTTCACCATCACATACTACCTCTGTGGTGTCGTTTCTAATCCGACATGTCACTCCATTAAGATCTATCTCCTAGCTAAGAAAGTGGTAGTATTTCATCTCTATAACACCTTCATCCATCAACCATCTACCACTCCATCTCTGATGAGTAAGAGAATAAGAAGAGAAGGAAGAAGGACAAAGAAGATCATCCTTGTCCATCTTGGTGTTCTTCCCCTCCTCATCCAAATCTACCCCACCATTGTGTCGAAGATCGTTTCTCCACCAAGATATGACCGTCTTCTTCACCATGACCATGGCACAATCTTCCCTCTCTCATGTTCTTTTTGTTTCTTTCATGAGGAGCGAGTAGTCCTTTTCACTGGGGTGCGGGGACTAGCCCCGCTACCAGTTCATACATGTCCATTTTATAACATTCCATGGCTTGTATATAACTTTACATTTCATTGTTAATCGTTTAAGGCATGCTTTGTGGATTGTTCACCTACCTTGCATGATCTATTATATTCCTTTATTACGAGAACTTCAATACTTAGGATTTGAATATCGATTAACATGGTTGATGCCCGGACTAGAACTTCAGAAGGGATATCTCCGGAGTAGTAAGTGTGTGACCTATGGGTAACGAGACATCGAGCACGTGGAGATGCTTATGCAAACTATATTTCCTAATAGATGGTTTGCTACTCCATTTGGATAGTTGTATCTTGCATGGATGTGTTTGCATGAGTAGTGGTGGTGAAACCCGGTTCCACCCCAGTGATTCCCATCATTAATCTAGACTCAGTTTTGATCTACCTCTTTTACTTTCCTTGCAATTAGTTTAACTAAACCCAAACCAACTCTTTGTTCTAAATATTAGTCTTAGTTGATCCATATTTGACTAGCAAGATTCTTAAAAAAAGTTGTCCCTTGGGATTCGATCCTTAACTATACTGCTATAATACCCGTCCGCTTGTGGGTGGTACTATTGCATAAGGTTTTGGTAAAAACTTAGGGATTTCAGCCCTAAGTGAGTTTGTTAGTGTAGTAAAAACCACATCAAATTCTAGCACCATTGCCAGGGACAACAGAATCATATAATTAAATCTAGTTCTATTGAGACTAATCTAGGATTTTACTTTTATTGATAATATTGATCATATACTTGAATTTGATTCTATTCAATCTATCTGAATCTCGAAAGATGTTTCCATCCTAGGTACCCCAAAAGACTAGTGCATGCCACGCTCCAACAACATTGGCCTAGCAGCTAGCTTTGACCCTAAGATAGAACGAACTTTTCACCGGCAAAGTAGAGAGAACCAAGATAGGATGGCATAAGAGGAGGAAATTTCCCGAAGGGTAACTCAAGCCCTTAATGCACAAAGAGATAGGCTTATGCAAGAAGCCTAAGCTACGATTGAAGAGGAAATCCAGGAAGCCCAAGCAGTAGCTCAACAAGCTGAGTTACAAAAGGACCTTAGAGAGTTCTCAATCCCTAAGGTTGCTAAAGTTTAACACACAGTGCAACCTCCTCCCATTGCTGCTCTAAACTTTAAGATCAAGTCACATTGGATTACACTACTTCAAAACAACCCTTTCTATGGCAAGCAAGGCGAGGATAGTCAAGAACATCTTCTGAGGTTTATAGATTTATGTGTTATGGCAAAGAAGAATGGAGTTACAGATGATGCCATTAGACTCTGTCTCTTCAAATATTCCCTTGGAGATAGACTCATGAGTTGGTATAAACCTGTGCAATGTGACCCAATCACCACTTGGGAACAACTTCAAAATGCTTTCTTGGAAAAAATTTATCCTCCTTCCCTCACATATGATATTAGGGGTTGGATAACACAATTTGTTCAGGTCCCTGGTGAAACCCTGGCAGAAGCATGGGAAAGATACATTGAGTTACTACGCAAGTGTACACACCATGACATACTCAAGAATCAGCTCATTGAAATATTTTATACGGGTGTGGATGATGATATCAAGAAGTTTTTGGACTCCTCATCTGGAGGAAACTTCATGCATCAAAGTTATGATAGCGCATGGAAGCTTGTCACCCTTGGAGCTAAAATTCAAGACAATTGGGGCAGATCCATAGGCAAATGAGTGCTAAAGGTAGCTATGGCATAAAGTAGTCTTGAGTACAAGTCTATCGCCGAATCTCTAAAGATACTAGTTTCCAAGCAAGATAACCTTGAATCATCTTTCAATGCCTATGAGAGGAGGCTCTTGCCCCCTCAACAAGAAGAACAAGTCAAGTTGGCTTCTTTGTTTTGTGAAGCATGTAAAGGCACTGATCATTCTACACTAGCCTTTAATATTATCTATGACATTGTTCTGGGCAATGGTTGTGCCCAAGGAGGTAATGGTCAGATGGAAAATTTGAATGCCATCCACACTATCCCTAGTCAAGGGTATTATATTCCAAATCAGAACAGTTCTCATCCTGGTTTTCAATACGGACATCCTTTGGGAGAGGAAAACTCACAACAACTCAGTTCAGATAATCAACAATGAGGCCCGTCGGGATTTTAGTATAATCAACAACAAAATTTCAGGAATCAAGGGAACTCCAGGGGTAACTTTTAGAACTGAAATTACAATCAGTGTTAAAACAAACCTCAGTTCTAGAATCTCAACCAAGTCCCGCACCAACAACTACAATAAGGACAACAAGTCGGTCCCATATCTTCTGACAACAAACTGTCAGCTGTTGAGAAGATGTTACAATCACAACAGACTATGATAGCAAATCAACAAGCCCATCAGAAGGCTATTGAATCCCAACTAGCTCAACTATCAGCTAGCCTCAAGCCACCCGCTAGATCTTTTGCTGGACAACCAGAGAACAATCCTAAACATCTTGAGCAACTGAAAGTTGTTTCCACTCAATCTGGAAAAGGCTAATCTGATCCTCCCATCAAGACGTCTGTGGTAGTTACAAAAGAGGATGACTTGGTGATTGTCCAAGACAATGAAGTACCTAAATCTCATTTGAAAGAACAACTGACAACTGATAAGGAAGACAAAGCAATATATGAGAAACATGTCATTATAGAAATAAAAGATACGCCTGAGCTAGTTATACTAGTATACAAGCTTTGTCCTCCTTTCCAAGATCGACTAAAGTAGACAAAGCTTGACACTCATTTCATGAAGTTCAAGGAGGCAATGAAGAAGCTTCATATTGATATACCCTTTCTAGATGCACTGGCTGAGATACCAGCTTGGACGAAGTACTTGAAATCTCTCCTCACAAGGAAGTATATAACCGAGGAATATGAGATAGTCAAATTAGCAACAACTACCTCCGATATTATTCAGAGCAAAATGCCCAAGAAGCCAGGATGTTTTGGGATTTTGTTCCATATCGATGACTCCACATGTAATAAGGGACTAGATGACCTTGGTGCTAGCATCTCTATCATGCCACTTAGCCTTTGCAAGAGGCTAGGGTTTGTAGAACTTCTCCCAACTGGCATGACCATACAACTTGTAGACAATTATATGACTCTCCCTTTGGGAATCATTGAGGATGTTCCAATCAAGGTAGGCAAAGACTCTTATGTCCCATTCGACTTTGTAATCATGGAAATAAAAATGGACTCCAGCTACCATATTATCTTTGGTCATCCGTTCCTTGCCACTATGAGAGCCTTGATTGATGTTGAAGTAGGAATCTTGCTCCTCAGATTGAGCAAAGAAATACTTGAGTTCAGAGTTTTTTAAAGTATACAAAGACCAAGATTGTAAGAATAAGTCTATTTGATTGATTGAATAGAGCAAATGTCACTCCTTACACAAGAGAATCATGAATCAGACGATCCTTTAGAAGTGGCTCTAACAATCCCATTTGTTGATGACTCCATCGATGAACATGTAAAGAGTTGTGTTCTCCACCTCAATGCTATAGAAGAAGATCCTAAAGCTAAATTTGATAAACTCAAGGCTATGAATGTAACTAAAGACCTATGCGAGAAACTAGAGGCCCCTAAATGAAACTCCTACCCAAGGGACTAAAGTACGTGTTTTTTGGTGATCTCAAGGTCTGCCTAGTTATCATAAATTCTGACCTAACGTTCGAATAAGAAGATAAACTCTTGACAGAATTAAGGGAAATAAGAAAAACCCTCTACTACAAAATGAGTGACCTCATCGGGGTTAGTCACACACATTCCATGCACAAAATCCACATGGTGGAATACGACAAGCCGACTATTGAACATCAACAAAAGCTGAATCCAAATACGAAAGAAGTAGTCTGCCTTGAATTCATTAAATTACACACTACGGGAATTGTCTATCCTATATCTGACTCGCCATGGGTTAGTCCTACACATGTTGTCCTAAAGAAAGGTGGAACTACCATGATACAAAATGAAAATATTGAACTTCTCCCTACTCGAACAACCACTAGCTGGAGGATGTGTATCGACTATAGGAAACTAAACAAGGCCACACATAAGTAGCATTTCCTGATGCCTTTCCTAGACCAAGCCTTAGAGTGATTGGCTCACCAGGAATATTTTTGCTATCTTGATGGGTACTCTAGATTTTATCAAATTCCCATACTTCCAGATGATCAAGAGAAGACAACATTCACATGCCCCTTTAGAACATATGCCTTTAGAAGGATGCCTTTCGGGCTTTGCAATGTTCCTACTACTTTCCAACGTTGCATGGTAGCCATATATGAGGATTCATATGACTCATTCCTGAAACACCTCTCCCTGGACCTCAAACGATATGAAGAAGCACATCTAATACTAAATTGGGAGAAATGTCATTTCATGGTAAAACAAGGCATTGTCCTCGGTCGTGGGGTCAACAATTGAGGGATCAAAGTAGACAAGGCAAAGATCGAATTGATTGATAAACTTGGTTTCCCAACCAATGTAAGAGAGGTCCGCACCTTTCTTGGTCATGTAGGCTTTTAGAGAAGGTTTATAAAGGATTTTCCAAGATAACCAAGCCTATAACGAACTTATTATTAAAGGACACTGATTTCCATTTTGATGAAGAATGCATCAAAAGTTTTAACAATCTTAATCATTCCCTTACATCAACCCCTATCATCAGAGCTCCACGTTGGGGGCACCCATTTGAAATAATGTGTGATTCCAGTGATTATGCAGTCGTGCTATTTTGGGCCAATATATAGAAAAGAAACATCATGTTATCTATTATGCATGTAAGACCCTTGATGAAGCTTAGAGCAACTATGCAACTACTGAGAAGGAACTTTTAGCAATTGTGTATGCCTTTGACAAGTTTAGATCCTACCTCATCGGTTCAAAGGTCATCGTCTACACTGATCATGCTGCAATTCGTTACCTCCTAGCAAAGAAAGATGCAAAATCCAGGCTAATAAGATGGATTCTCCTCTTGTAAGAATTTGATCTTGAGATAAGAGATAAGAAAGGCACTAGGAATGTCGTGGCAGACCACTTGAGTTGTATCCACACCCTAAACACTGAAAAGATCCCAATTAATGACTCTCTTCTAGATGATCAACTCATGTAAGCTTTGGAATCTATCACTTGGTACGTGAACTACTTAGCGACTGGTGTCATCCACCCTGAATGCACTGGCATTGCACTGAAGAAATTCATGCATGATGTGATGCAATATCACTGGGATGAGCCATACCTCTTCAAGCTCTATATTGATGGTCTCTACAGACATTGTATCGCTAAGGAAGAAGCTCAATTTGTTCTAGAGCAATGCCACTCAGGCCCCGCTGAAGGCCCTATGAGTTCCAAGAAAAATGCTTTGAAAGTTCTACAATGTCACTTCTTTTGACCAACCATATCCAAGGATGCCTATAACTTTGTCTTATCTTGTGACAAATGTGAAAGGGTGGGTAACATTACAAAAAGAGATGAAATGCCCCTTAGGCTCTGGAAGGAAGTCGAAATTTTTGACGTTTGGGGAGTGGATTACATGGGCCCATTCCCATCCTCGTATGGATTTTGCTACATTCTAGTTGCAGGGGATTATGTCTCTAAATGGGTAGAGGCCATACTAACCATGACCCGCGATTCAAAACTAGTCATCAAAATGTTTAGAGATATTATTTTTCCCTATTTTGGAGTTCCATGCACTGTGATATCTGACAGAGTTTCTCATTTTCTAGAAAGAAGTTTCGAGGCACTATTGAGAAAATATGGTGTGACTCACTAGGTAGCTTCTCCCTATCACCCAAAAACAAGTGGACACATAGATGTATCAAACTGTCAACTTAAAGCTATACTGGAAATGACAGCAGGTCACAACCTAAAGGATTGGTCAGTAAAAATCAATGATGCCCTATGGGCCTACATAACTACTTTCAAGACTCCTCTTGGAACAACACCCTTTAGTGTAATCTATGGAAAATCATGTCACTTTCCCATAGAACTTGAACACAAATCTTGGTGGGCAATCAAACAACTGAATTTTGACATGAAGAAAACTGGCCAATCTAGGATTCTATAACTTCAGGAGCTAAAAGAACTTCATATGACAACCTACGATAATGCACGAATCTACAAAGAATGCACAAAATTATGGCATGATGGTCATCTGAAAAGGAAAGATATATAAGAGGGAGACCAAGTTCTACTATTTAACTCAAGACTGAGATTGTTCATTGGGAAACTCTGTTCTTGCTGGTTCGGACCATACACTGTCAAGAGCATCTACCCACATGGTGCCTTCATTTCATGGAGTGAAAAGTCAGGAGAGTTTGTGGCTAATGGACAATGGTTGAAGAGATATTTCACCACAATTGACATGAGAATTGAAGCATCATTAAATCATTCCAAACCAGCATATCGACCAAAAAATTGAAAGAAGCATGTCGAGCCAACAACATAAAATAAAGGCGCTTATCGGGAGGCAACTATATCCTTACCTTAGATTTTATTTTTAGTTTTGAATTAGAAAATTTTGCATCGAGTAGATAATGTATTGCAAGATGCAATATTAAGTTCTGATAGTTTTCATTTTTGAGATTTCTAATGGAGGACATGTTTCTGAGAGGAACACAACCACATCTAGTGGTCCAACTAGAATTATTTTCCCCTCCATCTCAGATTTAGAGTTTGCTCGGGATGAGCAAATTTCTATGTTTGGGGTGGAGGGTGGGTGGTACGTACTTTACTTTCCACTCACACCTATCTATTTCATACTTAAGATTCCATCATTGTAATTTTGAAGCAATTTTGATCAAAATTTTCAAAAAGTTTAAACTTCCAAATTAGTCTGTATAGAAACTGGATGAAGTTTTGATGCTTTTATTTCAATCAAAGCCTTTTCCTAGCTGGATAGTTCTTTTTCCATGCAATTTTGAATCATTATACCCTCCTTATTTGAAGCAAAGCCTCAAGAGTGACAATTTCTGAAACTAGCCAATGGTTAGAAATGACCATGTGAAGCTTATGAATCCTAACATCACGATCCTTCAATAAAGATGGAAAATATTTTTCAAACTGAGAGGGATCAAAAACATCATACTTTTTAACTAACTAGTGGAACAATAGCAAGGAATCTCCACCAGATCCCCATCAAGTGATTATTTGAGCATATTATGATAAGGAGAACAACTAGATACATAGAATTGTAAATCAAGTTGCATTATGGTCAGACCTCTCTTCTACACTTCTTCTACCAGATTTATACCCCTCCATACATCAAAAAGAAACAAAAATCCATAAAAATAGTGCCAAATCCTAAGTTTGGGGTGGCAAACCACTCCTCTCTTTATTATTTTCTTCCATACCCCTCTCTATGTAATAGCGAAATATCATAAATAAAAGATGACAATGCGCACACAAACGAAATGCAATCTCGAGTAGAATAGAGGAGAGATTCACATAAAAAAGTTGCAATCAATGAAATTGCAACAATATAATAAAAATCTTGAGTGGAATAGAGGAGAGATTTACTACTTCCTTCCATAACCCCCTTCACTCCCTTTTCCACCTATAGGCACTATGAATGCCTCATTTTTTCCACTCTTTTGTAAAACACCTATGTCAGATCAGATGCATACTTATTGTTCTACGGGTATCTCTGAACTCTTATGAATCTCTTTGACATGTTTGATGTTGGAGAAAGTTGGGAGGAAGTGCTTTTAGGAAACAAACTCGAGAACGAAGATATTGTAAGACATGTTCATTGATCTCAGGATGTTGAGATGCTAAACCATACAAAGCAGAAAAGAAACAAACGTGATGTGAAGATGAGGCAATCATAAGTGTTGAAAATATTAAATTGGAATCTATTTTAGATTTTGTGTTACTTAAGGACGAGAAACATTTAAGTTCGAGGTGTTTTGATGAATGCATATTCATCTTAGTTTTAGTCTTCATTTTTGGCCCAGTTTTGCACTGAAAGCTCTCATATGCCCCCTTAATATGTTCATATACAATTTTCCTTAGTTTTAGAAGAATATTTAGAGTTTTGATCAAATCCATCCATCTCCAAGAAACTTTCAATAATTTGGACCATTTTTCAATGGCATGTTCCTTCATCAGAAAGCACCCTCATTAGTCAAAGGATTCGTCATCGCAGGCCCATCGACCCATAGCAATAACCCCCCAGCCCCCCATAGGGGTGGGTTTGTTCCATGGTGTTGGGACCGCAGCCAAGAAGACCCCACTGCGACCGCAACACAACACCTCGACCACAGCATAAATGCACAACAACGGCAATCACCTTGACCGAGGCCAACAACTGCGACTATGGCACACCACCTCTACCGCGGTGTGTTTCCTTGACCAAGGCCCACACTAGCTCGACCACGACTGCAACCGCAACCTCGACCTCAACTGCGACCTCGACCACGACCTCGACCAGTACCTGGAGTGCAGTGTTAAGTTGGTTCTCTCCAGATCTACACATATACATAGATGACCCCCTCCTTCATTTGAGCCATCTCTTCTTCTCCATCCACACTGATAGGATGTCGCTCTGTGCCCAGCCAAGGAAGATGATCTCACTCCATCAAGATCTATCTCCTAGCCACGAAAGTGGTGGGATTTCAGATCTATAGCACCTTCATCAATCAGGCATCTACCACTCTATCTCCTGTGAGCAAGATCATAAGAAGAGAAGGAAGAAGGAGAGAGAAGATCATCCTCATCCGTCTTAGTGTTCTTGCCCTCCTCGTCTAGATCTGCCCTACCATCGTGTTGAAGATCGTATCTCCACCGAGTTGTGACCATCTTATTCACCATGACCATGGTGAAATCTTCCCTCTCTCTTATTCTTTTTGTTTCTATCATGAGGAGTGAGTAGTCCTGTTCACTGGGGTGCATGGAATATCCCCGCTACCTGTGCTTACATGTCCATTTTATAACATTCCATGGCTTGTATATAACTATCCATTTTGTTGTGAATCATTTAATGCATGGTTTGTGGATTGATCACATGCCTTGCATGATCTATTATATTCCTTTGTTGTGAGAACTTCAATACTTAGGATTTGAATATCGATTAACATAGTTGATGCCCGGATGGGAACTTCCAAAGGGATATCTCTGGAGTAGTAAGTGTGCAACCCATGGATAACGAGACATTGAGCCCATGGTGATGCTTACACAGACTCTATTTCCTAACAGATGGTTTGCTACTCCATTTGGATAGTTGTATCTTGCGTGGATGTACTTTGGATGTGTTTGCATGTGTAGTGGTGGTGAAACCCAGTTCCACCCTAGTGATTCCCATCATTAATCTAGACTCAGTTATAATCTTCCTCTTTTACTTTCCTTGCAATTCGTTTAACTAAACCCAAACCAACTCTTGGTTCTAAATATTAGTCTTAGTTGATTCAGATTTGACTAGAAAAATTCTTAAAAAAAGTTGTCCCTTAGGATTCGATCGTTAACTATACTGCGATAAGACCCGTCCACTTATTGGTGGCACTATTGCACAAGGTTTGTTAAAAACTTAGGATTTTTAGCCATAAGTGAGTTTGTTAGTGTTGTAAAAACCATGTCACAACTCCTTGCCATAGTCCATCTGTATGCTTCTAGGCACTTAATCTCACTAAGATCACCTTATTAAGCTTGACTCAATAGTCAACACGATAGGATTTGCACCCTACTTTAGTAGACCCATAAATCTACCATCATACTTCCATGAGGTAGATAGTACACCAAGATTTGGCTCAACCTATGCTTGGTGTATCAAGATTTTCATGTATGACTCCTATGGAAAACATCTGGGACTTAATATTTGATTGAGGTATTTTATATACATATCCAATTACCACGTACTTATGTTATATCATATACATACTACATACACAAACGAAACATGCAATCATAAAATATGAGCGATGGTTATGGCCATACTAATGTAATTCTATGGAGCCAGAAAGAATTTCCATCCACCTAAGGTCAAACATCACATGCTAAAACATGTAAAGAAAAAAGTTGTGCTCGAAACAAATTAGTCAGTTGATTGGACTTCTCAAGTTAATTGATATGCTCGACTATCAGTCAATTGGCCCCCATCTGTCGGTCAACTGGATCCTGGTTCAAGTAGCTACCTAGACTCCTCCAATTGATCAACTAGGCCTCTAGACGATCTATTGGATCCTCCAATTAGCTCCCTCTTCGGTCCTCCTATCAAATGACTAGACTGGTACAGAGTGTATTCTTTTTCACCAAAATAGAAATTAAAGCTAATACTATTTATTTATTACATTATAAAAGGTAAAACCTCAAGTTACATTTGAGGGAGTATATGGAGGAAAGTATTAACTTACATATGGAGAAAGAGAGAGAGAGTCTTGGTATGCAAACTACATTTAAAAGATAAAAATTAAGCCATTTAACCAAGCACACACATTCATAGGGTATTGGCCATAACCATGCATTCAACCACCATCAAAATGACTTTAGGGCGACACATATAGATTGCATATATATCATATCATACATATTGGATCTATGAGCCATTACTTGGAGTATATTTTATTTAACCAAATATTCCATTATTCATTTTAAATATTCACATCACATGCAATATAATAAATGATAAAAAAACCTATCATATCGATTAAATCCCAAAGCATCATAAATTGATGTCTCTTTGATATCGATGTAGGGAAATATGGTGCATAGATGGTATCGAAAACAAAAATTTATTTGCCAAATACCCCATAACTAGCACATCATGTCAAAAACTATGAACTAGGGAGGAGGGTTGCAAGGAATATACCTAGTCTTGGAGCAAGTCTAGTGACAATCCTTGCAGTGTTATGCTTCTTTCTCAAGTAGCACCCGGGCAGTTGTTGGCGATGGCCTCATGGTGAAGTACCACATATATCGTTTGATGACATTCTCCTAGCATGATGGAAACAACCTCCACTCCTCTACTTGTTTGCGTAGCCCCCAAGAACTCCTCAGTTTTCTTTTATAACTAAAGGGAAGGAGTTGTTTCGAATGTCATCAATGTGCTAGTGTCATCTTTCTCACCTTTGTCTATGTATCCCCTTTATGGGTAAGATACATTTGGCTCTCATGTTACCACAACATTGAGATGAGGAGGGTCTATATTGCAAGCCTTGCCCCCCCCACTTTATATATGAGTGGATGGGTTAGGGTTTCCACAAACTCAGGGACATGAGGAGACAAGTTTGATGAATTTTCTATTGTTGCAAATCACCAGTAGGTTGACTAGACATTCCCATGGATCGACTCGCACACCGTTCAATTGACTGGACACTCCAGTCGGCCAATTGGATAATTTTCCTATTTGCAAACATACTAGCTTTTAATGTGATGACTAAGCATGTCATGACGTCAACATTAGTCCTTAATCCAGACCAATTGATCATCCAGTCAATCAACTGGACACTCCAGTCGATCGACCGGACACTCCAATCAGCTAACTGTCAGCCAATGTTGTATAAGCTTATTACCGAAACACTTTAGTAGCCAAGTTAAACTTTATACAAGAGTACATGCCTCGAGGTGAATCCTATGTGTGTGACCTTATACGTCCTAAATTACATTGGCAGTGAATGTCCATAACTAGAGTATGACATCACAAATAACACATCATTTCTATCCAAGTAATTGGAAAGTTGGAGAACAACTTCAATCTACAATTAGTGATCAGTATTACAATGATCATATAGTTCTTTTGTCTCACATATCTATATTCAACTCAAGGCATGGAACCGTCATCCCCTAAATATTCAATCCATGCTCCTTGAACTAGAGAGCATCGTATGAGATGCATGTGAGCTCGCATATAATATATTGAGTCACACGAGTATGGCCATGCATTTCTCACTTTGACTTATCAAGTGTCTAGGATATCAACTCCTATAGGAGGGACAAATCCCATCTACATCACTCATATTGAATCACCATGTGTCACGCTGTACCTGAGCACCACCTTTATGGCAACCCTTATTCAAGATCATATTGGATGGTGTCAAAATTTATCGAAAATCATGTGATGAGTGTAGTGAATTCAAGTTTAAGAACTACTACCATTACTATCACATTGAGAGCTTATTGTGACTACCATTACTTGGTTTCTATGTAACACTCTCAAGGTGGGTCTGTCCGGTACACTTTTCTATAACAAGTACTTATGTGTTTGACTTTATGTCCTATATCATGACCAATGAGACTCTGTCATCACTCAAAATACATTCTAATCTTATATATCACTTTATCCTAATTTTCTTCCATAATAATATCTGACTAGGGACATAAAAAGAATATATGTACTGTTATCATACATATGATCTCATTTTTCAAGTCCTTAACCTAAAGACATATGTCATAGATTAACATCATTATTTAACCTTTTACTATGTCTGTGTCATCATCTCATGACTGAGACAAACATAATAGACAAAAATACCTTTATTATTATCAAATCAAGTATATGATGCCCCATTACAATCATCATATGATTGGCTGTTTGGGCATAATACCAACAATTTTTATATGAGTTCACTTAAGAGAACATTGTTTTCACATGTTTGAGACAAATATGAGTTGGTTAATCTTGAGTAGATCTCAACTTCAGGACTTTAGGATTGGCATGGTATAGCTGGCAGGATGTGTTGTTGGAATATAATAACTTCTATTAACAATTTAAGAAGAGTATGATCTTGATGAAGTATAAAAAATGTAACACAAATGTGCATACACTAAGATATTGATATATAAAGGAAGGTATGATAAGAAACCTAGATACATATGACTTGAAAAAGATATAGTCAATTAACCCTAGCATAGGGAAATAAAAGAGAAGGAAAGATGAAAGCATGAGTTTTACATTTAGTTCAAGGAAAAAATATTATTTTGAGTAGAAGGAAATTCTTAGAATAAGTAATATAAAGGAGTTTGACAGTTTCATATATAAGGAAAAATTGTTTTCTAAAAAGAATGATAACTAGGTGAATTTATGAAACTTTAAGAGTAAGACCTTAAGTATGAATATAATGAAACAATGAAGAAAGAAAAATATGAGAGAAATATATGCATATTTATTTGAGATATTTTATTAAAGATTTTGAAACAAAGAATGGAGAAGAGAAATATTGATGAATAATACTGAAGGATATTATAAAATGGAGTACTACCACAAGCATTAAATGTTAAGAATATTTCTTGAAAATATGAAAGATGAGTTCATAATAGGAATTAAGAAGTCACATAGTTGGATATGAGAAGACTAAACCTTCATAATAGGAACTAAGAAGTAACATAGTTGGAAATGGGAAGACTAAACCTAGTTAAAAATAATTTTTATGTGATAATAGAAAAAGATGAATATATGTGCCTTTATAAATATTTTTTTTCTCTTATATGAAACTCATGTTGTAATGTCCCAAGATTTAAAGAATTATATAACATGATATTAAAAAGAATGATTGGACTACTCATATCACCAAGGTGCACCTCCTTTTCAGGGATCCCATAACTAAAGAACTTGATGGTTAAGTGAGCTCAACCTAGAGTAGTACTAAGAAGGGTGACCAGTTGGGAAGCTTATCCTGCCTTGCACGTGAGTGAGGACAAAGTGCATAGTTAAGGCTGGTAGTGATTTTTGGGGCCATTCATCATTCCTAAAACTCTACTAGAGCCTTGTGTAGTGGGCCTACATGTTACAAATGGTATCAAATATGATTCCCCTCTAGTAGGCGGGACCACATGGGCATGTTGTTGGGTTTTTAGGGGAGACAGAGAAGGCAGCGGAAACAAAAAAATTTCTCCCCCAACCCATACCGAGGAAACGCGTCAACGTCTATATAATAGCAAAGGATGGTTTGCGGAATCATACCTTGTCCCGAGGCTTGCTCGGCGACAATACCTCGTGCAATGCACGGTCGTTTCAACCTGGGCATGACTTTTCCCAACTGGTCGGTTGCACCAGTTGAGCCAATCGGTTCAACCCTTGAACCAGTCGTTTCAACCTGGGCATGAGCTGACCGGTTCAGCAACCTCAGCCGACCGGTTCATCACATGAACCGATCGGTTGGGAGCACAGGTTGGGCAAAATCAGTCAATTGCGATTTCAATCAATCCGATACTCCAATCAATGCATCCAACACCTTGAACCATATGATATTGAGCTATCGACTGATTGAGTGTTTAATTGAACTACTAAACTCCTTTAGTAATCAATCTAAACATTGCTTTGTGGACAAAACTCCTCTTCCAGGTTAAATCCTATGTGTGTGACCCTGCAGGTCCATTTCACGTTGGCAGTGAAAGTTCATAACACTTATGACTTCACAAGCAAAGAGCGGTGCCTAGTCACACATCAGTGCTACCCAAGTGAAAGTAGAAAGTTGGAGAACAACTTTCATCCTACAATCCGTGAATGGTGTTACAACGAATGTATAATTCCTTTGTCACTGATATCCCGATTGAACTCGAGGCATGGAACAGTCATCCTGTCAACGTTCATTCACTTCCTTGATCTCAGAGTAGACTGGAAGAGATATGTATGACATCAGTATCATATACTGATTCACACATGCGTGCACGCCTTTCTCAATCCTACTCATCAAGTGGCCATGGCTATCATACTCCCTCAGGAGGGACAAATCCCATATATATCACTCACCCCTCAAAAGCCCCATGTGTCAAAGCCACCCAATCATCACCTTTATAACAACCCATGTTTCAGGACTGCGTTTGATGATGTCAAAGTGTGCCCAACGACATGTGTTGAGTGCAGCGATTTCAGGTCTAAGAATCACACTCACCACCATCACTGTGAGTACTTACTGTGACTACCATCTCATGGTTCCATGTGTCAAACTCACGGTGGGTCTGTCCGGTACACTTGTTCTCTAACAAGTACCTATGTGTTTGGTTTGATATCTCTATATCATGACTAATGAGATTCTGTCATCAACCAACACCACAATCTAGTCTTGTGTGTCATTGCTGTCTATCTACCTTCCACAATGACATCCGACTAGGGACACAACAAGAATGTACAAACTCTTAGCATCCATATGATCTCATCGTTCAGGTCATGAACCTGAAGGCATACGTCATTGAGTACTGTCATTCTCTAGACATTCAATCTGTTCTATCACTATCTCATATGACTGAATCAGAAAGAATTGGAAGCTCGCCTTTGATGTTTATCAAATCAATCTTAATGTATCCCACCAATCATCACATGATTGGCTCTCAGGGCATACATACCAACAGACTCCCACTTGCACTGCGAGCCAATCACCCATGAATCATATTCATAGTGATCTTCAAACATGTCCTACATGTTACTGTGCTCTAGTGCCATCATAGTGAGTAATGGAAACACCTTGCCAAAGTCTGAACAAATTGCATGCCTCACATCTCTTCGCTGTACGTCGCACGTATGAGATGGAGTTGTTGTAATATGCGATCTAGTATTCCTTTGCTAACCTTTAGCCACATTGCATGATCAAGGATTCCAGACTTGTCATCAATGAGTGGAATATAAGTTCATCTCATGAACTTTCAGATCCATATAGTATCCACTATTGTTTGCTAACACATAGATACTCGATATTTCCCTTTTTCAAATGGCTTTATTGGAACATTTCCAATTATCAACAAACTTTCACTTTTATACATCTTATGTATATATATTGCGATTAATTTTCTGTCCTTTCGGAAGTTCGCATCAATGTAACTCTTTACATCGAACTCTTACTTATCTCCATAGAACTAGTACTTCACAAGCACTTATCAAGTTCTTATGGTATGCCAGTAACCCTTACTGGAAACAGACAGACATCCACTCGTCATGTCCCACATACGAGTTATCAGGATGAGCACATCATATTGTCATGTCCTACATACAAGATGATGAATGCATTTTATTCTTGCCATGTCATACATGCAAGACAATGGGATGATTACATACATGATAGATCCATATCTATTCTTAGTGTTCCCATTCTTCATAAGAATTGGACACTTGGCCTTGGGATACTAACTCCATGTAACATGGACAAGTTTTCTCCCACTGAATCTGTGCATACTGAACACTTCAGTACAGATGCCAATGTATGCTCTCTCTTTCCAGGTCAAGAGATTTTCGAGAACTATCTCTATAGATCTCTATTCCTATCACATAGGAAACATCTCTATCTTCTTTAAAGATAATTTCCACTTTTTGGATTTCCAATCTAGAACATTTCCATTTCACATCAATATGTGGAATGTGAATACTCTCCCACTAAATCACAGATCCCTTCTTTCTCTTTGACATATCAGTCAAACCCTTTGACTATATCATCAAAGTAAAGATCTAATTTTGAGTTGCTTGTACTCAATCAATCACATTGATTAGTTCATTGTAACTTATAGACTTAATTTGCATTAGTGGATTCATAAACTTTGTAGGTTGTGTCACGTACACATCCTGGTTTTATTCCTCATAGGAATGCGGTTTTAGTATCCATATGCCAAATTTCTTAGTCATTAAATTGCAATCAACAAGCATTATCCTTCTCAAAATGTTATCCATGTGTCTTAACACTTAAGACTTATTTGCACTTATGGATATGATCCAATGAGTGCTACCATCAGGGTCATACCTTATGGTTCACATGGATGTCATTTAGGATGTAATGGTCATAAACCATAACTCATGATTCGGTTCCTCATATTCATCTTGATAGTTGACTCATCATATGAACAACTCATCACATAGATAATTGAGGTGTATCTGTTAAAGATATAAGAACTCACAACCCTTGTGATTCTTAATTTCTTTTATTAGTATAGGGTATTCTTTTATTAAGAAGAATTTAGTTATTTGATAATCATTCTCTAACTCCTTAGAGTATGATTCCTTCTTAATTCAGACATCACCATGCCTTAATCATGAGTTCACTATGATACACTATCATAATCACTCATAAGGATCTCAAACATTTGGTCCAAGTATTTCATTCATTGATCTCATCAAGAATTAATACTTTACCAAATTTGTACTTCATTTATGATAATCTTGAACACTTCAAGATATTCATATTGGTATTTCTCTAAACACCATTTCAAGTATTAGCATTTATTCCAATAGGTATGTAAATACATCACATGTATTATACCTAATAGGATAATCACTCTCCCACTACATTAGTGAAGATTGATTAATCATGTCCAAGATATTCATGTCTCTTACTGGTTCTATAACCAAAAGAGTCTAGATTTATCCATCATATGGAAACTAGAAATGAATTTCTCATGATTAATGCTAATTAAATTGTTTGAGTTATCTATAACTTTTAGGTATCGTCTTATCTTATGAATATCAAATATCACAAGATAAATAAGGCATTGCCACAAAGATCACATCTTTATAAATTGAAACATCTCTTTATTAATTGCCATCATTGTCATACAATATGCAAAAATAAAGTGTTTCTATCTATTGGCAAGTATGAAATAGCAGTTCATAACTGTATTACATGCCTTATTGGCTGAAAATAAACTAAAGTATTCCTATCTATAAAGGCAACACTTGTCCCAAGTAAGAATGCTTTACACTTTACATCTTGATATCATATATCTCAAAAAGTGTTACAAGTTTATTTACATGACACCTTCAAGTAGAGGCTTCAGTCGCCTCCTTCTTTTGTTCTTCCAGGTAGAGAGGACGATTCCTTTTCCAATGTCCTGGCTTTTGACAATGGTGGCAATTTCCTTTCTTTGTCACGCCTCCCTTGGCCTTGAGAGCTCAAGATGGCTTGGACTCCTGGCTAGCTTCAGAACCTTTCTTAGCTTTGCCCTTGCCCTTGCGCTTGGACTTGCCTTTCTTGCTCGTGATCACCATCACGGACTTAGGCTTGTCCTTCTTCATCTGTAACTCGGCTGTCCTCAACATGCCCAACAACTCTGACAGTGGCCTATCAAAGTTGTTCATGTTGTAGTTCATCACAAACTGACTGTAAGATTCTGGCAACGATTGCAATATCACGTCAGTAGCCAACTCTTGGCTCAGTGGAAATCCCAGTCTCTGCAGGTTCTCCACATACTCAATCATCTTGAGTGTGTGAGGACCAACTGGATCTCCTTCTGTCATGACGCACTTGAACAGCGCCCTAGAAACATTGTACCTCTCTTGCCGTGCCTGATCTTCATACATGTTCCTCAGATGCAGAATCATCTCTATGACACCCATGTTCTCATGTTGCCTCTGCAACTCATGGTTCATTGAACATAGCATCAAGCACTTTGCATCAATGGCATCATCAGAATGCTTCTTGTAAGCATCCCTTTCTGCCTTTGGTGCATTAGGAGCGGGTTCCTCTGGAATTGGAGTATCCAGGACATAGAGCTTGCGCTCTTGAGTGAGAACAATTCTCAATGTCCGATACCAGACGTGGAAGTTTGTCCCATTTAGCTTGTCCTTGTCAAGGACCGATCGCAAAGAAAAATTGTTGTTGTTTGTTGCCATTTGAACTACAAAAAGGAAAATATGCAATTTTAGTCCAAAACTCATTTTTGACTTATTTGATTGATTTGAAAGTTTGACGATATAATTAGGCCTTTAATTAATTATCGCTCCCACTATTTTACTTCAAATTGATAGCCATCACTATCAATTCGGAAGATTGCAGCGTACAACCTTCTAGTGGGCAAGATCCTGAAATCCTCTAAGTCATGGACCAGCTAGGGCTGTCACCCACAACATAGATCTCTCAGGTAGGCAACTTTTGCCAATTGCATCATATGCAATTCTTGATAAGATGTCATATACAACTCCTTGCAATGATCATCTCCATGCCTCAAGGTACTAGATCCCATCTAGATCACCTTGTTAAGTCCGACCCAAAGCAAACACGATGAATATGCACCCTGCTAGGGCAGACCCACACATTCATCCTTCACGCTTCCATGAGATAGACGGTGCACCACGCTAGGGCGTGCCCACACTTGGTCGATCAAGCTTTTCACGTGTGTCGCATTTGGAAGGCATCTAAAACTTAATATTTTAATGAGGGATTTGGTTTTATATACATATACATATCCAATCACCACAATACATAGTACGTATCATATACATGCTATATCCCACAGAAAACATGCACAAACGATAAAAAGCGATGATTATGGCCATCCTAATGTGATTCCTCGAGCCAAGAGGAATCACGGTCATCTAGGTCAACATCACATGCAACCTATACAAGATGAACTTTGTGCCTTGCCATCCGAGTTGATCAACTCATCACATGAATGATCTGTACTCTCCAGCTGGTCGTCTGGGTGCCACCAGCCGATCGGTTGGCTCCTCCAACCGATCGGTTCGCCTGGTCGTCGTGCATCTCGTCATGTCCGCCTCCCGCTCGTCTCGCTCCTCGAACCGGTCATCAACCGATCGGTTCACTCCTTGAACCGACCGTCATGAAGGTCAACCGATCGGTTCACGCCTTGAACCGATCGTCTGAGCAGTCGTCTTGATGTCCGCCGGTCTTTGACATAACAGGAAATAAAATCCTATTCTATTCATTACATTGCTTTAAAAGAGAAACCCCGATTTACATTCGGGGGGAGCAAAGGTAGGAATGAATCTCGAATTATTTCGAGTTACATCAGGAATAAGAGAGGGAAGATCGGTGCGCAGACCGAGATGCAAGCAACCATAAACAACCACACACAGATAGGGGTTTATAGGCCATAATCACGCTACACACATCCACCACAAAACTCGTTTAAGGGCGACGTGTATCAAGTGCATTAATAATACATATCATATATGTAATTAGGGATTTGTGGATTTAGGATTGGACATGCATAAAGCCGATATTATTCACATCGTATGCAATAAATAAAGGCGACAAACCAAAATTGATCATATCGATATTCCTAAAACATAGAACAGCTGACGTGGCTCTGATACCACTGTTGGGTTTTTAGTGGAGACAGAGAAGGCAGCGGAAACAAAAAAATTTCTCCCCCAACCCATACCGAGGAAACACTTCAACATCTATATAATAGGAAAGGATGGTTTGTGGAATCATACCTTGTCCCGAGGCTTGCTTGGCGACAATACCTCATGCAATGCACGGTCTTCAACTCCGGACTTCGACGGTGTCTGTGCAGCTCCTGGTCGTACCGGAACTGACAACTCCTACTCGAACCGGACTGTCGGATGACAGTTTTCCTCCTAAGCGGCAGTGTCCTCCCGCCTCTGTAGTAGTCCACACGGACCACCTGGAACTCCACTCTCCTTGTCCCACAAGGAAGTGGAAGGAGTCGCACCCTCCTGTTGATGTACTAGTCACCAACACGCTCTCCTGCCTCCTGTTGCAACTGCAGTTGTCCTTCCCTTGCTGCACCTCCCTTTTGTGGGAAGCACTTGCTCGGGCTCTCTCACGGTTACCAAAACCAGAGAGAACGACAACTTGCAGAGCAACTGGTTGCACTGAGTTGTACCTTGAGAAGCCCCCAATACCCCTATATATATAGGAGAGTCATGGGACAGGGTTCTCTATCCCGGTCAATGCGGGACTAACGCAGGAGTATAAGGGTTCGAGAATTTTCCACAAAAAGCAACCGGTTCGCAACTTGAAATGATCGGTTCACAACTGAACTGATCGGTTCGGCCATTGAGCCGATCGGTTGGACCTGAGCCGATCATTTGGGGCACTCCAACCGATCCGTTGGTGCCCTGAACCGATCGGTTCATGGTCCTAATCCGGCTCAAAAAGACTTTCCTTGTTTCTTTCCCAATTGGTATCGAATACCAATATTATTCCCAATCGAATCGGGCAATTTGAAACCAAAGGAAAATTCTTGCCGACATGACTTTTCCCAACTGGTCGGTTGCACCAGTTGAGCCGATCGGTTCAACCCTTGAACCGGTCGTTTCAACCTGGGCATGAGCCAATCGGCCTGGACACTCCAGCCGACCGGTTCAGCAACCTCAGCCGACCGGTTCATCACATGATCCGATCGGTTGGGAGCACAGGTTGGGCAAAATCAGTCAATTGCAATTTCAATCAATCTGATACTCCAATCAATGCGTCCAACACCTTGAACCATATGATATTGAGCTATCGACTGATTGAGTGTTTAATTGAACTACTAAACTCCTTTAGTAATCAATCGAAACATTGCTTTGTGGACAAAACTCCTCTTCCAGGTTAAATCCTATGTTTGTGACCCTACAGGTCCATTTCACGTTGGCAGTGAAAGTTCATAACACTTATGATTTCACAAGCAAAGAGCGGTGCCTAGTCACACATCAATGCTACCCAAGTGAAAGTAGAAAGTTGGAGAACAACTTTCATCCTACAATCCATGAATGGTGTTACAGCGAATGTATAATTCCTTTGTCACTGATATCCCAAATGAACTCGAGGCATGGAACAGTCATCCTGTCAACGTTCATTCACTTCCTTGATCTCAGAGTAGACTGGAAGAGATATGTATGACATCAGTATCATATACTGATTCACACATGCGTGCACGCCTTTCTCAATCCTACTCATCAAGTGGCCATGGATATCATACTCCCTCAGGAGGGACAAATCCCATATCTATCACTCACCCCTCAAAAGCCCCATGTGTCAAAGCCACCCAATCATCACCTTTATAACAACCCATGTTTCAGGACTGCGTTTGATGATGTCAAAGTGTGCCCAACGACATGTGTTGAGTGCAGCGATTTCAGGTCTAAGAATCACACTCACCACCATCACTGTGAGTACTGACTGTGACTACCATCTCATGGTTCCATGTGTCAAACTCACGGTGGGTCTGTCCGGTACACTTGTTCTCTAACAAGTACCTATGTGTTTGGTTTGATATCTCTATATCATGACTAATGAGATTCTGTCATCAACCAACACCACAATCTAGTCTTGCGTGTCATTGCTGTCTATCTACCTTCCACAATGACATCCGACTAGGGACACAACAAGAATGTACAAACTCTTAGCATCCGTATGATCTCATCGTTCAGGTCATGAACCTGAAGGCATACGTCGTTGAGTACTGTCATTCTCTAGACATTCAATCTGTTCTATCACTATCTCATATGACTGAATCAGAAAGAATTGGAAGCTCGCCTTTGATGTTTATCAAATCAATCTTAATGTATCCCACCAATCATCACATGATTGGCTCTCAGGGCATACATACCAACACATGTGGCATGCCCGTCTTAAGTTGTGCAGTCCAGGCAAGTTGGAAAGGGCTATCCACTGACACAAGACGTAGCTTCCCTTTCTTTGGTAGTCGTGAATTTTAGTTGGTTGTCCATGAGCCATTCTGTGTCTACACTAAAATGGGGAACTGATTATGAGGCTGTATAGTTGATCCTTGATGATGACGTCAAGAGTCTAAGTGAGGGAACTTTTAATATCTCATGATTTGAGGCCTTAGATAACATGACCTTAAAATGAATGATTGGACTACCCATATCACCAAGGTGCATCTCCTTTTTAGGAAGTTCATAACTAAAGAAATCAGTGGTTAAGAATGCTCAACCCAGAGTAGTACTAGGATGGGTGACCAGTCAGGAAGTTTATCCTGAATTGCACGTGAGTGAGGAAAAAATGCATAATAAAAGTTGGTGGTGATCAATGGGGCCAGTCGTCATTCTTGAAATTCTAATAGAACCTTGAGAAGTGGACCCACATGTTACATATGGCATCATAGAGTAATTATTTATCCTTCTTCAATGTACTTCAGTGGTTTCCATGTGATTGTATGTGATTAGGAAATGTATCAGTATTGATAAATAAATCATAGCCACATTTTTATGAACATTGGAAGAAACATAAGAATTTAGCGAGATGAGAAAATCTTGAACCTTGTACAAGTTACATGACTTGGGTAAAGATGTGTTATGTATTGAGCTAGTTATGAATCCCTTAAGAAGAACGTTAATTTAGAAATTAAAGAATGAAATAGATAAAAGACATTGATAAACATAGTTACAGAATATATATTCATGCTTATAATTGAGAATAAAAGTAAAAGAAGTAAGTATTGCTAGATAGAAGGTTTATAATTTTTGATAAAGAAGATACTTGGATTGTAAGTGCAGAGATAATCCAATTGTTAAAGAAAATGTGAAGAGTGAGAAATATTAAACAATTCAAGTTATGATATAAAAAAACTCATTAATAAGACTTGTATGAGAGGAAGGTAGTAACAATATGTTTGAAGGGATAGAATATTAGCTTCACATGCATATTATCCCTTTTTTGTGTATTTAATACTTGAGAATGAAAAGAAAAAGGAAATATATCGTGAGACCATGAACTTAGATTTACTCTAATTTTCCTCTAATCTTGATTATTTATCATAATTATATGCTTGATTAATATTTGATACCAATTAACTAAGATACATATCGTATCTAGTTCAATTTGCATAGTGTTTGCCCTACTTCAATGTTTCCTTGCAACTTGTGAAATTTATTGCAAACTAAATTTAGTATGAGGACCTAATTGCAAATTATGTGAAAATATCCAAACATCTATTTTCCTTCTTACTCATACTTAATTGATCCTTATAATTAATTGGTTAAGAAATGACATTAATCACACTCCAATTGGATAATGTTAGCCTTGATCTTGTAATTACATGTATATGTGTGGGCTGATATGAAATTTCACCAAAATCATGAATAAAATTTCAATTTGTGTATAAATTAACTAAGTCCATATTCTCCTTCATAAGTGTGTTGCATATGATGAATTTTAGTGCTTTTGGTACCAAATGAGCAAGGTCAAGTTTACCATCCTTGCCTTGGGCCTAGATAACTCATCTAAATTGTGGGTTTCTTTAATCATTCAACCTCCTAACTTATATCTAACTAAAATCCTCAACCCCTCTTCAATATTTCAACCAAGGGACCTCATAGGACGAGAAGTAGCATCCTAGAAACATGTAGTAGCTCTGTGGATGTCTATGCCATAGATTTGTGCTTGCATGTTTGTGCACGTTGGAGATCCAACTTCCTTAGTGACCTTTGGCCTTGCAATTTTGTTTTCACAACCATTCATGTAAGTTATCCTTTCTGATCTATCTTATATAATATAATCCTAATCACCTTCTTCCTTATGACAAGCTCTATAAAATTCCATAGTATTTCTTTCTCCAAACAACTAAATCACCCTCTTTTCTCCTCTTTTGCCAAGTTTTGCCCTAGATTTGGCATAAAGGACCTTCCTTCAGGCCTTTGGAGGGCGATTAATTAGTTGTGGTGTTGGGCTCATGATTTTAAGGAGTGGAGCTCGATTTCATTTTCCATGGAGGCTCATAATCTTGAGGAAGGATCTTGAATGTGCTTATATGTCAGTGCATGTCTATGCATATTGATGATCAAACTTCCATGGGACATCCCAAACTTGTTGTCTTTGTTTCTAGCCTTGAACATATAAGCTCATGTCTTTATTTCCTCTTTTTTCTTTATCAATTTTACTTCTTATTACTCTTGGCCGAACTCCATGGTCACCCATTGTAGTTTTGTCTATCTAGAGCTGAAATTCCCACCTTTTCTATCTCTTTGATCTATGTGAGACTAGGTCTAACTAGATGGAGCTTTGAGAGGTTTATGGTGATGTTTTATAGACGACCCATGTGAATGAAAAAATATGGCCATTTCCACACATTTTGCAGGTGGGTTGCTTCATCCTTCCAAGATTTAATAATGCATTTATAGACTAAACAAGAGACAAATGTTAAATCTCACCCTTACATACCTAGGTATTTGTCTATATACTTAAATGTGTGATTATTGGTGATGTTTTATGGATGATCCATGTGAATGAAAAAATAGGGCCCTTCCCACATGCATTTTAGGAGGGTTTCTTCATCCTTCCAAGATTTAATTATGCATTTATAGACTAAATAAGAGTTAAATGTTAAGTCTCACCCTTACATACCTAGGTCTTTCTCTATATACTTAATTGTGTGATTCTTGTATGTTATTTTGTGTCCTTATTAAATGACCTCAGAGTCTTTTTTATTCCATCTATATTTTACTATTATTCATAATATTAATAAGGCTTCTTATTGTGGTTTTAAGGTTGAAAATCCGAAATATATGATGTTTTGCCCTGAAATCACTCATTTATAGATTTTGGCATACATAGTAATGGAAAATAAATTATGTGATCTTTATTTATGTATGGGTGATATATAGATTGTATATAACATGTTACTACATCTTTCATGATTATGAAAATATATAAAACATAGGTCACATACCTAGAAGTAGCCCATCTAGACTTTAAAATTACATATACATGCTTAATCTTGTTTTAACCATAACTTGATCATACATTGGATTTTATCATGAAACTTTGCATGTTATTTCACGACATTAATAGGAAGAGAATTATATTAATATAAGTAAAAGTGAAGAATTCATTGATGTTGAAACTATGGACAAAAATGACATATTGTGCAATAAACTGGTACTTTTTAGGATATTGTCAACCTTGTTAAATTCCCTATAGTTTCCTATTATAAATCTCATTATAACATAAGATTATGCTTGGTTATACTTGGAAATTAATGTGAAACGAGTTTTTGAACTTTGCATTTATATGATCTTAATGGCTATTTGAACATGATATTTTGTACCCTAATGCGTACATTGATATATATATATATAGGGTACATCTTCGCTACCCGTGCATTAGTTTTGTAATGGAAAGGTATGCATTAGTAATGAGACAATCCAAATTTGTAATGAGAGGACCGAAATTGTAATACAAAGACTCGTTTTGTATTACAGCGCTGTTACAGTAATAAATATATATTTATTACTGTAACAGCGCTGTAATACAAAATGAGTTTTTGTATTACAATTTCGGTTGTCTCATTACAAATTTGGTTGTCTCATTACATATATGTGTCATTCGATTACAAAATTGACGCATGGGTAGCGAATCTTAGTTACCCGCATGGGTAGCGAAGATATACCCATATATATATATATATATATATATATATATATATATATATATATATATATATATATATATATATATATATATATATATATATATATATATATATATATATATATATATATATATATTTATTTATTTATATATATATATATATATATATATATATATTTATATATATATATATATATATACACACAAATACATATATATATACATATATATATGTATGTGTTGGAATGATTTATATCTTATAAAGCTTCTTATACTCATATTAAGATATAAATATATCCAGAAGTAATATACTTACATGCCTAATATCTAATTATGAGATCATAACTATGAAGTGAACATGAAGTGATTTGGGGGTTTTACAAATCAAACATGAACTTTATATGATGGAGGGAAACCTTAATTTAAAGACGCCACCTAATGGAATATATCATCTCATTAGATTAATATCTATGTTTCTATTCTGTTACATTCCTATGATTATATGAAATGGAATAAATGTGACATTATATGTTGTGTATTAGATATAGGATTTAGAAGTAGTCTTGATGTCTTGAGGCTTTTGCATTGAAAGCAACAATGTGGGTACCATCATGGTGGTGATGGTAGGATCCAATGGTTAGAGTTTAATCCATAATTGGATATAAATGAATTACAAGATGGCGTGTATTTTACTACGTGCTAAAACGCAAGTATACGCGTCGAGTAATATAGGCCTTTGTGAGGCCCGAGTCGAACACAGGGATATGTGAATTATTGGAGACTCCTACTAACTAATTGCAATCAGCTAGGCCGGATGACAAAGTAGGGTTTGTTGTCGAAATTAAAGGAAAATAAAATGAAATAAAGAAAACAATCGATTAAAGGTTAATTTAATCAATTCAAAAGGATATCTTTAGGATTGTGGTTTCACCGCGGGTCAACATTGTATTAGGTTTTATATAATTCCTCACTCTTCTCTCTCTATCCGGGTAGTGGCCTGAAAACAGAATTACCCACTGTCATGGTGTAATTCACTACTTAGGTTTAGGTTGATTCCACCGTCGTAGCAATCATTCCCCTAAACTAAGCGCATTATAAACGGTCTCTCAGTTTCCACCATTAATTTTTCAACTCCTTTGTCAAGGGTTTTATCGATTAATGTAGGGTTCGTCTCTTTTCAACCGTTAATCCTTCTGTCGAAGTGATTAAGGGCCTTAGATTATTATTATGGTGATCAAGCATAACAATATATATGGAGAAAACGAAACTATACCACAGATTTAAGAGAGAAAATATGAATTATTAATATAAAACTGGCATACAATGCATTCCCGGGCTACTCCCGGTCCTAAAGATAGAGGGGATTAGCCCCGCATGTTCATCTTGCACAAATACATGGTAGAAATAGGGGAATTCATAAGAAAAACGTGAATTAAGTGGGAAAACCCCTGAACGGAGAAGAACCGGTGGATCCTTTGCGTAGAACACGAGCTTTCCCGCCTCTCGGTGGTGAAATTCGTCTTCGGCAGCGTCCGGATCGACAGGGATGAGCTTTTGACCTCCGTTCTCCTCTCTCTCCCTCCTCGGCACTCGTGCAATGACAAAATTCGATCCTCCCCCCGTCTCGGCGGCTGTCATTAGGTATAAGTCCCTAATTAGGTCGTCAAATAACTCCAGCCGTCCGATTGAGATCAAAACGAGTCCAACGCATATCTGCCGGCGTCGATACCATCGACGCGGGTCGATGGTATCGACCCAGCGTATTAGCGGCAGCCTTCTTTTCTTTTTGTCTGAGTACCTGTGTCATCTCGATACCATCGACTAGGGTCGATGGTATCGACTCTCTTTAGCGTCGGTTGTTGTCGTTTAGCGACGTTGTAGCCTCAATGTGTCGATGGCATCGACTTGGGTTGATGGTATCGACGGATTCCTCGCCAGCAACCTGAAGGGATCTCGATGCCATCGACTTGTGTGTCGATGGTATCGACTCTGTGTTGCTCCTCTCGGCTGGCAACCTGTGGCTTAGTCGATGGTATCGACGGAAGCAGATACTTGTTTTTCCTGAAATTCCAAAACAAGACCAAATAAATCCACACAAATTATGATAATATGATAAATAATGCTCAAAATGATACAACTAAGGGGATTTGACATAAAATGATGGCAAAGACCGAAATGAGTGAATTATGCAATATTATCCATAAAAATGACTAATTAGAGCATAAAACACATATGAAAAAGGTCTATAAATGCGACTCAAAATCATCGCATCACAAGATAATGGAAAATATTATCGTATACTTAATATAGAGTTAGATAGGTCATATGTGTTGATACACTTGACCTTAACAAGACATAATATACTTTACAATGATTAAATAGGACCTAGAAGAGATATATTATGTCGTGTGAATACCTTTGAATGAAATTTTCTTAAATGGAAAATTTTATGTTATATCCTTAATATTAAATACTAATCTTGTAATAGTTTACAACCTTTCTCCAATAATTATGTTTTTGGAAGATATTTTGAGATATTAGACTTGATGTGTCTATATGGATTATCTTTTCTTAGGTTTATCCTTCATGTATCCTACTATGAATTGATCAATAATTTTGCACCCTTTGGAGTTTTGATCTAACATTTTTGGATTCGATTTGGTTACTGTGTTTCAAATATACATACAAAATTCTAGTGAAATATGAGATTCCTACTAGAACTTAATACCATTATGAAATTAATGATATTTTGGGCATTATTGTGCCCTATGATTGTTGAATTGGGGTCTTGTTATTGCCAACAATGGACTGTGAATCCAATCTTGTGTGGTTTTAAATAGGAGGATACATTTTCTATCTAATGTAGTGGTTAGAATAAATAAATTTGAGAAATTATATCTCTATGCTTTGTTTGTAACTTGTTTGATGCAAAAAAGAGTATTTGGAATAATTAATCAAGTGTAGCCCTAAACATGTAGTGCCCTATGACAGTAGAGATATGCTAGTGTTAGGCCCTACTGGATAATGAAATGAGGTTCCTTGTAGAAATCTAGTATTGTGAGTAGAATCTTGGAGTCATATTCTATTGAGTATATGCAAGATTAGAGAAGGTTTTTCTATACCATCCTAACTTCAAGGTGTTTGAGAACAATTGTGGTTGTGTCTCTATTTATATATGATTGAGGGCAACTACATGCGTAACTTAGATTGGAGGGTTGTACACCTAGTTTTTGGTGTTGTGGCCTGTGTACCCAGGCCAGACCATGTTTTTAGTAGGTTGGGGCATTGTTCCAGTACAATTTTTCCCTCATACTGACTGAGGGAATGAGATATGTAAGAGTCTACTGGTAATCCTAAGATCTTATACATGCCTTATTGCGAGTTTGTAGTGGTCAACTAGTAGTTTGAGTGGTACTTCTCAAATTACCAACAGCTTAATAAAACATTTTACTCAACCTAGAATATCTAGTTAAGATTATATTGGCAAATAACATTGGATGTTACTGTTGTGCTCTTAATATTTTCATGTTTTTATATGATTTATGAATTCTCCATAATTTCTTGGATAGTGTAAAGTACTGTAACTATATCTTGATTGCAATCAAGATGATTATACTATGAGAAGATTGTTGTTATAATATGAAATGTCTTATAGTCTTGTCATTAATATGCTTTAATCTAAATTACAAAGTGATGTGTGTAATTAGAAATTGAAATGAATAATAAATTTAAATCTATTATTCGTGGTCCATTTTAAAAGCTATCCATGTATGTTTATATCTTGGTAGGAGTAGTCCTCTTGGTAGGACTTTGTTAGAGTCTCACATGATTCTTCTGTATTGTTTTTAGGTATTCTAGCACAATAGAAAGGATGTGGCAATCAAGATATAACAAATATAACATAGTTGAACCTATATTATATTTGTACTTTTACTTTCCTGAGCGATGATTGGGTAGTTTATTTTGGATATGATGGGTTTCTTACATTGATATTTCTTTATGATTAAGAGTTGCAACTTGGGTTAGACATCCTATATTTCTATGTCTTCACAGATATGGATCATCTTGTAAATGCATTTATTGTATTTAATGAAGAGATTTCAGTTTGCCTTTATATCTTGTCTACTCTTGAGATTATTTAAATTAGATGTATTATGTTGTTAGATGACATAATGCAATTTTCTATGGGTATTTTTCGTATTTGTATCTTGTTGTAAATAGTTTTATTTGGAATTTTTCAACTCAACATTTATGGTTGTTAGTTTTAAGTTGTTGTTTCTTTGGGTACTTGTCCTAGTGATCACTTACAGTTTGATCATGGGATGAGCCCTTATAAGTTCTGTGATAAAGTGAACTTTTTGGCCTTCAAATATCTAATGACATATTTGAATCCATGCACTTAAGTCACATTAAGACTACCAACTATTTTGGTAAAATTTGAACGTCGATTTATGTTGATATCATTATTAGGATCCATAAGTATATGACTTTTTGAGATAATTATTTAATGGGGCAAACAATTGTTTTTTGACACCAAATTTGAAGGGAGTTTTACTTTTACGGTGATAAATCTATGGTCAAAATTTAATGAAGATTGGAGAATCCTAGAGGATGTTATTTAGGTTTGAGTTTTTTGAAATAATGTGCATTATTGGTAGACCTATGTCATGATTTTAATCACTTTCACATGCCCTTGGTTAGGTCAATTTTGTGTGTCTAGTTCCTGGACCTAGATCTGTGATCCAGTGGTTGCATCCCCAATGTTGAAGGAATCCAAGGATCATGCTTTAGAATAACTGATTCAGATCATTGATGTGCATCAGACAGGTTAAAGGAATGTCTTCTAAGCGGTTACAGTCTGCCTTAGAGTGGTGATCTCCCATGACACGAAATACACACATCGTGGTTCGAGAGGGGGAATGAATTGGGTAGTGGGATTCATCTCTTCTAGTAATTCCCTTATGATATTGACTTTGTGGTACTTGGAGGAGAGACGTGGGACCCTTTCCTCCTCATCCCAACTTCTTCTACACCTAAACTCACACATGGCAGTCAAGAGTTTAGAATGGAGGTAGAGGGAAGTTTGAAGAAAAATGAAGAGAGTAAAATAAAGGTCGAGGTCATTGAAGGTGACTTCACATATCTTCATCACTCCAATCACCATTTCCATGACCGACCAACTTCATTTCATGTAGAGGAGAAGGTGGTGTATGGTGGCTTGGTTTAAGATCATCTCACCAAGAACGAAGGAGATGGAGAAATTCTTGATGGATTGGAAGTTGTTTGGGTAACTTTTATCGTGCATAAGAACAAGAAGGGTCATTTTGCCCTTTCTGCTCCACCGTAACAACAACAAGAAGGCGATGAGGTTGCTATGGTGGCATCCCAGAGCCGTTGTTGGCCTTCCAAGCAGACACAAGAGACAATTAGGTGGCGTCAAGCTTCCTTGTGGCAGTTGGAGAGGGATACGAGGACACAACCATGCACACTTTCTCACTAGAGATGTGTTTCATGATGATGGCTCATGCGCAGAAGAACAAGGTATCACACTGAGAACACATGAGGCAAATACAAGATTGACAGTGAGGGTCCCAGTCTAAATTAGGTCGGCCGTCTCCCAAGAAGCCAGGGTAGGACCAAATCTAAGTTAGAAAGAGAGCCACATCCCTACTACTGGCTACATGGTAGTATATGATTGGCCTAAAAGATAAGGAATATGCAAATCTTCTATAATTCATAGTAATTAGCTAATTTGTCCAAAAATAAGATATCGATATTCTCAATAAAGTAGTCGAACACTATGAAATTGTAATATCAAAGCTTTGATGCATAAAATTAGATGATAGCATGTATGATACAAAATACTCATTTCATGATTTAATAAATATTAAACATTGGGAAAAAATCATGAAAATACATCAACAGTTTGTAAAAGTTGTATATAATCCATTTTATGTCATAGATGATGATATTTAGACATAAAATGATGTAATTTTCTTGATATATCTATATAGGGCATATAACCCTAATTTAAAATGTGATATGCTTAATAATGAGAAATAAATCTTAGAATATTCAATATAATCTCATATCAGTAGATTGAACCTTAAATATAATTCTAAAACCATGATGATATACAAAATTCATGTTATACAATGATGGTAACTCCTATTATGATGTAAACTGTAATTTTATCAATACACATAATGTTAGGGTTAATGCGTACAATGAATAAAGGACACGGAACCTAATGTTCATATAATTTATATCAATCTAAAATATGTTATCAATGATCTACATCTATGACTAGTAACGTAATTCCAAGAAGATAATACAAGTAATGATGCACATATCCAATGACTAAGAAAAACCCTAAAATGGACATAACTAGGGTCAAGATGATGAGAACCTGATGGTGATATATAATCTTGTATTAATCAGGGGTTGAACAAGATATAGAACTGACTCATGAATTTATGTGATGATTAAGATATCTCTTGTTAGGGTATACTTTATCTCTTGCTTGGCCTATTATATAGTATGGTTGTATTACTTTGCATATGATATGGATGAGATAATTGTTCTTGTATGCTACTAGGCAATCAATGGGATTAAGAGAGAAAGATTTCTCCCCCCTCTCACATGCCCGTGGCGGAGGCCGAACGCCCGGGAAGGTGGTAAATCAAGGCGGCAACTGGGAATCGAACCTGAGTCCCTTGGTTAGGGGACACCGTGCTTGACCACTTGAGTCACTCCTTGTCGGCATACATAGGCAATCAATGCATGGATATATAATGGAAAATGTGCTTAAAATATGTGTTCTCTTTCTATAATAAATATCTTTGTTCAAGTATTTGTTTTATTATATTTATTTATTACTTCCAATTCCTAGTTTTGTCTTATTTTCAAGTCATAATATCAACTATGTATCTGAATCAATGCAGCATACTTAGTAAAAAAACTGGTAGAACATTCTTGATGATAATGGGGAGCGAAGGGGCGCGAAAGGGAGCAGAGACAAACTGGGGGATGATGACGACGGCGGAGGGGGAACAAGACCGGTAGGGGAGAGACGATCGACACAGAACGAAGAGAAGGATGGCCGGAGGGAAGACTCGGCCAGGGGGTCGAAGAATCAAAGCATGTCAATACATAAACCAAAGCGGGGAGCTAGGTAGTGGGGATGAGAGGAGGGCAAGCCCAGAATGTCGACGACATGATGCAGCCTCAGGACGACGGTCTCAACTTCGTAACACACCAGACGTTGATGCCAAGAACCACGGGGGACCAGTCCTCCCAGTCAGTAGCGTAGCCAGGATATCAGCTAAAGGGGGGCACAGTTAATACAAAACCTTGCCAACACATTTTAGATAGGGCACCGCTGTAGTAATTTCTTCAAAATATAGACGTTCTTCTAGTCATTTCTATAGTGATTCCAAAGCTTGGGTAGGGCATGTGCCCACCCAAAGTACAATGTGGCTACGCCACTGCTCCCAGTCTAGAATGGCGGAAACTGGCGGTTCACATACCCCTTCATTTTAGCGAGGTGGTAGGGGGAGTCAGGAACCAAGAACAGGTCCAACAAAACCATGACTCTTACTCCATGGAAAAGATGTACGAGGATCGTTTGGATCATAAAGACATCGAACTCATGAGGTACGAGGAAGGATGCCGAGCCATATATATCGACCCCGAGGTAGAGGAAGGGCTAGTAAAACCATGTATGTAGGCGGTGGTTATCCGCTTACTCGGGGCAGAGGTTGGCTTCATGACACTGCATGATCGCATCAAGATTCAATGGAATCCCAAAGGAAGGTTCGACGTATTCGAGTTAGGCATGGGGAACTACGTTGTCCAACTATTATCTTGTAAGGAGGACTATGAGACGGCCATGACGGGAGGCCCCTGGAAACTGTTCGGTTGTTGCCTAGCAGTTTGGGACTGGTATCTCACCTTTAATCCTACGGAGGAGATGCCTAAATACGTTGTGATGTGGGTTAGGATCATGGATCTCCCTCTGCACTTATACGTCTCGAATCTATTTGAGGTCATCAGCATGGCCAGACTCATCAAAATTGATAATCACATAGCCATGCGTACCAAGACCAAGTTTGCGAGACTCGCTATCGAGGTAGATACCACTAAACCCTTCAGTTCCTCGATTCTGATTAACGGAGTGGACTACAAAATTGAGTACGAGGTTGCGCCGGAGTCGTGCTCTCTATGCGGCAGAGTTGGACATGGTTCAAACCAGTGCAGGACTCCTGTCGCCAACCAATAAAGGGCGCAGGAACAAGAATAGGGCGCCGATGGGATAGGTCCAGAGGGGAGTACCGAAGGAATGTGGCAACAGCAAAATGGAAGAGGCAGGAAGCATGGAAGGACATACAACCCCTCGAGACGGGCAGATAAGCCTCCGGATCCGCCGCAATCTCGCAATCATTTCGACAACCTGTTATTCGCGCGAAGAGTCCCAGGATGACCAAAGCAATCAAGAGAACATCACTGTGCAGAACTTACCCATTGAAATTCCGACGCAAAAAAGGACTAAGAGGTGGACACCTAACGGGGGGGGGGCAAAGAAGGCCAGGGCAACGAGAAACTAGCAGAGAAGGAAAGGCTATCCCCAACCGGAAACAACATAGGCGAACACGGAGGACAGGGAGCAGAATCATGTGGTGGTTAATCCGGACATAGACGAGGTGATTCACGAGATGGAAGCAGAAACTGTGGGCAAGGTGATCCAGATTGATGATGATGCTGAAACTATGTACGCAATGGAGAGTCCAAACAACACCAATGAGGAGCTCCAACAAGGCCAGCCAAGACCCGAGGCTGACACAGGAGAAATGAATAAACAACAGGAAACACGAGAAGAGGAGAAGACCAGGGACGAGAACAAGGAAAAGAGTAAGGAGGGGTGTAGGACAGAACACATCCCCAACGACAGGAGGCTCAAAAGCGCAATACCGAAAGCGAAGAAAACCAGGGTTAACCCGCCATATGAGCAAAAGAGGAAGAGTCCTAGACTGAGGGAGCGATCTAGTGAGCAGAACGACATGAGCAGAAGTGGGAAAATGGTCGAACAGATGGAGGTCACCCCCGCAGGCCATTCGGCCTGATCTATTCATCTTGCCCTCATGACTGACATCCTCTACTGGAATACTAGGGGGATTGGAAGTGACGAAAGATGTAGGGTGTTGAAAGAACTCATGACTATCAACAAACCTAAGCTTACTGCTATATTGGAACCAAGGATCAGCGCCGAGAAAGCTGAGAAAACCATTAACAGCCTTGGCTTCCTTAACTCGTATAGGGTGGAGGCCAGGGGTTACTTTGGAGGAATTTGGTTATGTTGGAATGCAACTCACTGTAAAGTGGAAGTTGTTAATAGTCACAGGAAATTCATAACATGTAGGATCGATAATGTCTTCTTCCTAATAGTGGCTTATGCGAGCCCGCATATTGGTACCAGGAATCTTATTTGGAAACACATCATCCAAATGAGTAAGTGGATCCGGGAACCCTGGATGGTCATCGAAGATTTCAATACCATTTTGGACCCCAGGGAGAAGAGTGGGTGCAGAACATTCAATCGTTCATAAGCATGTACCTTTGAGACCACTCTTATGGAGGCAGGCTTGAGTGATTTGGGGTTCTGCAGCATGAGGTTCACCTTTAGACACGGGCTTAAGCAGGAAAGGCTAGACAGAGCGGTCGCAAACACCGAGTTCATAAATCGTCACCCTAACATTGTCATTGAACACTTGCCCCTGTTGGGGTCTGAGCACTACTCCCTCCTAGCAAAGTTTAGACGACATAGACAGAACCCAAGCACATTTGTAACGAAGGCATCCTGGCAGGTCTCCAACAGATTTGCAGAAATGCTCAACAAGAATTGGGATCCCAACCTGGGCTTCAGGGAGGCCCTTGAGAATGCACACGCCGGTATTCAGAGGTGGTACACTGCTCAGAGGAAGAAGAAAAGGAAGCTGAAAGACACACTACTCAATAACATCACACGGTTGCAGAAGGAGCTGGCTATTCAGTATAATGAAATATCAGATGCCTTATGCCTCGATTTCCAAAACAAGCTGGGTGATATCTTAAAATTTGAAGAGATCTACCTCAAGCATAGAAGTCACATTACTAGGTTAAAAGACAATGATTAGAATCAGTAATATAGAATTTACCTAGGAACCAAGAAGAAACTTTATGATAATCATTAACTAATTATGATGGTGTAATAGTGTACCATAATTTGTTCATAAGAGCTTTGGGATATGTTCATTGGATTCTTGTTGTCGTTCTGTGCCCTAGATTGGGATTTCTGAGGCGAAATCCTTTTAAGGGGGTTTAAGGTGTGAGGCCATGAATATATCTTTATCCAAATATTTCCATAATATTGATTATTTATCATATTTGCGTGATTTATTAATATTTTATACCAATTCACCAAGAGATATCTCTTATTTGGTTCAATTTGCACATTGTTTGCCCTAGTTCCATGTGTACTTGCAAGTTGTGGTCTTTATTGTAAACTCCATATAGTATGAGGACCTAATTGCAAATTATGAGAAACAAATTCAAACGTGTTTTCCTTCACAATCATACTTATTCAAGCCTTAAAATCAATTGGTTAAGATATAACATTAATCAAACTCCGATTAGACAATGTTTGTCTTGATCTTGTAATCACATGTACATGTCTGGACTATATGAGTCTTCACCAAATATGGAATAAATTGCAATTTGTATAAAAATTAACTAAACCCGGAGCTCCATGGTTTTCCATGGTATTTCTTACTCCCAACAACAAAAACACCCTTTTTTCTCCTCGTTTGCCCAAATTTTTCTCTAGATCTTGTATAAAGGAGCGTAATTGGGGCCTTTAGAGGAATGTTTTTGAGATATGATGTTGGGTTTGTAGTTTGCAAGAGTGTATTTAGAGTTAATCTTCCATGGAGGTTCATCATCTTGAGGAAGGAGCTTGCATGTGCTTATATGTTTATGCATGTCTACAGATATTGATGATGAAGCTTCCATAAGACATGCCAAGATTGTTGGATTCTTTATAAAATTAAATATATAAAATCATCAAGTTCCTCTCTCTTTTTCTTTATTGTCTTGACTTTTTCTTCATATTGACCAAACTCCATAGTCACCCATGGTAGTTTTATCTTTATAGATCTAAGAATCCCTTCTTTTGTCTCTCTTTGACCTAGATGAGACTATATCTAGCTAGATGGAACCTACACGGAGCTTTGATAGGTTGATGCTGATGTTTGATGGTTGATCTATGGGAATAGAAAAGAATGATCCTTTTCACAGGTTTTCAGTTGGGTTTCTTACTCCTTCCTTGATTTAATCATGCATTCATATCTTAAAGAAGAGATACATGTTAAAACTCACCTTACATATCTAGATCTTGTTCTATATGTTTAAACATGTGATTATTATAGGCTATTTTGCATCCTTATGGGATTATCTCAGAATTTATTGCTTCCCTCTTTGTTTTAGTGTTGATTCATAATGTCAATAAGGTCTCTTATTGTGGTCTTGACATTCGAAATGCGTAATGTATGAGGCTTTGCCCTAAAAATGACTCATTTATAGCTTTTGGCATACCATCATAATAGAAAATAAATTATGTGATATTTATTTATGTATGAGTGACCATCCAGATTATACATAACATGTTTTTACAAATTTCATGCTTCTAGAAATGTATTGAACATAGTTCAAATAGCGTATTGTATCTCATCTCGACATTAAAATGACATATATCTGCTTAATCTTCTTTTAGCCATAACTTACTCATACTTTTGAGTTTGATCATGAAACTTTGCATGGTATTCGATAACTTGAATATGAATAGCAATATACTAATAGTGGTAAAAATTGTTCCTTCATGAATGTTGAAACTCTCTATGGCCAAAAATAGCATATCGTGCAATAAATGGGTACTTTAAAGAATGTGATGAATCATGTTTGATTCCCACAATTTTCTATATATAAGTCCCATTATAACATATCCTTATACTTGGCTCAATCCTAGAAATCAATGTGAAATGACTTTCTAAACTTGGCATTGATATGACCTAAATGGCTATTTGAACCCTATCATGATATTTTATACCCTAATGAGTACTTTCTTTATATATATATATATATATATATATATATATATATATATATATATATATATATATATATATATATATATATATATATATATATACATACATATATATACATATCTATACATATATATAGATATATATATATATATTGGTATGATGTATGCCTTATAAATGTTCCTATACTCATATTAAGTTATACATAAATATGGAAGTAACATACGTACATGCCTAATATCTAATTATGAAACCATAACTTTGTAGTACACATGAAGTGATTTGGGGGTTTTAAATCAAACATGAAATTTATACAATTGAGGCTGACCTTAATTGAAAGATGCGACCTAATGGAATATCTCAACTTCTCAAAGTAATATCTATGATTCTATTCTCTTATATTCTTAGAACTATACGAATTTGAATAAATGTGATATTATATATTAGATTCTGGAAATGGGATTTAGAAGTGGTCTTGATGTATTGAGGCTTTTTCCTTGAAGAAATGATGTGGATACCACGATAGGGATGATGGTAATCTCATATGGTTAGAGTTTAATCCATGATTGGATATAAATGAATTAGAATATTATGTGAAAGATTATTATATACTTAATATAGATTTTTATATGATCACGTATGTTGATACACAACCTTGAAAAGATGAGATTTACTCTACAATAATTAATTAGGCCCTAGAGGAGATATGTGATGTTGTGTGAATACCTTTGAATGAAATAATCTTTAAAGGAATTTTTTTTGTGATGTACTTAATATTATATACTAATCTTGAAGCACTCTACAATAATTAATTAGGCCCTAGAGGAGATATGTGATGTTATGCGAATACCTTTGAATGAAATATTCTTTAAAGGCAAATTTTATGTGATGCACTTAATATTATAGACTAATCTTCTAGCACTTTACTACCTTTATCTAATACTTATGTTGTCCAAATTTAGTTTGAAATAGATTTGTTATGTTGATATGGCTTGTCTGTGCTTAGTTTTGACCTTCATGTATCCTACTATGAATTGATCATAAATTTTGCATACTTTGGATATGCTTAATTTTTTGGATTCTATTTGGCTACTATATTTCAAAGAGATGTGGAAACTTCCAACTGGAATTGAGATTCCTACTAATACTTAATCGGATTCTGGCATTAATGTTATTTGTGGCATTGATGCTCCCTATCATTGGTGAATCGGGCCTAGTTATGGCTGATAATGGTATATGAATCCAATCTTGTGTGGTTTGGAATATGTGTATTTGTTTTCTATACAATTTAGTTTCTAGACTAAATTAATTTACAATTATATCACTATTATTTGTTTGTAACATATTTGATGCAAAAAAAATTCATTGTCCTAATTAATTAACTTCAACCCCAATCAAGTAATATCTTGTGAACATAGAGCTATCTCAATGTTAGAATTTTCTAGATAGTGACACAAGTTTCCTTGTAGAAATCTAGAATTATGAGAAAGAGTTCAAGTCATATATTCTTGAGTATATGAGGGTGCAAGGATGATTTTCTCTGTCATCCTGACTTCAAGGTGTTTGAAAACATCTATTGTTGTGTCTTAGTTTACATATGACTGAGAGCTACTATGATCGTAACTCAGATTAGATGGTTGTATTCCCAAATTTTTGGTGTTGTGACCTATGTACCCAGGATGGACTAGGTTTTTAGTAGGTTAGGCATGGTATCACTATAGCTTGATAGTCATATTGATCGAGGGGAAGAGATCCTTAGGACTTTGATAATCCTAAGATCTTATATGGGGTTGCTTGCAACTGTGTAGTGGCCTTCTAGTAGTTTGAGAGGTAAACTTGGAACTACTCAGTGCTTAATAAAATATATAATCAAGTTGTTTAGAATATCTAATTAGGACAATATTGGCTAATAACATTTGATGTTACTATTATGCTCTTATTATTTTAAATTTTTGTCATGATTCATTTAGTCATGCATTCATAGCCTAAATTAGAGTCAAATGCTAAATCTCACCTCAGATGCCTAGATCTTTCTCTATATATCCTTAAAGGTGTGATTATTGTAGGCTATTTTATGTCCTTACTAGATGATCTTTGAATATTTTACTTTCTTCTATGTTTTAGTGTTAAATTCATAATGTTAATAAGGTGTCCTATTATGGTCTTAAGGTTGACTATCCAAAATATATGAGGCTTTTCCCTAATAATAAATAATTTATAGCTTTTGTCATACCATAATAATGAACAATAAATTATCTGGTCTTTATTTCTATATGGGTGATCACATAGATTGTCTATAGCACTTTTCTATAGATTTCATGCTTCTCAAAATATATTGAACATATGTCACATACCTAGAAGTAGGTCATTTAAACTTTAAAATGACATACATGTGCTTAGTCTTGTTTTAATCATAACTTGTTAATACTTTGGAGTTTAATTATTAAATTTAAATTGGTATTACATGACCTTTATATACTAATAATGATGAAAATCAGGCCATCATTAATGTTGAAACTCTATATGACCGAAAATTGTATTGTGCAGTAAACAAGTACTTTGAAGGATGCTGTGAAACCTATTTTCTCATGATTTTCTATCTATAACTCGCATTATAACATAACCTTATAAATGTTTCAATCCTTGAAAGTTAATGGAGATGACTTTGTGAATTTGGCATTGATATGACCTATATGTCTATTTGAACCTTATCTTGATATTTTGTACCCATTTGGGTACTTTAATATATATATATATATATATATATATATATATATATATATATATATATATATATATATATATATATATATATATATATATATAAATACACATATATACATATTGGGATGTTTTGTATCTTTTAAAGCTTCCTATACTCATATTAAGTTATAAGTAAATTTGTAAAATGAAATATTTACATGCGTAATCTCTGATTGTGGGATTATAACTATGAACTAAACATGAACTGATTTGGTGGTTGTACAAATCAAACATGTACTTTATGAAATTGAGGGCAACTTAAATTAAAAGAAGCCACCTAATGGAATGTCTCACCTTCTAAGATAATATATATGATTCTACTCTCTTATCTTCATGTAATTATAAGAAACTAAATAAATGTGACATTATACTATATATTTTGGATATTGGTTTTAAAAGTAGTCTTGATGTCTTGAGGCTTTTGCCTTGAAGCCAATTACGTGGGTACCACCATGGGGATGATGGTAGGGTATGATGGTTAGAGTTTAATCCATGATTTGATATGAATGCATCTCTAAGATAATGAGAAAGATTACCATATACTTAATATACAATTGTATTTGATCGTGTGTGTTGATACACTAGACTTTGAAAAGATGAGATATTCTCCACAAAAATTAAGTAAACCATATTGGAGATATGTGATGCCGTGTGAATACCTTTGAATGAAATGTTATTAAAAGACAAATTTTTGTGTGACATACGTACTAAATATAAAAGACTGATGTTGTAGAAATTTTATGTTTATCTAATAGTTATGTTGTTGGAGGAAAGCTTGAAATAGATAATATATTTATATGTCTTGTCGTTGCTTAGATTTCCCTTCATGTATCCTATTATGAATTGATCATAACTTTTGCACCCTTTGGAGTTTTTATCTAATTTTCTTTTGTTTTGTTTGGTTACTATCTTTTGAAGACATGTGCAAGAATCCATGTGGATATGGGATTTCTACTAGTACTTAATCACATTTTATCCTTAATGATTTTTTGGGCTTTGTTGTGCCTATGATTGATGAAATGGGGCCTTGGTATGGCCAAGGATGGAACATGAATCCAATCATGTGTAGCTTTGAATAGGCACATACCTTTTATATCTAATGTAATTTTTAAACTAAATTAATTTGTGTAACTATATCTCTATGCTTTGTTTGTAATTTATTTCATGTGAAAAATGAATAATTGGCTTAATTAATGAAGTACAACCTATATCATGTAGTGCCATGTGCCATAGAGATATCCTAATTTTAGAACTTGTTGGATTGTGAAACCAGTTTCCTTATAGCAATATAGTATCAAGAGAGAGATCTCATTGTCATATAGTGTTGAGCATACAGGGGTACATGGAGGATTTTTCTCTATCACACTGACTTGAAGGTGTTTGAGAATAGCTACGGTTGTGTCTCGATTTATATATGATTGGGAGCGAATGCAGTTGTAACTCAGATTGGAAAGTTGTATACCCTAGTCTTTAGTTATGTGGCATGTGTACCTAGGATGGAAAAGTTTTTTAGTAAGTTGGGCCATTGTTCCAATTTAGTTTGTCACTTGTATGGACCAAGGAGAAGAGATTTCTTGGATTTTGGTAACCCTAAGATCTTATATAGTGTTGATTGTAACTTTATAATGGTCAGATAGTAGTTTGAGTTGTATGCCTAAAACAACCTACGACTTAGTAAAACATGTAAATCATCCATTTAAAAATATGATTACGATTATATTGGTGAATAACATTGGATGCTACTGTTGTACTCTTACAATTTGCAAGTTTTGTTATGCTTTATGTATGCTCCATAACTTTAGGGATCACCTAAAGAACTATATGTAATCTTATCTTTATTGCATTCAAGATGATTATACTATGAGAAGAATGTTGTTATAGTAGGATATGCCCTATAATCTTGTTGTTAATATGCCTTAAACTAAATCAAAAAGTGATATTGATAATAAGAAATTAAAATTAATAATAATTTTTCTCCATTGTTAGTAGTTCATATTAAAAACTCTATATGTATAGTTATATCTTAGTGGGTGTAACACTCTCTCTTGGACAGTTTTAGAGTTGCACATAGTTCTTCCATAATATTTTTAGGTATCGTAGAACATCAAAAAGGACATAGTGATCAAGATGTAACAAGATATAACATATTTGAGTTTACATTGTCTCATTACTCTCATGTTCCTAAGTGAAGTCTTGGTAGTTTATCTTGGATATGATTACTTTCTTTCGTTAATGTTTCTTTATGATTACAAGTTGTAACCTAGTTTAGACATCTTATATTATGGTGTCTTCATAGATATGGATCATCTTGTAAACATAATTTTTGTAGTAGTTAAGAGAATTCACTTTTTCTTCCTATCGTGTATACTACTGAGATGATTTATATTAGAAATATTACACTTTTATATGATATCATGCGATCTTTTGTGATGATTTTTTGTAATCGTATCTTTATGTGATTAATTTATTGAGATTTTTTCAACTCAATTTTTATGGTTGTTAGTTTAAAGTTGTTTGTTTTTTCAGGGAATTATCCTAATGATAACTTAGAGTTTTATTATGGGATGGGTCCTTACATATACATTCCAACTAAACTTGTGAGAGAATAATGAGGAACATTCTAAGTTGAATGCAAAAGTGAAAGTAAAAGGTTGTGGGATATGAGACTAAGATGTGAATTTAGCATACCACCATGATTAGGGTGAGTTTATAACAAAAAAGGGCATAAGAGAAGTTGTAGTATAGAGAGTTAAGTTCTGAAAATGTTGAGTATAAGAAAAACTCAAATTTTCTAATTAGAGTAACATATCTTACTCCTTATCTGTTGATTCGTCATATCTGTATATTCTTGAAAATTCTAGAACCTTTAGATAACCTTGAAAAAACTGCTATCCTTGTTTATATAATCTTTGAATTCATTCTTATCCAACTCTAAGTAGGCTCTAGAAAATATGTCTATATACGATATGTTGGTGTTGGTAGTGTTATCATATCCAAACTATCTTTCATCCTATTAGTCTTAGTTGCTTTTCCACTATTCTCATGCCTAGATCCAATAGAACTTCATATTCACCTATCAATATCATAATAAGGAATTGGCGGATGAATGTATACTCTTCCCTACTAATCAGCATGTTAGAGACCCATATCAATTTACATGTCAAATTAAACTTTGCTTTCGTTTATCTACCTTTTGGATCAATATTAAACTAGGTTCAAGTGGGAGATTCTTCTGTTACCATCTCTGGAAAAGAGTTATGGATCTCTTAAAAATTGAAGAAGGTGATAGGATGACTTGTGGTGTGGACCTTCTCATCTCAAAATGAAAGTTAGGTCAAAGATTAGAAAGATACATTATTCTCCTATTGATGCAGTGGAATTCAATCCCCCTAAACCCGCCAGAAATAGACTACCCTTCTTCTAATGAGGAAATTTCAGATGTTGAAGTAATTGCTATTTCACCTAGTGAGGAGAATGAATCTTGAATTTTCCAACGTGTTAAACCAGATGGTCATCCTTTCAACTTAGATAAATTCCAATCACAGTGCAAAAAGAGAAAGGATGAGTAAGGATAAACAAAGAATGATGTGAATGGAGGCATGTAGAAACTTTTGAATATCTTATAAATGGTAAAATTTCTAGAAGTATAAATGTTAAGAGCATAACTAGAATTTATAAGAAAATTCAGATATGTACATGGGAGTAGTGCACCCCCATACAAGGAATAATTAGTTGTGCTTCTATTCTTGATTGGTTAGTAGTCTAGTACAACTTAGTTGTCTTAACTCATGTTTATAGTCTATGGGGATCCAAAACATAAAGACTAGGGTGGCAAAAAGGGATAAATGATTTTTTCCTTTTCAAGTTATGATGTGTTAAGAAGTATACACAATCATATTGCATAAAACAATACATTAAAGATCAGAACGTTAGATGAGGATGGAGCCTCAAGAAAGATTACTCAATATACAAGATGACTTACTTTTCAATAATTTAGTATGAGAGATAAACATTCTTGTTGTTTTTCATATGGTTTACTACACCATGTTTGTTACTTTGAAAGTTAAATAGAGAAGGATGCATATGTGAATCTCAGAATAAGAATGGAACATGAGTATATACAAGAATGAAATCTCATTGTATCATTCTTGCATGACTTCAAGTTTTGAGGAGGAAGCACTTGAAGAGGAAGAGGTTGTTTCAATGCATATCTTCTTTTACTGGTAATTTGAGTGTTTAAGATAATTTTGGAGCTAATTAAACCTTTATAACACCTTGCATTAGTAATTGGTTGATTTAAGTCTTATCTTGGTTCAAACTTATTCTTTGATAAGTTAAAAGTCATGATTTGAGCATATGATGAGATTTGAACCCTATTTGATATAGTGGTGCTCCACACATGTGTGTAAGAGCATCATATAAATTAATTAATAAAAATATGTTAATTAGTAATTTTATCAAGTTTTCCTATAGAATTGCAAAAATTCAATTATGAATCAACAAAAAAAGAATGAAATAAACTGGAGTTCAAATTAGAAAGTTATGAAATTTTTTGTTTCACTCGGAATTACCATCAGATGTCAAACTGATGGGCCTTCTGAAGGTAGGGCATCGATGGCACAAACGGAAGGTATGACCCATACAACCTCCAATTATAGGCAAACATGATAATGACCATAACTTTTATTATGTTTTCACGAAATTTATTTCATTGGATTCATATTTTAGCAATCTACACAACCAAACTCTAGAAACATAAAAAATATGAATTGGTAGATGAATCCTAGGATCATCTTTGAGGAAGGGCGCACATAATAGGAGTACTGATCGTTTTGTTTGATTCAACTTTGTAAGTAGTTTTTGGTCATTGATCCCGCCATGTATTTCATTTCATTTACTCAGAAGTCCATGATTCATCAATCGAAGAATTTCCTTGGCCTTCTTCTTTCATCTCCTACCTCTAGCAGACACCATTTAGGACTGTTAACCCATATTTAAGCTGTTCATGGAGGTCTAGAGCTCAAATTAAAACTCAATAGGCTAGAATTCAAGTCTATTTAGATCAAAGACAAAAGATAGTAAGGTAGATTGAGTATAGGTGAGTGGAAATTAGTCTTCTAGTCATGATTTTCATAGAACATAAGAAAAAGTGTCAAGAACATGTATTGTCCCACTTATTGTTTTATTGTTCTTATCCTAGTCAGTACTAATTTGAATATCTATAGTACCAATGCCTAATATAGCTAGAAAATATTTGAGAATTGAATGGTTTTAATTCCAACATTGTATATTACTTGTATGCATTTTAAATACTAAGAAATATATAGGCACTGATGTGTTTGGGTTTCCCTAAATCCTTAGTAATATAATACATGCAAAGAAGTCCTATTATATAGCTTTACTTCCTTTAAATTATGAGTAAGAGATGATATAATGCATAATTCATTCTGCAATATATTTATAGAATGTTTGATTTTACTAGTTTAAGTTATGAATAGTTCTAAATATCAACCGACCAATATAGATAAGCTAGAATTGAATAAGTAACATTTAGTATGGAAGATATATGGTATTGATATAGCATAGATCATGCATGTATGTTTAGAAATGCTCAAGTATTAAGTATAGGTGAAATACAATGCTCAGTAAAATGAATTATAGAATTGAAAGTTAGTATTTTAGTTCTATACAAATCCGACACATCAAAATAAGTTGCATTCAATATTGAAGATCAATATTATTGTTGTAACTGAGATGTTTTTAGATAAGTAATTTATTCAACTCAAGTGAAATACGATAAACTATCTCGTAATTTCCTTTTTAGAATATAACAAGTACTCATTGATGATCTGTATGATATTCAAATGTATTATTGCATTATAGAATTCAAAAAAGAAAACACAATGATCTAATTACACGATAATGCCAAGAATAGTTTAGTAGCTCATTGAAAAGTGAGACTAAATTTTTTTTGGATAGTTAGATGTCCTGAGTACTATATATTCCTTGTGGAGGTCTACGTTGCAATGGAGAAAACAACTTACATATTGGCAATGCTCAGGAGAGGAAGCGGGAGCGTGCCTATGGGAATCAAGGGGTTAAGCCCAGTGTGATGGTCTCATGAATAATAATAGCAACATTAATCGGAGATTCCAATGATACCCATTGGTACCCAACAATAACTAGAGATCTCGATAGTACCAAATTTTAGTGTAGTTATAGATAAGTACCCAACAATAGCCAGAGATCTCAATGCTACTCAGTTTAGTTAATACTCAATGAGTCATTCCTTATAGAACCTATATGCACATAGTTTAAGTCAGAGTGCTTTGAGTCTCAACAAGAGTCATTAGGTTCAGAGGAGGACTCCAGTTTATCCATCCATCTGATATTTCCACTAAGGTTAGACGTAGTGAGGCTTGTGGAAGATCATTTATCTAGTTCAAAGACTTAGAATCTTGGATCAAATCTAAGTCTTGTATGGTGATATCATATCTTATTGTAATGCTTCTGCATGTTGTGTTATACCTCATGTGGGTCTAGGTATTACTAAAGTGACTGAAAGATTAAGAATCCAAATTCTTGAATTAGTTATTCAGTTATAGAGATTCATAAATGTTTGTTCACTTATTTTCAATATTTAGTATGTTGGTGACTTCTACATTGTTGATTTTCAGGTAATATTTAATAACTTGCATATGTCTACTTATGCTTAAATCCACAAATAAAGAATACTTATATTATCTTGTCTACTTGGTGTATTTCTATTCTCTAACCTGGTAGTTCATACTCTATGGAATGTATTTTCGGTAACCCTCTTGAATATGGAGGTACCTATAGATTTTAGAATAGTCCTACCATAGAACAATGTTAGAAGTGTTTTAATGTAGAAATACATAGTCTCTTTCCCTTTCCACTCCAAGGCCAATGGTGAGAAATAAGAAAGAGCTATATTAGACAAGTGAATAAGCAATGAACTATCTTTCCTTGTAAACCAATTGCAAATACACACTACATTTATCTCATGTGTTTAACTACCAATCAATGAATAAGAAAATTTATTGTAGTTTAATTATGAAATGAATGTTCAAATGGATGGATTTTATCCATGTGTTAATGACAAAGAAAAGAAAAGTTTATATGTGTTTTTATTAGCCAACTTTATCACCTCAGACCCTAATCTTGTAGTCTAAGAGAGATTATGTGATATAGGATATTTCAAAACTAGCCTAAATTTGCACTCCAACTTCCTAAATTACTCTTATGGAAACAAAGTCTTGCTAGACAACTCGAGGGAAAGCTGAAATGAATTCTACTCTGGTGTGTGGATCAAATCTTAAGTAAGGGAAACTAGATACAAAGACAAATTGATACTCTTCCACTCTCATAGTCGTATTTCCATTGAATCTATCAACAAAGAAAGGCCAACTAATTCTTCTTTATATGTAATTTATTAGCCATATGTTTGACATCACATTCATTTTCATTATTGACTCATGCTATCTCCTTAGATAGGAAGTCTCAAAGCTCTTTTGACAATATTGAGAAACATGAGAATTTATATTCAAGACCTATAAAAGGTTTATGCTACTTCTAACTAAGGGTTCATATGATTCAATACACTTTGCGCTCCCTCAAATGTCGGTATCCCTCCATTTTTTTGGCTCCTCGGTGCATAGGGCTCAAGGGGAATTAATTAACATAAGCCTATGTGATGCCTATAATTTTTTGGTATGGACAAGCTTCTAGGAATTCACCAGAGTCTTTCCCTTCACAAATTTCTTGAATCAATATTATATGCCAAGTTACTTTTACCCCTTGTTTCTCCTTTCCAAATTTGGACAAATGATTTCATACACAAACATCCATCTTCTGGACCAACTACTATTTTCTTCACAGAAAAGGACTTGGATTTTACAACAAATGTAGGAGAAATACGATTTGAGTGTTAGGGATTTTAGTTTTGCCCTTGGGAGAGGAAGTTAAGTAGCTAGTTTCATTCCTACATGTCTTTTATCTGGTTGAGTCACCAATCCATTTGTTGCTTGTTCTCACACCCATGAATGCCCAATGACTCTTTTTCTAACATAGAGTTGGGAAAACAAATAGGGGGAATTAGGTTGATGGTAGGTGGTAGTTCTGGTTCTTTGCACAATAGACGGGCTTTATATTGCTAGAATGACTTTTTTTAATAATTAACTCTGGAACTTGAAGAAATATTAGTCATGCCATTCAGGTCTTCCTACCTTTAATTTGATTCTACTACTATCTCAACTCTCTCTTCCAATGTCATTATTTTTGTGTGACAACCTATTTTCAAGAGTTTAGAGTCATGGTTTTTGTTGAAAAAATATAATCATTGTTGAATTAGTGAAGAGGCCAACCCCCATAGTTAAGATATCTTTCGTTAAAACCCATATCAAACTATACAACAATGCCTGAGGAAACTAGAATTAAGAAATGACAATATGTTTTCAAATCATAATATGATTATAGATATCATTACCAACATAATTTGGATCTTATAGGTCACACGCATATGATGCATAGGAAATAGGAGTGTAATAACAGATACATGATTAATTTGTTAGTATAAGGTTTATGTAATCAATTGAATCATTAATAGACTAACTAGAAACCCACTCTTGAATCGATTGTCTAGTTGATTGACCAGGGTGAGATCCACTCAACTAGTCGACTGACTACTCCAGTCAACTAATTGGGTGAGATCTATTAATCGGTTGAGTGGCTAGTCTATTCACTTGACTAGACCGCAATAATGGATCAACAAATTGGATCCATTAAATCCTGATGTAGATCAATAGATTAACTGGACCAAGCTAGTTGATTGAGTGGTTATCTGTGAGTGTGCTACAATAAGGTAGATACCATCATTTTTCCCAAAGTTTATTGGAGGTTGTGCTTCCCTTCTTCTCCTATAAATTGGGGCATGACGACCAAGTTTTGGGATACATTTGGACTAGCTATGATTACCTACAATGAAAGAGAGAGAGAAGGATAGATTGTTCAAGGCTAGCACATTGCTAAAACAATTACTACTCCCTCTATTATATCCTCAAATTTGGGTAAATTTGAAATAAAAAATATAAACCAGGAGTATATAAGTCAATGCTCCAATGATATTACTAATAAAATTATAATGTTACTTCTGAGACTGTTTCCATTGCAAATACGTCCTTGGAACACAAGACAAAGAAATAAAAGATTTTGTGCATATATGGACAATAATGGCTTTATGAATTGCTGAAAAATTGCGATGAGTTGATCATAATGATGAGTCAAACAAACCGGCTAGAAGTTATTCAAGGACCACACTCTGAGATGTGGCTTTATGTCATAAGAGCAAAGATGGACTCCATGTACACCAACAAGTTATGACCTTGATGGATCCACCAAAGGGTTAAAACTCATAGGGTACATTTGGGTCTTTGAGAGAAGACAAATATGGAAGGGTAGATTGGCTATGATGAGCTTAAAACAAGTTCAAGTTGTCAAACATGATGTAGTCTTTCACCAATTACCATGGTTAAATCCATCAGGATCATGCTTGCAATTGGAGCTTAGTAAGACTGTGAGATTTGGCATATGGATGTTAAAACCACATTCCATGACTTGAATAATTTTATAGGATGTGTACGTTACACAGCCTAATGGTTTTATAAAGCCATTAATGTAAATAAAGTCTATAAGCTACAAAGATCAATTTGTTGATTGAAGCAAGCATCTCAGAACTGGAATATTCTATTTTGACAAGAAAGTCAAAGTGTTTGACTTGAGTCAAAATAAAAGTTGTGATTACAAACGATTTAGTGGGAGCATATTTAGATTCCACATAATGATGCATAATAACATCCTTATCATGCAAATGTTAACACCGGGAAAGGAAAGTACCTTCTATGGGAAGGAATTAGGATAAGCATCCTATGTGATAGGAATTGAGATCTATATAGATAGATCTGGAAAGATTCTTGACATATGAAAGAGAACATACACTGGAAAGATGTTGAAGGGTTCAACATGCATGACTCATTGAGAGAAAACTTGTCCGTGTTCCATGGAGTTAGTCTCTCAAAAGACTAGTGTCCCGGTTCTTATGAAGAGCATGAACAAATGGATATATGTCATATGCATTCTCAAATGGATCTATCATGTATGTATTCACCCTATTATCTAATATGTATTGGACATGACAAGAAGATATCTCGTAATCTCATATGTATTGGACATGACAAGAGGATATCCAGTCACCTCATATGTATTAGACATGATAAGAGGATATATATATGCATTTCCTGTAATCTCGTACGTATTAGACATGACGAGAAGGTATACGTCAGATATCAGTGAGATTTACTAGACTACCGTAAAAGAACATCTTTATAAGCTTGAGAAGCATTAAAAGGATTAGTTCCTTGGTCATGGTAATGAGGAAGAGTTGGGTTTAAAGTGTTACACCGATGCAAGCTTCCTAACTGACAAATAAATAAATCACAATCTATTTTTATGTTTGACCTTAAAACAAGAACTATAAGTTGGAAGGGTTCCGAGCTAATGATAGTTCTTTAAATCTATAGTAGAAGTCAAGTATCTTTGTGTTATGAGAACAACATAAGATATTGTATGAAGTTCATATGGGTGAACTTATGAGAGGTTCCAATCATTGATGACTCAATAGAAATATTGTGACATAAATGGAGCTATATTATAGGCAAGGAATCTCAAATAGCATACTACAACACTTCCATCTCATATGAGATGTCTTACAGAGAAGAGATGTGAAAATTGCCAAATACTGACTAAAGAAAATGTTGCTAAATCTTCTAGAATGCTTGCACAGCAGAAACATGATGTACATGTTCAGATCACTTAGAATATGATTCGTGGGTGATTGGCTCTAAGTGCAAGTGGGAGTTGGTTGGTATGTATGCCCAGAGAGCCAATCATATGATGATTAGAGTGAGGCATTGGATACTTGATTTGATAATTATAAAGGTAATTTTGCTATTATGTTTGTCTCAATCATGAGATGATAATATAGACATAAGAAGATGTCTAAATAATGATGTTACCCGATGATATATGCCTTCAGGTTGAGGACCTGAATGAGGGGATCATATGTATGATAAGAGTACATACATTCTGGTTATGTCCCTAGTCATTTATTAGTGTGGAAGCAAAATAGACAATAGTAATACATAAGACTAGAGTGTGTGTTGACTTATGATAGAGTCTCACTAGTCATGATATGTGATATCAAGTCAAGCACACATTTACATGTTAGTGAACAGTGTAACCGGTAGACCCACCATGAGAGTGATAGATAGAAACCAGGGAATGGTAGTTAGAATCATCTCTCATAGTGATGGTGGTAATTGTGGTTCTTAGACCTAAAATCATTGCATGTTGGGTACACTTTGACATCATCAAATACAGTCCTAAAAAATGGATTGTTATAATGGTGATGATCGGGTGACTTTGCCACATGGGGATAGAGTGTGAGTGATAGAGATGGGATTTCTCCCTTCTACTAGAGATTGATATGTAGGGCCCCTTGATAAGCAAGTCTGGAGTGTATGACCATACCCCTATGGTTCAATATATGATTTATGAACTCACATGCATCTCAGACAATCTTCTCTAGTTCAAGGAACATGGATTGAACGTTGAGAGGATGGCAATTCCATTCCTGGAGTTCAATCCAGATATCAGAGATAAAGGAACTATGCGATCACGATAACACTATTCTCGAATTATAGGTTGAAGTTCTTCTCTAACTTTCTGAATTGCTTGGGTAGCAATGATGTGTGACTAGGCACCACTCTTTGCTTGTGATGTCATAAGATGTTATGGACATTCACTGCCAACGTAATTCTGGACCTATAGGGTCACACACATAGGATATACTTGGATTAAAGGAGTATATGCGTGAATGATTTTTAGATTGAATGATAAATGTGTTTAAGTAACCAATTAAATAATAGATCAAATGACTGGACTCAGAATCATCAAGTTCAAGTGTTGTATTCATTGATTGGAGTGTCAAGTTGATTGGAATTGATTACTAAAGTCTTTAGGTATTCAATTCACACACCAACAACTGACTGCACTTCCAAGAAACCATCTCAAGTGTTGATATAGGCATTTGGGGTGCCAAATGACTGTGTCAAGTATCGAGATAGGTGTCTGGTTTGTCAGGATGGTTGGAACACATTGGTTGCCTAAACTGAGGGGAACAGATCAGTACATACTGATGAAACGACCGAATAGGATTGGCTTAGCTCACCAGACGATCGTCTGGGTGAGAGAGACGACTGTCTCACATGTGTGAGATCACTCGGTTAGGCCATAGAAGGTTCTAGATACTCTCCTAAATTCGTTTGGATTGCACTATACTTGTTGTGTAAGAAAAATTGATGTTTAACATTGATTAGAAGTGAATTGCCAATTTTTTGTGCAAATAGGAAACTACAGGAGCACGAGATGACCATTTCACACTATGAAATGACTGTCCTATGCACGAGACAACCATTTCACAGTACTATATGACTATTTTGTGGTCTGCTAATACCAGAACATTCATGTTTCTAGACCCTTCTACTCTCACATCAACTGGGAACCCTAACCCTGCCCAGTAATATAAATAGAGGGGTACTGGGGGCTTTCCAACACACACAATTGGGATTAGTGGCCTTGATCATTGTTGTCCTCTCTAGTTGTGATAACCAATAGAGATCCCAAGAAAGTTCTACCTGACTAGGGAGGGATAGAGAGGGAGGAGAAATTGAGATCAATTGTTATGGGAGAGCATGTCAGCAACTAGTATGTTGACAGAAGGGGAAAACTCCTTCATGTTGGCTTTGGCAGCGCAATGTGGAGTTCTTGGTGGTCTGCGTGACTACTCTAGAGGTAGGAGTCCTTTCGCTGCTGCTTGGAGGATGATGTTAGGCTGTAGTCTGTGGCAAGTCTACAGGAGGCAATGTAGGAGATGTTCAAGTCTATTGTCTATGGTGAAGACCAGGAGCTGCACAGACACCGTCCAAGATTGTAATTATAGGGTGATGTCAGTGGACTTTCTCTAGGAGTAGGTATAACCTTACAAACCTTCCTTCCTAGATACATTGTCGTTGATGAGAATCTGCTAGTTTTTGGGAAACAGGAAAATAATTTTTTTGTTTCCACTGCCTATATCTGTGCCCTATTTCCCAACAATAATGGCATTGTTTTAAATAATGTTTAAAAAGAGAAAGTTTTATGTACAAAATACATTTCAATAAACCTAAATATGAGTGGGAAAAAGTATTAATGAGTTTCCACAGAATGAGGATAATAGACTTAAGAATTACATTGAGGAGACAGATAAAGGATGGTCTAGAATCTCCAAAACGAATAATGATCACTGATCTAATATTTTCCAAATAATTGTACACCTTCCTTAGTTTTGAATGGGTAATGTGTCATGGCTCTGTATGGTGAGAATAAGGAATGTTGAATCATTGGTGAGTGTGTTTAATTGCCTTCCTTTCTTTTGGAAATTTGTATATGAATGTCTCTCTCTTACTCATGTGTATAGGGAGAAGGAAAGTGAGACTTTTAATTGAAGGGTTGTCCTCTCCCTTCCTTTCCCTCCTCTCTTCCTTGGAACAATTAGGGTTCCTCTTAGGGTTTGTATCTATATAAAATCTTCACAAGCCCATGTCTCCTACCTCTATCGACCACAAGGGGACCTATGGATGGTTCTCAACCATCATGTCACCAACCCCACACCAGCATGACAAAGCTGATAGGAAATAGTTAGCAAGTTGTACCCCAAGGAGAAACAGAATGATAGACTCCCTTCCTCATCTTACTAATAGTGATGACCGACAAAATGTAGGCAGTTCCGTTGATTAAGAAGCACCCAACTTCTCTGAGCTTTGGGCCACCCTCTCTCATGAGATGGGAGGAACTTGGAGGGTTCATCAACGAATCCCTGAGGACAAGATGAATATGACAGTCTCTGACGAGGTTACTCTACCCTATGGTTACATACACAATGCTTAGGTGAGGGTTTTCTCCTTCTTTTTGGTTCTATAGCTCGCCACAACTTTCACCTTGTGAATCTCTTTCCACTGTGTCCAACCTTCTATGACCACGAGCAGAGTCTACCCTGGTCCAACTAGGTCGCATGGGCTTGACTGGACCACTTCCTGGCCGTCTGCATGGTGACAACAGGAGTACACCCTGTACAAACATGGTTAAAGTGAAATCCCAGGCTCTCGCAAGGTAGGGGGAGTTTGAATGAAATGACAAGAATACCCCGACTAGTATATGTGAGGAATAGAGGGCACCAAGGTCTTTTTCCTACTGACTTATGGTCGGCGAGCCATATTTTTATTAAAATAGTTTTGATGATGTGTAAAGATGAGATTGTCTAGTAAATGGTTTGTCTTTAAATAATTATAGAAATTGCTGAGATGCTCGGATGAAACCAAGATTTATATGAAAATTGATTAAAAAAGAAGAATCCAAATAAAATAGTTTCATAGAAAAATTATGATTCTGATTCCAAAAGTAATTCTATACATAATTAAGAGATGATTAATGCATATAAAACCCTAGATCAGGTGTATTAACATGTTGAGTACCTTAAAACCCCATATTTTATGCTATTATATGATATTTTTGAATAACATGAGAAATTAGGAGGATCATGATAATGATGATGATAATTAGTGTATATGAAGAATGAAGGTTAAAATCATATCTTGTTATGTTGATTAATGATCTTAATTGAATCAAGGGTCATAATAAAAGGATACGACAGAACATGTAATCATGACAACTTTTAATATGAATTAGGGTTCTTAAGTTGTTAGATCAATGAACATGGAAACTGGAATATCAAACATAGCCCGAATGACAACTCAATGCCAAGGAAACCTAAACCCTAGATTAGGACCTGAGTGGAATTTGATCTAATTAATATGATGATCACACTTTAGGATTTACATACATGCATATTAAATGATTGGATTCTTATCTTGCTTTATTGGATGATATGGTTGAAGTATTATTGCATAATTTGCATGGCTCACCATTGAGGTATGTGGTTAATCTTATGACTACATGTATTAGTTTTCCTGTGTTTACCAAGTGTCTATTGAGAACAAATTGTTGGATGTTTATTTATATTTTGTTCAATTATAATACCACTTTGAGTATCACATAAAGAAAGACGATGTGATAAAAAGTCAATTTCTTATTTGAAAGTAATTGATGGAATATATGTTGTTAGTTTACTTAAATAATTTTGCATGCACCCCACGTATACAATATAACTTGTTATACTAATCCGTGTTTTGGTTTCATAGTGTTTTAGGTATATGATAGATAAGATGATATCAAGATACAATGCATAGATGAAAATACTCGAAGACACTAAAGCTAATTTGTAAGGACAATTGGCTAGATTTTTTTTTCTCATATGTATAATTTTGATGATGGAAAGTTATGTAAGTTCTAGAGGAACATCTTATAAACAATATTTTTGAATTAATGGAAATCATTTACTATTGATTATTATTTGTTTAAAATCTCGATCCTTGGGAAAATGTTTGGTAATGGCTCTCATATTTTTGGCCTTCCTTAAGTGGGGGTTGTTGAGAACTCAGGTAGTTACATTCGGTATCAGAGCGCCAAAATTTTCAAATAATATTTCATAATTTATAATTTCAAGTAATCTGTAAAAATATGAGGGAATTATTAGGGCACTTTTTAAAGAGATTTTGTCTAGAAGGGACCATGACTCAGGAGCTAGCAAAACTTTTCTCTATACCACTAGTCATCTTACGAGGACTCTGGACCCATGCATCTTGCCTGGACAAAGTTAGAGGATTTCTCCCAAAGTTAAATACCTTTAGGTTATCTTCTCATCTTTATTCATCCACTTATCATCCTCTTGCTTAATAAACCCTAAAATGATATTTCTCTCCTCATCTAAAGTTAGGGTTCATGAGAAGAAGTAGGATTAAGGAATCCTCCACCAATTAATGCACATGTAATGTGGACATGATAATGTACATAATTTACATATAATGTGGAAATAATAATGTGCATGTAAATGTGGAAATAATAGTGTACAAGTAATGTGGAATAATAATGAACATGCAATGCAGAAATAATGATAAGGTAAAGAAAAACATTTTTGGGTTTTTTCTTAACAAGGGTAAACCCTAGATGGGAGTAGGGTTGATTTAGTAAACCCTAGTGGGTCAAGGGACATAGAAACTCTAAGATGTAGGGTGTAGTCCCTAACCTACATACTAAACCCTAATTTTGGTAAATGGGAGTTTTTTTTTGTCTCCCAAAGTGTGGTACTCCCCTTTTTTTCAAATTTTTGAAAAGAGTAAAAAACTATCACCAAGGCAGGAAGAAAACTGCCAAGGCATCCAAGAAGAAAATGAAAAAACTGTACAAAGAACAAAGACAAACGAGAACTATCTATACAAGAGAATCTGTATCCTTTTTAACACAGTTCCAGATCTGAGAAACACTGGTATCCATACCCACAAAAATTCTTTGATTCCTCTCACTCCAGATAGCATAGGTAATCAGCTGTGAACAAATTCTACTCTTCAGGCCAGAGAACTGAAGAAGACTAGGAATGGAAATGGGGATGGTAGGAACAAACCCTTCCACATGAGATAACTCCCATATACTCAAGGAGAAGGTACAGTCAAATAGAATGTGACTAAGATCCTAGACATTATCTCTACATAACTCACATCTCGAGGCGAAAGAAAAACCTCTGTGCTTCAAGTGATCATGAGTAAGAAGGTTATCAAGCATAATCCTCCACATAAGGAATCTACATCTCATCAGTGCATTTGTTTTCCAGACCCAGTTATCCCAAACAACCAGAGGCTTCTTATCCCTGAGCAAATCCCAGAAATCCTTCAGCTTATGAGGCACATCTTTGTCTAGATAGATACATCCAGCTGAGTCAGAAGAGGGAAAGTAGTTGTCTTTGATGGTATCCAAAATCCTTAAGTAATGTCTTAACTTACGTTCAATCCAAACAACATCTTTCAGGAGACTACCAATATTTTCTAGTTTACCTTTACCAAGCTTCATAATGTCTTTATGATCAAGAAGACTTTCCAAGAACTCACCATTAGGAAGCCAAGGCTCTCTACAAATAAGAGTGTCGATATTAGGTTTGATAGAAATTCTTTTGATAATTGTACTTCTAGTTTGTAAGATATAGGACCACATCCAGGAAGAGCTAGAAAGCTGCTACAACTCCAAATAGAATCACCCTTGAGGTATCTTGAGTGCACCCATCGAACCCAAAGGGAGTCTTTCTTCATGGCAATGCTCTAGATGTTCTTTACCATAGAGGCTTTAACCATATCAACAAAGAGTTTAACACCCAAGTCGCCTTCTTTATTTGGTTTACAAACACTGCTCCACACAACAGTGTGGGAAACTTTCTCACCAGACATGCCATTCCAAAGAAAATCACGAAACAACTGATCTATCTCATCTGTAACAACAAAAGGAAGGGGAAAAGAAGACACCCAATAAACATGAAAAGATGAAAGAGTAGATTTGATCAGTTCAAGCCTACCATCATAAGAAAGATGAATAGATTTCCATCTAGCCAGCCTACATTTGATCTTGTCAATAATAGGTGAACATAATGACCTAGATAGCCTACCATTGAAGAGGGGAAGGTCGAGATACTTCAGAGATAATTTTCTAATCTTTATATTCAAATCAGAATTCTCAACAAGAGGAATTGCAACATCATTGCAAATAACCACACTCTTCTCCAGACTGATGTTCATGCTCGGGACATCACTAAAACACTCAATAGACTTCTTGACTCCGTTAATCGAACTCAAATCAGCCTCTGAGAAGATAACCACATCATCCAAAAAAATAGCATGAGAAACAAAAAAACTCATGCGAGCCCTTGATAGGGTAAATGGAATTAAGAGAGATAGTAGAATTAATAATACTAGTGAACCCCTCCATAGTAATAACAAAGAGATAAGGAGCCAAGGGATCTCCTTGTCTAATACCCCTTCCAAGGTTAAAAGAAGAACCAGGGACACCATTAATAAGCACCTGCATGCTAGTAGAACCAAGAAGCACATCAACCCAGTGAATGAAACACATAGGAAAGTTCATATTACGAAGGATGAGTTTGATGAAACTCCAATCAAGAGAATCATAAGCCTTCATGATATCAGTTTTCACACACATCTTAGGCTTGGAGCTCTTGTGGATATTATTAATCAGCTCGTTAACAAGAAGAATAGACTCATTGATCGACATGTCTTTAATAAAGGCACTCTGAGAATGGCTAATAAGACAGGGCAAGATCTTCTGTAATCTGTTAGCTAAGATTTTAGAAATGATTTTGAATAGGACGTTACAAAGAGAAATAGGCCTCCAATCCTTAATAGAAGTAGTATTACTAACTTTAGGAATAAGAGTGATATAAGTCATGTTAACCTCTTTGAGGAGTTTACCACTCGAGAAGAAGTTTAAAATAGCTTTAGAAACATCACTTCCAATGATGTGCCAATAGGTTTTAAAGAAGTGGAAATTATAGCCATCAGGGCCTGGAGATTTGTCTCCATTAGAATGATGGATGACAGTATCTATCTCATCCTGAGTGATGACACCACAAAGATTGTCAAAACTTTCCTTAGACAACCTAGGCAGAGACCAAGAGGAATCCCAATCCATAGAAGAAGAACAAGAGTCTTTGGCAAATAAAGCTTGAAAATATCCAGAGATATGGCTTTCAATAATATCCTCATCCGAGCACATAGAATTCTCTATCATGATACTTCAAATACTATTCTTCTGTCTCCTGGTCTTGAGAGAGGCATGGAAAAACTTGGAGTTCTTATCACCCAAGTTCAACCATTGCACTCTAGATTTTTGTCTGATAAATGATTCCTCTGCGATATAGGCTTCAATAGCTTCTTTCCTTTTAGATACAACAATAGACTGGAGCATAGAATCCAAAGGATTCCTGTCTGCTTCAAGTTGAGAAGCACAAGCCTCACTTTCCTTAACTCTTCTATTATCAAAAAAATTACCAACTACTTTTTTATTCCAATCACAGAGAATTTTCTTGAGCTTCCTCATCTTCTCACAAACCCGAAACATAGGGTTCCTAGTAACTTTAGACTTCCAGGCCTCATCAACCATATTTAGAAAATCCAGTCTCTCAGTGGAAGCGTTAATAAATTTAAAAGGAGTCTTTTTCTTGAACACCTCTTCTTCAAGATGGATCGCAAGGATTTTGTGATCACTATGAATGGAGGCAGAAACAACACCCCAGAGACGAGGGTATTTGTCAACAAATTCCCAATTATAAAGGCTTTTGTCTATCTTAGACATCAAAAGGTTAACACCATCTTGTCTACTGTCCCAGGTAAAGTCTGGCCTTGAGAACGAGATTTCATACAAGCAAGCATCATTGACAAAGTCATTAAACAAAGACATATATCTGTAGGAAGGTTCAACATTGCCAAACCTATCAGCTGAGAACCTCACGCAGTTAAAATCTCCAGTAATCAACCAAGGAGAACTTCCAATTAAATCACGAAGGCTGAGCAGCTTAGGCCACAACACATTTCTTCTAGATTCTAAGTTATGAGCATAAACTATCGTCAAAAAGAAAGAGACATCCTCTTTAGTTACTAGACAATGGAGGAATTGATCTTCAAAACAAACCAGGGAAATCTTGGTAATGTCGTTAAACCAGACAATAACGACTCTACCTAAAGGATGAGCATAATGGTTGGAAAGCCAACTAGAATTAGGACAGCACCTACTAATAGCTTTAGATAACTTCTTCCTTCTAACCTTGGTTTCAAAAAGACAAACTGGATAGGAGAGAGTATTTGTTACTAGACTCAGGGATATTCCAGGGAGTATTCTTCAGAACAACTTTAGGTGGACAGCTAGCCTTTTTCTTCTTCTTGATTTCCCAGCCAGTATCAGGAGAAGCTACTGGAGTAATAGAGGAGGAAGCCGTTGGTGCAACCTCGGATGAATGAGACCCATACTCTCCATACCAAGCAACCATCTCATCAACTTCTTCCATAGCATCAATGAAGACCTCACTATCTTCCTCTATAGTTCTTACTTTAGGAACCCACACTCTCCTCACCTTCTTCTTTGGAATACCTTCATCTGAATCTTTCAAGATATCACACAGGGAAGGTTCATGACCATACATACCACACAATGAACACTTCATAGGTACCCATTCATACTCAAATTCGATAGTATCAGAATGCCCATCTTCACTCATAATCTGAAGTTTTATAGGAAACTTGAAATCTGAGGAAACAATCACCTGCAATCTGGCATACTCTAACCTTCTGAACGTTGAGGTAAACTTGTCAGGTCAAAGAGGAGTTCCCAAGTATGAACCAATAATATTAAACATCTCAACATCCCAGATTTTGAGCGAGAGTTTGTGGATCTTCAGCCAGATCGGTATCTCCTTCAGCTTCATCTTCTCCAATGGTCACCCCTCTCCCATTTCTTAATGATTAAGGGCTTCCCCGTGACAAACCAAGGACCTCCATCCACAGCAGTAGCTAGATCCTCATTATTCTTGAAAAGGACAACGAAGAAACCACGTCCTCTAGATCTAACTTCAATCGCACCTTTCGCTCGCCAAATCTATGCAAGGTGCTTAACTAACGCCGACCAATGAGGCTTCAGACCAATTACGTACCCATCCGCAGTTCTACTACACCTTCCTAGATTCCTCTCAGCGATGACCTTAGGGTAAATGAGCTTCCCGTCAACCAGTCAGACATCCTCCTTCTTTAACTTCACTGGTCCCAAGCTATATATCCTTCTTGAATAGATCAGACCATTGCTTAGGATGTTCCTCCACTGAGATGTTTCCTGAACTTTTATAGTAGGGGTTACGAGCAGGCATAGCACCAATGAGATCAGGAGGGTCTGGAGGAACAGTCACCTCGACATCTTCCCCCTCAGTCGCCCTGGTTGTCACTCCCACAGTCATCCCCACTTCCTCGAGTACAACAAGTAGTTTCCTATCCACCTTTCAAATAAGCAGGAAATGGGAGTTGTGTGGGTGATATAATAACCCTACCCATATGATCCTTAATTAGGTTAAAAGTATTGAGAATTTAGAAAACTACAAATCAGTCTATGTGACCCAGTCTTGATTGCATGATTGTGGAGAAATTCAAGCATGATGCATGTGAAAGGTTTTTTATGAAACATAAGAAACCTATGTATAACACATTTTATGGATGTAACCTACTCAAACCTTGTATCAATGTCTGGTGAGTTAAAGAGTGAGCATGTGGTGAATAGAATCATCACATCAGGATGAATGATGTACATTGTTGGGACCAAACCTTTACAGAAAGTTCCCCCTAAAGAGGCTACCCTTAGAGAAGGAACACCATTGAGAAACGAGGATAAGGGTGGCATGGTTAAAATAAAAAATGCTTATTAAGGTTGTATAAAAAGAAAGATGATCATATGAACCCTTAGTTAAATGTTTAGGGATAGTGTCCTGACCTAGGGTGGGTCAACCCAAGAATGGGAATTGACCTATGGGGGAGGCAAAACATTAGATGCATGGGGTAAGGTTGTGGATAAGAGATCCTAACCTCATCCTGTGAGCCAATAAGGCACCCTAAGTTAGGACCTTCCCTAGAAAGATCAGTTGACTAAATCAATATAAAGATTCAGATAACCTTAACTATCTACAAAAGTGTGGAGAATTAAGGATATAAATATGAAATTACATTTATTGAGTATGATTCTTTGAACCCAAGTATACCATATCTGAGGAACATGAGGAAAAGTCACTATGGAAGTAGCTGACAGTATGAGACTGAGCCTGAAAAAGAAAGTTGTCATGTGATCAATGGGGTGACATAAAGTGAATAATGAGCATCATAAGAGATGGAGGAAATCCGGTTTAAAGAATTACATATGAAAATAATGTACTTTTGGTAAAACCTTGGGAAGGGAAGAGCCCTTAGTCAATCATACGGTCAAGTAGGGAGTATTAAACATACACAGGGCTGATGGGATTAGGAGTTCATTGTTCCCTAAATGCACAAGACCATCTAGTCAAGAGGTAACAACTATGTTTTCCTAAGGCCCATATCATAGGATATTGAATAGCTTCATGATGTTCATGAGACCCAATGGGTGAATGTGAGAGGCACTCCCTAGATGCATAAGGATGAGATCACTCCAAAAAGTATCTCTACCCCTGGAGACCTCAAGGAAGTAGCTAAGGCCATAATATGTAAGGTGTAAATATAAAAGATATAAAGAAGTCATGCAATAAGGAAATATTAAAAGGAATTGGGTACAAACTAAAGAGGGAAAGAGACTCTTGATTTCATAAAATGTAAGAAAAATGTGGAATTAAAAGTAGGTATGGTTTAGAGTCATGTTAAGAATGATTCAACCTAAAATATGAAAAATTTAGGATAATGTGTGTACACCATCTCACAATGAGTGAGAGAGATTGGATAGACACATGTTATGCTTAAAATTGAAATATGGGAACAAATGAATACCTTAAGTTGAACTTAATGTTATGATCTAGGATTTGAGGTGTTACCTCACCCTTACGAGGTGATAAATGAATAATAGATTGGAAGCCTAGATGAAATGTTAATCACCAAGTCAAATTGAAAATCATAAATGAAAGTGTAACCAGTAAGAGATAACATCATCTAAAATACTAAGGATGTGGTTATGCCTTGCATTCCAGTACCAGACCTAATAATAATGTGAGGAGTTGGCATGTCCATAAAAGTGATCTAAGAAGGGTTGCTAACGCCAATTTGTGAAACTATGTTGAGTTATCTCTCACCTTAACCTTACTAGGTGTGAATTTTAGTAACAAAATTCTTTTAAGGAGGGGTGAATGATATACCCTCAAATTTTGGTAAATTTGAAATAAACAAATATAAGCCAAGAATATATAAGTAAGTTCTCTAATGATATTATTAATAGAATAATAATGTTACTTTTGAGACTATTTGTGTTGCAAATATATCCTTGGATAACAAGACAAAGAAATAAGAGTATTTGTGCTTAGATAGATAGAAATGACTTCATGAATTGTTGAAAATTGGAAATATAAGTTTGTGAAAAATGTGCATAAGGAAATAAGATGTCTGGTGTTTTAGTAAAAGAATAATTGTCTAATCCACTGTGGTAACATTACTTTTGAGGTATGTAGTGGTATTTTTGGAAAGATGGATTTTAGTATGCATAAATATAATGAGAAAAGGGTGAGAATTTTAGAAATTGGGAGAAAGAGGATATACCATGGGATAATGGCATTGTTTTAAATATTGTTTAAAAAGAGTAAGTTTTATGTACAAAAGACATTCCAATGAAACTACATATGAGTGGGGGAAAATATTAATGAGTTTCCATAGAACGAAGATAATGTATTTAAGGATTACATTGAGGAGAAAGATAAAGGATAATCTAGAATCTCCAAAAAGGATAATGATCAATGATCCAATATGTGCAAAATAATTGTACACCTTTCTTAGTTTTGGATTTATAACCCATTCATAAATTGAGGGGGTGTCAATTCCAAAATAGAAAGGAATGGATAATATTTCATGGTTATTATGGTGAGAATAAGGCATGTTGAATCAATGGTGAATGTGTTTAATCACCTTTCTTTCCTTTGGAAACTGGTATACAAGTGTCTCTCTCTCACTCATGTGTATAGGGAGAAGTAAAGTGAGACTTTTTGTTCAGGGGATGACCTCTCCCTTCCTTTCCCTCTTTCTTCCTTGGAACCATTAGGGTTCCTCCTAGGGTCTGTATGTATATAGAATCTTCATAAGCCCTAGTATTCTACCTCTATAGAGCACAAGTAGACCTACGAATGGTTCTCAATCATCGTGTCTCCAACCCTACCCCAGCACAATGAAGCCAATAGGGAAAAACAGCAAGTGGTACCTAGAGGAGAGATAGAATGACAAGCTCCCTTCCTCCTCTTTCCAATAGTAATGACTGATGAACTCTAAGAAGTTCCAACAACTAGGAAGCAACCAGCTTCTCAGAGCCTTGGGCCAACCACTCTCATGATGAGGGAGGAACTTGCAGGGTTCATTGATGAATCTTAGAGAACGAGATGAAGATGAAGGTCTCCGACACAGTTTCTCTACCCTAGGGTTACGTACACAATGTCTAGGTGAGGGTTTTGGCTGTCTTTTTTGTTTGATAGCTTGCACAATGTCCACTATGTAGAATCTCTTTCCCTTGCATCTAACCTTCTCCGACCATAAGCATAGTATGTGCAGGTCCAACAAGGTCACATGGGCTTTCTCAGACTATTGCATGGTTGTCTGAAGACCGACAGAAGGAGTACACCTCGTGACAAAATGGTAAGGGTGAGAGCCTAGGCCGTCGTGAGGTAGGGGGAGTTAGAACAAAATGACAAGAATACCCCATCCTGTATATGTGAGGCATGGGGGCACAGTCTTTTTCCTACAGACTTAAGGCTACCGAGCCATATTTTTATTAAAATAGTTTTGATGATGTGTCAAGCTATGATTGGCATGGGTTATCTAGAAATAATTATAGAAATTGCTAGGATGCTCAGATGAAACCAAGTTTTCTTAAAAATTGATTGGATAATTGAGAGGAATCCAAATAAAATAGTATAAGAGTCTAATTATGCTTCTAGTTCCAAAAGTAATTATATACACAATTAAGAGATGATTAATGCATATAAAACCCTAGATCATGTGTATTAACAAGTTAAGTACCTTTAGAACCCTTCGTTTATGCTATTATATGAAATTTTTGAATAAGATGAGAAATCCGGAGGACCATGATAATGGTGATGATAATTGGTGTTTCTAAATTGGTTTATCATGTATATGAAGAATTAAGGTTACAACTCATATCTTATTATGTTGATTAAATAACTTAATTAAATTAAAGGGTCATAATAAAAGGATATGGTAGAACAGGTGATCATGACAACACTTCATATAAATTAGGGTTCTTAAGTCAATAGAGAAATGGACATGAAAGCAGTAATATCAAGAATAGACCTAATGACAACTCGATGCCAAGTAAACCTAAACCCTAGATTAGGACCCATGTCGGGTTTGATCTAACTAATGTGATGGTGACACTATAGTATTTACATACATGCAGATTACATGATTGGATTCTTTGCTTGCTTGATTGGATGATGTTATTAAAGTATAATTGCATAATCTGCATGTCTAACTATTGAGGTACATACTTACACTTATGACTACCCGCATTACTTTGATGGTGTTTTCAAAGTTTTTCTTGAGGATTGGACAACTAAAATGTTGGATGTTATTTACATCATGTTCAGTTATAATGCCACTATGAGTATCATATAAAGAAAGATGATGTGAATAAAATGCCAATTTCTTATTAGTAAGGAATTGATGTTATGAAGTACGAATTACAAAAACATGATTTTCTTAAGCGGAAGCGATCGTAAGCAGAGGAATACTGAAAGTCACTAAAAATTAAAACTTTTTACAAAGAGATCCAAACAAAAGAAAACTCTTATATCAAGAACCAAAGTAATTAAATTACATTCTTGTTCACCAGTACATCTCTTGTATCATTCCTTCTCGAGAGTTACAAGCATCAACTGCCCTGATAAACTATACATAGCTAGTATAAAAATCTGAACGCATCAAGCCAAAATCTCATATCAATATTAAACTAACTATCGACTCCTAGGGCCTGAGAGTACAGAGACGACACATAGGACTCTATACACAAACATGACAACCAGTGTTTCCACCTAGATGTCAGTACTGTCCCTACTATTGTGGTTGCTACTGTTCTTGACCCACTGTAGGGTTTCTACTTCTTCTTCGGTGTTTACCTAACAAGTTGGATCCCACGGGGGTGAGACAATTGAAATTGCCCCAGCGAGAGATATAACTCTCCGCCAGAAACATTATTATTGCAATTAATAGAATAAAACTAAGTAGAAGATTCATAAGTATTCAAAAACAAATAAATCAATGTCTAAACAGATTAGAGCATTATTCTCTATTCAATTCATTTCAGATATATCTTCATAAAGCAACATGTCTCTTATTCAACAAGGAATATAAAGAACATGTATAACATTTATCCATCTAAGATATACTAAGCAAGATATCATCAACCAATGATTCTCGTATTTTGACCTTAAGCAAATATGCTAAATGGCTGATTACATTTTATAATCATACTTAAGGCCTGAGGAGATGAGGTATACCGCTTATACTCCAATCGACCATTACAAAATCGAAATTGGTACCATACATAGGTCAATAAAAGAGCCAGATTTCTATGACCTCATTTTCCCCAGTCAGTGTGAGGACCAAATGAAGGACATCTAGTGTCTCTACTAAATAGCTTTCTAGGGTATACTGGTAACTTCACTATTAGAGTTACAGTGACATGTTGTACTCTCTTCACAATTGAGAGATATTATATTTATCTCACATCGATTCGTCATTAAGATCAATGGGAGATTAATGATACATCCATCTCGACATTCGGGAGATTAGTGATACATCCATCCCGACATATATAATGAAGGATTGAGAGATTTAATGTTTACCTTGCATCAATTCCTCCATTAGGGCGTAAGGATATTCACGCCCATAACCCCCACATACTCAATAGTATGCCCTCTAGGAGTTCCCATAGGAAAATTTGTTTCACCATCACCAAACTACAGAGGATGATGGATCTATGGTCAGGGCTCTACATGATAAGATTTCACTTGATTAGTTAAGTACATTACTATATTCTTTTAGCATCAATCATGTTTTTAAACATAAATCATTATAACAAATGCTACAAAGAATGAGTACTATTTCTATCAAGTTCTTTTCAAAGCTTTATTAAACATTGGGGTCTCAATCCCTTGTCACATCAGGGGCATTTCCATCCTTTAAAATCTCCTCATCATGATTGTGGACTATGGGTATTCAAACCCTCAATTCATCAAAACACTTGTTACCACTTATCAGGTAACTTAATGCCTTCAGGTCATCTGACCAAGGTAAACATGATATTTGCAATGCAGGAATTTCACATGGCTCTTTAAGCCTATTAATTTCTTGTTACCTCTTACTAGGCAACACAACATATTATGGCTCACAAGGCCCATAAAGTAATTTCATTAATAAAACATCATAGCTCATACCTGGCTACATCCAACATCTCATGATACCTACATGATTAGTGCACATGATAATAGTTATATCAATTAAATATCAAAACTATCCATGTAAGAGTAGCATTCACTATCCCCTTGTTAGAGTTAGGATTTCCCATTTCATGTCAATTAGGAACACTCATCTCATTACCTAGATTATGGTTATGGTTTATGATCATATTGCCCAATATTAGGGTTTCATGCACTATAACCCAAGATTAGGCTCCACATGCCTGTACCCAATATCAGGGTAGGATTTCATATCAAAGCATTACATATCAGTACATAGCATCACCTTGACTTAGGGTTTCACATCACATCATTGATTTAGGATTTCACTTGACATTACTCTTGATTAGGGTTTCTCATAACATCACCCTCAATTAGGGTTAGGGTTTTCTATTCACATCCAATTAGGGTTACATCTACAATTGTCCCAAAATTAGGGTTGCACCCTACATTGCCCTAATTTAGTGTTAAGACTCACTAATCTTCTTAATTAGGGTTTCATGATCTCATCATCATGGATCAATCCCTAATTACATATTTTACTCATAATGAAGGAATTTAATCTTGTATTTACATACAAGCACTACTTTTTCTCTCATCCTCTTTGGGATGTTGAGTAACTCAAAGTTGACTCAATTAGGTCAATTATTTATTCTAATATGCCCAATTAGGGTTAGTGTAGTGTGTTGAGATGTTGCTTCCATAATCTCCAAAGATTAATCCTTCAAAGTAACTAATCACCCTATCTTATTAAGGGTACAACTCATGTAATCACCCTTGATTTACATCACTTAATAATTAATTAAACAATTGACCTTTAATCACCTTAACTGTTCAAATAATTTTTATTAATTACTTTTCACACGGTCTTGGTCACTTAGACCCCCAAACGGTCTTGACCAACCAGAACCTAAATGGTTTTGCTTGAATAACCTCCAAATGGTCTAAGACCATTTAGACCTCCAAACGATCTTGGTCTAACGGTTTGAAACCGTTTAGAAATTTTGTGCTTGCAACCGTTTAGCCAAAACGTTCTTGAGATCGATTGAGTACCCAAATGGTTTGGGATCATTTGGTCCCAAATAGTCTTGAGACCGTTTGGACTCAAATGGTCTTAAGACTGTTTCAACTCAAACGGTCTTACGACCATTTGGTCCAAACCTCCTCAAAATTGATTGGACCAAAAATGGTCTCAACCACTCAAATCGATTTAGGGTTTCAATGATTGATCCCCTCATCAATTGAATCCATGGAACCACTCATCAATTGAACCCATGCATCAACCTTCTATTGAACTAATGGATCATCCTTCAACTGAATCAACCTTCAATTGAACCTCAATTAAGGTTTTGAACCCAATTGGATTAGGGTTTGAAATCGATGGACCTTCAATATTGGTCATTGTGGAACCAATTTCTTTGAAATCATTGGAACACCTTTCAAATTGGGGATGACCTAACCTCAAACGGTCTTGAGGTCATTTTTCCCCAAACGGTCTTGAGATCGTTTGGTGTCAAATGCTCTTGAGACCATTTGACCAAAACCAAACAAGGAAAACTCATGGAATTTAATTAGGGTTTCAATAATGACGCGATCTAGGGTTGATAATGGATGGACCTTCAAATGTTGAACCTTGTTGAAAACAATTCAATTCAATCCATTGGATCATCATCCATCACATTATTAGTTGAGCTCCAAACGGTCTGAGACCGTTTGATCCCAAACGGTCTTGAGACCGTTTGGTTTCAAATGATCTTGAGACCGTTTGGTCTCAAGTTCATGAAACCATTTGCAAAGGATATTTTTGGAGGTGTGTGCTTATGATGATGTCATCATCATCAAGCTCTAAACCCATGAATCTTTTTGTGATTTCCTTGATGATTTCATCAATCAATCAAATAAAATTTGGAGGATAGAGAAAACTTCAACAATAGTTAAAGATATGAAATCAATAACAATATTCAAGGTTTCAAGTTATATAACCTGCCTTCAAGGAAGCTTCAAAGCTCCAAACTCCATGTCTTTAATGGTGGAAGAATCTTTCTCAACTCCACAAGGTTCGTTCCTCAAGCTTTTGAGTGAAAAGGATTGGCTAGGATTGAAGATTGAATGGAGAAAAGAAGAAATCAAGCATTGATTTTCGATTTCCCCCATGAAATCAAGGTTTAAGATGACTAGGGAGCTTACCTACAGGTTGGGGCACGTCCTCCTGTTGCTCCTAAGCTCCTTTGTCCATGGTCAAAGTAAGGAAAGAAAAAGGATCTAGAAATCCTTTCATTTGGCTTAGAAATGGGATGTATATAAGAAAAATCAATGAGAGAGAAAGTAATAATTAATTCCTTTATTTCCTTAAATTGATGCCAAATATCCCCCTCAACTCCTTGCCCACGAAGCCATCCTTTTCCCCTTTGCAATCCTCTCCTTTGTCCATGAATTAAAGGAAAACAAATTAAGCACCTTAATTCATATAATAATAATATCCATATTTGAGTGGATATTACTTTTCTTTTAACTAATGTGAGTGGGCTCTCCACTCACTTAGATATTTTCGTTGCCTTTACAATGCACAAGGACGTCCATTCTTGTAGAATGTCAACCAACACATTTTTGGTTGAAGGGCACATCAATTAATATATTTATTTTTGCATTAAATTGAATTAGGGTTTCAATTATGTTTAAATCTTAATTATTTTAATATCAAGATTCTCTCTCTTCCAAAGTGATTCAAATGAGGCACCCCTCTCATTTTATTTTCTCTACATGATGCCAAGAATCATGAGGGACCCTATTGAAATTGTATTTTGCATATTGAACCCTAGGTTTTGGATAAATTGCACATTAAACCAAAACTAGGTTTTAATGCACAAAGATTGCTCAGCAAACTCTATCTTAGTGCTCAAGCTTGTGATAGCCATACCACTACATCATACTCATTCCTATGATGCTTCAGCATCTGAGGAACATTTTATCATGTACAATTTGCAAGTTAATCCCTCAACTTGGGTAATTTGTACATTAGTCCAAAACAGGCAAAACATTGTTTCAATATTATTCAAAAAGGACCAAAATTGAAATATAAGTTCCTCTTGAGTCTTAATTACTTTTCAAAAGATAAGAGCAAGCATATAATCAACCTTATTAAGAAAAACATCTAGGGTTAACACATAACCCATGTCAAGGATGTTACAAATTATCCACCCCTAATAGGGATTTTATCCCCAAAATCAGCAACGAAAACACTAAGAGAAAAGAGAAGGGTACTTCCTCCTCATCTCTTCCTCTAGTTCCCACGTAGCTTCTTCAGTATCACAATGATTCTAGAGAACTTTTATAAGAGATATGTCTTTCTTTTTCAGCTTTTTAATTCTTTTATCAAGGATCATCATAGGTCCTTCAATATATGATATATCATCATTTAATTCTACCTCCACAAGTTGTAGAACTAACTTTGTGTCAATATGTCACTTTCTCAGCATGGAGATATGGAATATTGGATACAACTTATGCAGCTCAGGTGGTAACTCCATCTTATAGGCTACCTTTCCAATCCGTTCAATGATTGGATAAGGCCCCATAAATCTAGTAGCTAACTTTCCCTTCCTTCCAAATCTAAGGACACCTTTCCAAGGTGAGACTTTGAGATATACGCCATCTCCAACTTGGAATTCTAAAGGTCTTCACTATTTTCCGGCGTACGACTTCTGTCTATCATGTGCAGTCTTTAACTGTTGTTGTATTACTTTAATCTTCTCAGTTGTCTACTGCATAAGCTCAGGATCTAGAAGTTGATATTCTCCTATTTCATACCAACATAATGGAGATCTATAATGTCTACCATATAACTCTTCATATGGTGCCATATCAATATTGTGTTGATAGCTATTATTATAAGTAAATTCTATCAAGCTCAGGTGTAGATCCCAACTTCCTACAAACTGAAGGACACATGCCCTAAGCAAGTCCTATAAGGTTTGTATGGTCCTCTCAGATTCTCCATCTGTCTGTGAGTGAAAGGTTGTACTAAACCTTAACTGCGTACCCAAAGCTTTATGTAGTCATTCCCAAAAATGACTCATAAACTGGGGACCTCTATCAGAAACAATTGTAACTGGTACCCCGTGCAATCGCACTATCTCATCTACATATATCTGTGCCAGCTTCTCAATAGTGTAGGTTGTTTTGATAGGAAGGAAATGTGTTGTCTTAGTCAACCTATCAACTATCACCCATATGGAATCATGACCTTTGGTTGTTCTAGGCAAACCAACCACAAAGTGCATGGTCACATGATCTCATTTCCACTGTGGTATAGGCAATGTTTGCATTGTTCCTGTGGGCTTTTGATGTTCAGGTTTAACCTGCTGACACATCGGACACTGCATAACAAAATCAGCTACATCCTTCTTCAAAATAGGCCACCAATACATATCTTTTAAGTTATGATACATTTTGGTGCTTCCTGGATGCATTGCATACATCGAAGAATGAGCTTCCTCAAAGACTAACTTCCTCAAGTCATTGACATAAGGTACCACCATCCTGCCATGGTAATAGACTATCTGATCCTCTAACTCATGAAAGCCATCCCACTTTTCACTACCATACTCTGACTTGATCTGCTGAACCACAGTATCAGCTTGCTATGCTTCTTTAATCTATTGTCTCAGAGTAGATTTTATGTGCATCTCAGCTAACAGCCCGGTTAACAATGATACCTTAAGTTGTGCATTGTTTTGCCTCAAGGAGATAAACATATCTCTTTTAAAACACACTAAGGAATTCAATTGTGCTTTATCTAGGGCTAGTGATGATGATTTCCTGCTTAGTGCATCAGCCACTACATTAGCCTTCCATGGATGATAATCAATTGTACAATCACAATCCTTAAGTAACTCCATCCAGTGGCGTTGCCTCATGTTCAACTCATGTTGTGAAAAGATATATTTTAAATTCTTATGGTCTGTGAAAATCTAAAATGTCTCTCCATAGAGATAATGTGTGACGTCCCCGGATTTTCTAAAACTTAATCTGATGTGTGACGTCCAAATTGAAACCCTCACCTCAGTGAGAGTCCCAATTCAAACATTCCACACAAGGCTAAGGAGAAGAAAATTAGAGGAAGTCAAAAGGAAACAATCAGTAGCACGTGTAAATGAACAATAATAAAACCATACACACATGTTCACCATTCAACATATAATTACAACATGAATTGTTACAACATTTGATATTACATATTGAATAGCAAACTTATACATATACATGTACTACAACTAAACTACAGGATCTTAAGACAACAGGTCCACCTGTACATCAGCTCGCCTCACAACTCTCACTATCCTGGATCTCCAAGAGCATAACCACAACCTAAACAAAAGATTACATGCAGTACACATCAGCACAATATTCAAGAATATTGTACTGAGTACGCCTACGTGTCTTTTATTTACCTCTCATCATATATTGGCAATAAGTTAAAACTAATACTTGGCAGTTATAAAAAATATAAGGAAGATCATATACTTGCATAAAGATGTTCATTAACAAATGAGAACACATATTTTTAATCACATTTCCATCATATATCTCGTACATCTGCCCCCAAGGGCTTTGATGTTTTTAGGCCTTGTCATATAAATCGTACATCTTCCCCTATGGCTTTGATGTTACATCTTCCACCAAGGGATTTGATGTTTTGTCAATGCACTGTACTACCAAAGAGTTTAGTGCTATCATATGATGGATCAGAATATTTTACGTTTCATGTGTTCATATCCATAAGTACAGAAAATCAAGCAATATAGCATGCAAGAACAATCATTTCATCCAATATCATATGCCAAGTATTTTACCACACATATAACACAAGCATATTATATAATAAGCCAAGTAAGAGATAATGACTTACCTTCCAAAGAGACAGATTATTCTAATCACATGTTCCTCATGTCATCTATTTCTTTGTTAAACCTGATTAAGACATGATCATACACTATCAACAGATTCTCATCCTATTATATCTCATCTTAACCCTAATTATGTCCATTTGGGTTTAGCTTATCTCATTATGATATTCTCATCATTACTTGTCTTCTATCTTCATCATTATGTGGGATTTATATTACTGATCTTATATTACAGATTAAGATACATAATCTGATCATTATCTTCCATAGCATTATTTATACATATTAACCCTAAGTTACAACATTAACCTAGATTAGGGTTTTAAACCATGTATTAAAGGTCAACTTCATATAACATGAATTATATGCATCTAACTGATATCCGATTTACATCTTAGCTTCAGATTACTGATATGAACTTACTCTGTAAATTACATCATTTATAGAGCACGTATGTATTTATTGTATATTAATTAGGCTTATAAGCCCAAATAGCCACATTAGGCAAAATACATGATTTCATGTATCAACATCATGATTACTGACATCAGATGGATTACATATATGATTTCTCACTTACTGGTATTTTTCTCATAATTTTTGGTTGATGTTTGATATTTATTATCCACCCAATGAGCATTTCACATCTTACATATTATCACTGTTATTAATGCATCAAAAGTAGGATATTATGCTTCCATATTGTTCTACTCATTTTTCTAAACATTACGGTATATTGCTTGTATTTTTCAGATCATCGAGCTATTTTCTATGATTTATTGAAGATATGAGAATTTCTGGATATTTACCTTTTTGTGGCCACTAGCATTTCACCACGTGGCAACTAGGGCTGCACGCATCCTTTGCCTGCTGTGCCGATTCTTCTCTTGGTTTGCGCTGGTCCGGCCGGTTCACAGTGAGGGGACTCGGTCCATCTTTCCCCCTTTCGTTCTCTCTGTAGACGCGAGACCAGGAGCTCGCGTGCCCCTGTTAGGTGGGGGCGCTGCCGCACTGCTCTGCTCCGGTGAGGAATCGACAGAGGCATAGGGATCCTAATCAGATACTAAGGCCAGAACCAGCTTCGGAAGCTCAGTATAAACCTCCACGGTTCCTGGTCGTCCATGACTTGGCTGTGAATCCCATACATCATGAGGGCGCTGCCGCCTGGCTCTAATGCGGTGGAGCAAAGAGGCAAACTGCATCCGCTCAAAGTTGTACAACTCTGTAGGTTCTGATAGCTCCACTAGGTCCTCAAGAACTTGCCCCGCCACCCAGACAACATCAAGAAGATCTCGCAGACCACCCCCGAGCTTGGTCCTCTTCTCCAGAAAAGATGGAGCTGGTCGGCCAACATTACTACACAACAGGGCTAGAAAACACACCCAAGAGACTCGCCTAACCTTGGCCTTCCTTTACAAACTCATCTAGAACCTCAGAAACCATCATAGAGCCCTCATCTCTGCTCTACAACCTCGGCCACCAGCTACAGGTCGCACTGGAGAGACTACGCTCGAGGCATTCTGGTTCTCTCTCTGTGGGTGTTGGTTTTTCGCAAATGATGGTTCGAGCAGGTCATGGTCACTAGAGGATTCCCACTCCTTTGTTAGTCCTCGCCCACACCCCATGATCCGGACGAGTGGGGGCTGGGAAGTCGGGGCAACTGTTTCTCCCTCTCCTTGCTCTAACCGCAAGGTGGGAGACAATCTGACAGCCCTCGATCTGACATCCAAAGGTCTAAGTTACTCCCTTCATTCAAGCATATCCACGACTCATATAAAGTGTTGTCACTACCACTAGATTGGACACCTAGGGCTACGATTTGGCCACACAAACCCAGTTTGATTAGGAGGGGGAGCATGACACCTATTTAATCAACCACTTAGGCTAATCAAAATCAATAATGCACATTATTTTACAACTTCAAACCATCATAACTTCTTCTAGGGTCTTCGAATTGCCACCAAATTTTAACCATAGCTCTATCATTTCTCAAGATACATAATACTAAAATTCGGTGACAAAACTCAACTATTACACCATTCAATTAAATTCCTCAAGAAGACATAAAGAGAGATCTTAATCATGATATCAACCTCACATCAACACCCCTACTTTGTCAGAAACTTAGAACTCTTAATATTATTCAACCTTATGATTTCACTTATGTCACTAGATGATTAAGGACTCCAAAAGTCCACTCCATCACATCCTACACACCTTAAAAGGAATTTCGTCCTTGGAATTAAACTAGAAAACCCACTTCGTCACATCATATACATCTTAAAAGAACTTTCGTCCTCGAAAGTAAACCATACTCATACTTCCAGGGAAAAACCCTATCTTGCCTTCATCCACGTGTAGGCACTATTCTATGTGCATCATTTCCATGAACAACACTTCTATAACAAGGTCCACATCTTTCTAGCAGGTATTATGATTATCTAAGATGAACCACCCCTTCAAAAAGGTTTATAAACTCATGGTATGTCATGACATATTTCATATGTTAGGGTCTCATCCTTATCTTTTCCCATGAATTAGGGTTCCATCATCATATTACCATGTTCTAAAGGAGTTAACGAAAGTTAACCCATACATCAAGGTGTCATGAACATTATGTGTGCTAATTGTCAAGCTATATTTTTTTTATTAGCCACTAATATTAACACCTCATGTAACACGTTTCATGCATATGATCTTATTTCATTACTCATAATAAATTACAACAGTTACTAGTGATTTCATCACAAATTAACCAACCATATCACATTAGCATCATTATTCATGTATATGGTTAACTATTTCTACTTTGATGTCATTAAACCATCTCTAGATATTTCATGATATCATGTCTATATATCATGTCATTGAGATCATATTACATTTTTAACTTTGTTATACCGTGGTTGTACTAAACCAACTTATACAAGTGGCTTGTTGAACATATATCAAAACATTATCTAGTCCAAATGAGGTTCTCCCAACCCTTATCACGAAGATAGTGCATTGCTCATTCTCTCTGAGCTAACTCAACTCTATGAGTATCTCATATGTACAAATGAAATCTTTCCTCTCGGTCTAGGGTTCTCAGGTATACCTCATTGGAACTAACTAATAGCTTCATTAGCTCTAGCCACAAAAGCACAAACAAAAACATGCTATGACATACTCTTCATAGGTCTTCTACCCATGAAACATGCTTACCCAAAACTCTCTTATACATGCAACCACTAGATTCCTATGCGGGAAACCACCAACTCGAGCATGAGGCTTCACAAAAACTAACATAGCTACCTCCTCCAGGGTCTTGGGCTCTCTCCCTCACCCAGATGGTAGGTACTCATATTCATGTTCACATATGTGCACATATGTAACCAACCTCTCTCTTTCTCTAGGGTTTGGACTTCCCAATGACATCTAGGGTTCAGCAAGACTATAGGAATCATGCATAAAGAGACTCAACTCAATCACTCAGGAGTAGTCTAGTTTAGGACACATCATATCACATATCTCAGAATTCTCATATCTTGGAGTCTAGGTTCTCTGACCTTCTCCCTGTGGGTCTCGCTCTCTCTTGAGCTAACCCCAAAACCGGTCCTAACACTAGAGGTCCTCCTTTGTAAAAGAGCTTGAGGCTCATGCTGACTCACAACCTTGTCTTAACTTATCTCATCTCATCTCATAAAATAACTCATACTTGCATCATCAAAACTTATCTCCAATCCTCAAACTAAAGTTAAGTCCTCAAATACAAACATATATCATCATAAACTGTCTTATATCATCTATATAAGACTTACATCACATCATCAAAACTTATTTCATTTATCATATATACGAAACAAGGCTCTAGACATCTAATCTAGAACTACACTCTCTTCTAGACTGATGTCATTCACTTTCACTTAGGTTACATGACCACCTCCTACTCGTACTTGTATGGGGACACATTTTTGTAATACATATATATAATAAAATATTATATAGTTTTTCTCCGATAAAACAAGCGTCAGACAAAACTACCAAGGTTCGATCCGATTGGAATCTAAAACCAAATCCAGAAAATGAGTGTCCCACACATAGTAGAGAGTCCAGTGTCATGAAAACTAATGAAAAGGGTGAGAACATGGTGTAGACTAGTGTAGCTACTCTAGACAACGAGCACCATATGTCTAGGGTTTCTCTTCCCTTGATGCACGCCATTTCCAAATAGTGCAACGTCCCATACCGCTGCACTACAAGGAAAGAACGACATCTAAGGACTTGCTACTCAACAAGCACCAGTCTAGACCTAGTTCTCGGACATCTAGGTGCTAACCTAGAGGCTAGGTCAGATCTAGTCTCTAAAAGACAACTAATCTAACCCTAAAAGATTATTAAGGTTCACGGTTCTTTAGTTTTGAGTTGCTTAATGAGAAAATGTCAGGCTTTGCTATTGTTCATGCTCTGATACCACCTGTGACATCCCCAGATTTTCTAAAACTTAATATGATGTGTGACGTCCAAATTGAAACCCTCACCTCAGCGAGAATCCCAATTCAAACATCCCACACAAGGCTAAGGAGAAGAAAATTAGAGGAAGTCAAAAGGAAACAATCAGTAGCACATGTACATGAACAATAATAAAACCATACACACATGTTCACCATTCAACATATAATTACAACATGAATTGTTGCAACATTTGATATTACATATTGAACAACAAACTTACACATATACATGTACTACAACTAAACTATAGGATCTTAAGACAGCAGGTCCACCTGTACATCAGCTTGCCACACAACTCTCACTATCCTGGATCTCCAAGAGCATAACCACAACCTAAACAAAAGATTACATGCGGTACACGTCAGCACAATATTCAAGAATATTGTATTGAGTACGCCTACATGTCTTTTATTTACCTCTCATCATATCTTGGCAATAAGATAAAACTAATACTTGGCAGTTATAAAGAAATATAAGGAAGATCATATACTTGCACAAAGATGTTCATTAACAAACAAGAACACATATTTTTAATCACATTTCCATCATATATCTTGTACATCTGCCCCCAAGGGCTTTGATGTTTTTAGGCCATGTCATATAAATCGTACATCTGCCCCTAGGGCTTTGATGTTACATCTTCCACCAAGGGCTTTGATGTTTTGTCAATGCACTGTACTACCAAAGAGTTTAGTGCTATCATATGATGGATCAGAATATTTTACATTTCATGTGTTCATATCCATAAGTACAGAAAATCAAGCAATATATCATGCAAGAACAATCATTTCATCGAATATCATATGCCAAGTATTTTACCACACATATAACACATGCATATTATATAATAAGACAAGTAAGAGATAATGGCGTACCTTCCAAAGAGACAGATCATTCTAATCACATGTTCCTCATGTCATCTATTTCTTTGTTAAACCTGATTAAGACAAGATCATACACTATCATCAGGTTCTCATCCTATTATATCTCATCTTAACCCTAATTATGTCCATTTGGGTTTAGCTTATCTCATTATGATATTCTCATCATTACTTGTCTTATATCTTCATCCTTATGTGGGATTTATATTACTGATCTTATATTACAGATTAAGATACATAATCTGATCATTATCTTCCATAGCATTATTTATACATATTAACCCTAAGTTACAACATTAACCTAGATTAGGGTTTTAAACCATGTATTAAAGGTCAACTTCATATAACATGAATTATATGCATCTAACTGATATCCGATTTACATCTTAGCTTCAGATTACTGATATGAACTTACTCTGTAAATTTCATCATTTATAGAGCACATATGTATTTATTGTATATTAATTAGGGTTATAAGCACAAATAGCCACATAAGGCAAAATACATGATTTCGTGTATCAACATCATGATTACTGACATCAGATGGATTACATATATTATTTCTCACTTACTGGTATTTTCTCATAATTTTTTGTTGATGTTTGATATTTATTATCCATCCAATGAGCATTTCACATCTTACATATTATCACTATTATTAATGCATCAAAAGTAGGATATTATGCTTCCATCTTGTTCTACTCATTTTTCTGAACATTTCGATATATTGCTTGTATTTTTCATATCATCGAGCTATTTTCTATGATTTAGTGAAGATATGAGAATTTTTGAATATTTACCTTTTTGTGGCCACTAGCATTTCGCCACGTGGCAACTAGGGCTGCACACATCCTTTGCCTGCTGCGCCGGTTCTTCTCTTGGTTTGCGCTGGTCTGGCCGGTTCACGGTGAGGGGACTTGGTCCATCTTTCCCCCTTTCATTCTCTCTGTAGACGCGAGACCAGGAGCTCACGTGCCCCTGTTCGATGGGGGTGCCGCCACACTACTCTGCTATGGTGAGGAATCGACAGAGGCATAGGGATCCTGATCAGATACTAAGGCTAGAACCAGCTTCGGCGGCTCAGTATAAACCTCCACGGTTTCTGGCCGTCCATGACTTGGCTGTGAATCCCATACATCATGAGGGCGCTGCCGCCTGGCTCTAATGCGGTGGAGCAAAGAGGCAAACTGCATCCGCTCAAAGTTGTACAACTCTGTAGGTTCTGATAGCTCCACTAGGTCCTCAAGAACTTGCCCCGCCACCCAGACAACATCAAGAAGATCTCGCAGACCACCCCCGAGCTTGGTCCTCTTCTCAAGACAAGATGGAGTTGGTCGGCCAACATTACTACACAACAGGGCTAGAAAACGTGCCCAAGAGACTCGCCTAACCTTGGCCTTCCTTTATGAACTCATCTAGATCCTCAGAAACCATCATAGAGCCCTCATCTCTGCTCTACATCCTCGGCCACCAGCTACAGGTCGCACTGGAGAGACTACGCTCGAGGCATTCTGGTTCTCTCTCTGTGGGTGTTGGTTTTTTGCAAATGATTGTTCGAGCAGGTCGTGGTCACTAGAGGATTCCCACTCCTCAGTTAGTCCTCGCCCACACCCCATGATCCGGATGAGTGGGGGCTGGGAAAGTCGGGGCAACTGCTGCTCCCTCTCCTTGCTCTAACTGCAAGGTGGGAGACAATCTGACAGCCCTCGATCTGACATCCAAAGGTATAAGTTACTCCCCTCATTCAAGCATATCCGCGACTCATATAAAGTGCTATCACTACCACTAGATTGGACACCTAGGGCTATGATTTGGCCACACAGACCCAGCTTGATTAGGAGGGGGAGCGTGACACCTATTTAATCAACTACTTAGGCTAATCAAAATCAATAATGCACATTATTTCACAACTTCAAACCATCATAACTTCTTCTAGGGTCTTCCAATTGCCACCAAATTTTAACCATAGCTCTATCATTTCTCAAGATACATAATACTCAAATTTGGTGACAAAACTCAACTATTAGACCATTCAATTAAATTCCTCAAGAAGGCATAAAGAGAGATCTTAATCATGATATCAACCTCACATCAACACACCTACTTTGTCAAAAACTTGGAACTCTTAATATTATTCAACCTTATGATTTCACTTATGTCACTAGATGATTAAGGACTCCAAAAGTCCACTCCATCACATCCTACACACCTTAAAAGGAATTTTGTCCTTGGAATTAAACTAGAAAACCCACTTCGTCACATAATGCCTCTAGATCTTCAAAGCATGGACTACAACAACTAATTCTAGATCGTGTGTCGGATAATTATCCTCGTGTTTCTTAAGCTGTCGAGAGATAAAAGAAATCACTTGATTATCCTGCATCAGCACACATCCTAGTCCATTCTGAGATGCATCACAAAAAACTATGTACCCCTTCCCTTGTTCGGGTAACACCAGCACTGATGCACTTGTCAACCTTTCTTTCAGCATCTGGAAGGAATGTTGACCCTTGTCATTCCATACAAAAGGAATCTCCTTCCTGGTCAACTTGGTTAGGGGTAAAGCTATAGAACTGAAGTTCTTAATGAACCTCCTGTAATAGCCTGCCAGTCCTAGGAAACTGTGTATCTCCGTTGGTGTCTTTGGCTGCTCCCATTGTAGGACATATTCTACCTTCTTAGGATCAACACGGATACTTGAAGCAAATATTACGTGTCCTAGGAAAGAAACTTCTAGTAACCAGAACTCACATTTGCTAAACTTAGCATACAACTTATGCTCTCTTAGCAAAGTTAAAGCCTGACGGAGGTGCTTCTTATGTTGTTGAGCATCTCTGTTGTATACCAAGATGTCATCTATGAAGACTACTATGAATTGATCAAGAAAAGGTTGAAAGATTCTATTCATGAGTTCCATGAATGCAGCTGGTGCATTAGTTAGTCCAAACGACATAACTATGAACTCATAGTGACCATACCTTGTCCTAAAGGCAGACTTAGGTATGTCACTCTCCTTGATACGCAACTGATGATATCCCGACCTTAGATCTATCTTAGAGAATACAGTTGCACCACGCAACTGATCAAACAGGTCGTCTATCCTTGGCAGAGGATACTTGTTCTTTATGGTTACTTTATATAACTTCTTGTAATCAATGCATAACCGCATCGATCCATCCTTCTTCTTAACAAAGAGAACCAGAGCACCCCATAGTGAAGTACTTGGTCGGATAAAGGCTTTCTCAAGCACCTCCTGCAGCTGCTTCTTGAGCTCTGTCATCTCAGTAGGTGCCATTCTATATTGTGTTTGTGTTATTGGTTGCATACCCGGGATTAGATTAATCTCAAAATCAATCTCTCGGGGCAGAGGTACACTTGAAATTTCCTCAGGAAACACATCTTCAAACTCCCTAACTATTAGAACTTCATAAGGATTAGAGCTCTCCATTATGGTGTCTACCACATGAGAATGCAAAGCATCCTTGTCTCATCAGCTTTTCAGCTACCATAGCTGACACAAGAAAGGTTGGAAGAATCTTTCTGTCTCCCTGAAAGATCCATGTGTCACTATTATTTGTGAACACAGCTTGCTTGGACTCACAATCCAAGACAACCTTATACTTTTATAGGGTGTCCATCCCAAGAATTATGTCAAACCCATGCATCTCAAGTGGTAAGAGGTCCACCTGAATGCGATGTTCAGAAAAAGAAAGAGTGCAGGAAGAACACACCTCCCGCAACATTGTAGATCCCAACAAAGGGGTTTCTAATAACAGACTATCTTCTCTATGACTGACAGTCATGTTGCAGTCAAAGATCACTCTTCTAGTGATAAAGGAATGTGTAGCACCCAAATCAATTAAAATAGATACAAAGTAGGATGTAGACATATCAGAATAAAACAGTTCCATCTGACCTGTCACAGCCCTTGGGTTAACTACTACATTAGGTTGATTCATCACATAGAATCTAGCCATTGCTTGTTGTTGACCCAATGCTCGGTTGTTGGGTGCTGATGATCTAACTTTGGATGCTTGTCAACGTCCTCTAGCACCACTTGGAAACTTTCACCTTTGAGAGCCTTGCTAACTCTACCTCTAAGGTTGAGTCACACTTGCCTCTCTAGCTTGGCAATCTTTCATCAAATGTCCCATATTTCTGCATATAAAACAACCTCTCTTCCCTGACTGTGGCCTGGGTGGTCCTATTACTGACACTAATGTTGAGTTGTTGGCTCCTTTTGACGGTAAACTACGGCCTCTACCCCTATTCGATGTCCATTGCATCTGGGTATTGAACCTTGGTGGTGCAGAAAAACTTAGTTTCTTAAAACTCTCGGACCTTTGTCCATGGAAGTGAGTGTACACCTTCTTACCACTGGTCTATCGCTTCTCAACCACCGACCTTTCTATCCGTCTTACAGACTCCATAAAAGTGGCAAACCTCTCCCTGTTCTCCAAAGCAGACACAGGAGTGGTCAAATCAGCATTTAACCCCTTCTCTAAATGTTGAATTCTTTCCTCGTTAGTAGCTACCATATGCAGACAGAACCGTAAAAGCTCCATGAACTTAGCCTCATACTCACTAATGTTCATTGGTCCTTGCCTTAATCTCTCAAACTAAGAGATTTTCTCATCTAGAAACGTCTTAGGGAAATATCTACTGACAAATTCTCATCAGAATACTTCCTATCCAATCTCAACACCTGGCCTCTTGCCCTCTTCTATGGTCCACCAGTGGCCAGCACTCCCCTTAAGAAGGTACACTTCATGTCTAACCTTCTCAGCTTCTGGAATATTAAGGATTCTGAAGGCCTTCTCTATCTCAGTCAGCCACATGTTCGCATCTGTTATGTCAGTTGTTCCAACATATTTTGTGTCTCCAACCTGGCGAAGTCATTCAAATGTCTTGCCGGTGCCCTGTCCTTCCTGATGAGATGGTGCCCTAGCTGTCGGTGGTGGCATCCTATCCGCCATGTGCATCACAGTTGCCATGAATTGTCTAAACAAATCATGGAAGGCTGGGTTCTCTATCATGGCTGGGTCAAACTGGGGATGTTCAGGTATAGGTTCCTCCCTAGTCTGATCCCTTGCACATCCTCCGGGTGCAACAACGCTACTCTCAGCAACATGTTCCTCGTGTGATCCAGACATCTTCAAGTTCTTCTTCTCCTCCTATATGAGCAGAAGACACTATCAGATTACTAGAAGACACTAGAACAAACTCAACAACCTTAGTCCAATGTCTGTATAGACTCAGCAAACCTAGAGCTCTGATACCACTAAATTATGACGTACGAATAACAAAAACATGATTTGCTTAAGCGGAAGCGATCGCTAGTAGTGGAATACTGAAAATCACTAAAAATTAAAACTTTTTACAAAGAGATCCAAACATAGGAAAACTCTTATATCAAGAACCAAAGTAATTAAATTACATTCTTGTTCACCAGTACATCTCTTGCACCATTTCTTCTCGAGAGTTACAAGCATCAACTGCCCTGATAAACTGTACATAGGCAGTATAAAAATCTCGAGGCATCAAGCCAAAATCTCAGATCAATACTAAACTAACTATTGACTCCTAGGACCTGAGAGTACAGAGACGACACATAGGACTCTATACACAAACATGACAGCCAGTGTTTCCACCTAGATGTCACTATTGTCCCTGTTGTTGTTGTTGCTATTGTTCTTGACTCACTGTAGGGTTTTTGCTTCTTCTACTGTGTTTACCTAACAAGTTGGATCCCACGGGGGTGAGACAGTTGAAATTGCCCCAGGGAGAGATATAACTCTCCACCAGAAACATTATTATTGCAATTAACAGAATAAAAATGAGCAGAAGATTCATAAGTATTCAACAACAAATAAATCAATGTATAAACAGATTAGAGAATTATTCTCTATTCAAGTCATTTCAGCTATATCTTGATAAAGCAGCATGTCTCTTATTCAGCAAGGAATATAAAGAACATGTATAACATTTATCCATCTAAGATATACTAAGCAAAATATCATCAACCAATGATTCTCATATTTCAACCTTAAGCAAATATGCTACATGGCTGATTACATTTTATAATCATACTTAAGCCCTTAGGAGATAAGGTATACCTCTCATACTCCAACACCATTGCAAAATCGAAATCGGTACCATACATAGGTCAATAGAAGAGCCAGATTTCCATGACCTCATCTTCCTCAGTCAGTGTGAGGACCAAATGCAGGACATCTAGTGTCTCTTCTAAAAAGCTTTCCAGGGTATACTGGTAACTTCACTATTAGAGTTACAGTGACATGGTGTACTCTCTTCGCAATCAAAAGATATTATATTTATCTCACATCGATCCGACATTAAGATCATCAGGAGATTAATGATACATCCATCCCGACATTTGGGAGATTAGTGATACATCCATCTCGGCATATATAATGAAGTATTGAGAGATTTAATGTTTACCTCGCATCAATTCCTCCATTAGGGCATAAGGATATTCGTGCCCATAACCCCCACATACTCAATAGTATGCCCTCCAGGAGTTCCTGTAGGAAAATCTGTTTCACCATCACCAAACTACTGACGATGATGGATCTATGGTCAGGGCTCTACATGATAAGATTTCACTTGATTTGTTAAGTACATTACTATATTCTTTTATCATCAATCATGTTTTTAAACATAAATCATTATAACAAATGCTACAAAGAATGAGTACTATTTCTATCAAGTTCTTTTCAAAGCTTTATTAAACATTGGGGTCTCAATCCCTTGTCACATCAGGGGCATTCCCATCCTTTAACATCTCCTCATCATGATTGTGGAATATGGGTATTCAAACCCTCAATTCATCAAAACACTTGTTACCACTTATCAGGTAACTTAATGCCTTTAGGTCATCTGACCAAGGTAAACATGATATTTGCAATGTAGGCATTTCACATGGCTCTTTAAGACTATTAATTTCTTGTTACCTCTTACTAGGCAACACAACATATTATGGCTCACAAGGCCCATAAAGTAATTTCATTAATAAAACATCATAGCTCATACCTGGCTATGTCCAACATCTCATGATACCTGCATGATTAGTGCACATGATAATAGTTATATCAATTAAATATCAAAAGTATCCATGTAAGAGTAGCATTCACTATCCCCTTATTAGAGTTAGGATTTCCCGTTTCATGTCAATTAGGAACACTCATCTCATTACCCAGATTAGGGTTATGGTTTATCATCATATTGCCCAATATTAGGGTTTCATCCACTATAACTGAAGATTAGGCTCCACGTGCCTTTACCTTATATCAGGGTAGGATTTCATATCAAAGTATTACATATCAGTACATAGCATCACCTTGAGTTAGGGTTTCACATCACATCATTGCTGTAGGATTTCACTTAACATTACTCTTGATTAGGGTTTCTCATAACATCACCCTCATTTAGGGTTAGGGTTTTCTATTCACATCCAATTAGGGTTACATCTACAATTGTCCCAAAATTAGGGTTACACCCTGTATTGCCCTAATTTAGGGATAAGACTCAATAATATTCTTAATTAGGGTTTCATGATCTCATCATCATGGATCAATCCCTAATTACATATTTTACTCATAATGAAGGAATTGAAGCTTGTATTTACATATAAGCACTACTTTTTCTCTCATCCTCTCTGGGATGTTGAGTACCTCAAAGTTGACTCAATTAGGTCAATTATTTATTCTAATACACCCAATTAGGGTTAGTGTAGTGTGTTGAGATTTTGCTTCCATAATCTCCGAAGATTAATCCTTCAAGGTTACTAATCACCCTATCTTATTAAGGGTACAATTAATGTAATCACCCTTGATTTACATCATTTAATAATCAAGTAAACTATTGACCTTTAATCACCTTAAGTGTTCAAACAGTTTTGATTAATTACTTTTCACACAATCTTGGTCACTTAGACCCCCAAACAGTCTTGACCAACCAGACCCCAAATGGTCTTGCTTGAATAACCTCCAAACGGTCTAAGACCGTTTAGACCTCCAAATGGTCTTGGTCTAACGGTTTGAAACCGTTTAGAAATTTTGTGCTTGCAACAGTTTAGCCAAAATGTTCTTGAGATCGATTGAGTACCCAAACAGTTTGGGATCGTTTGGTCCCAAATGGTCTTGAGACCGTTTGGACCCAAACATTCTTGAGACCGTTTGGTCCAAACCTCCTCAAAATTGATTGTACAAAAAATGGTCTCAACCACTCAAATCAATTTAGGGTTTCAATGATTGATCCCCTCATCAATTGAATCCATGGAACCACTCATCAATTGAACCCATGCATCAACCTTCTATTGAACTAATGGATCATCCTTCAACTGAATCAACCTTCAATTAAACCTCAATTAGGTTTTTGAACCCAATTGGATTAGGGTTTGAAATCGATGGACCTTCAATATTGGTCATTGTGGAACCAATTGCTTTGAAATCATTGGATCACCTTTCAAATTGGGGATGACCTGACGTCAAACAGTCTTGAGGTCATTTGGCCACAAACGGTCTTGAGACCGTTTGGTGTCAAACGGTCTTGAGACCATTTGACCCAAAGAAAACAAGGAAAATTCATGGAATTAAAGGAAAACAAATTAAGCACCTTAATTCATACAATAATAATATGCATATTTGAGTGGATATTACTTTTCTTTTAACTAATGTGAGTGGGCTCTCCACTCACTTAGATATTTTCGTTGCCTTTACAAGGCACAAGGACGTCCATTCTTGTATAATTTCAACCAACACATTTTTAGTTGAAGGGCACATCAATTAATATATTTATTTTTGCATGAAATCGAATTAGGGTTTCAATTATGTTTAAATCTTGATTATTTTAATATCAAGATTCTCTCTCTTCCAAAGTGATTCAAATGAGGTGCCTATCTCATTTTATTTTCTCTACATGATTCCAAGAATCATGAGGGACTCTCTTGAAATGGTATTTTGCATATTGAACCCTAGGTTTTGGGTAAATTGCACATTACACCAAAACTAGGTTTTAATGCACAAAGATTGCTCAGCAAACTCTATCTTGGTGCTCAAGCTTGTGAAAGCCATACCACTGCATCATACTCATTCCTATGATGCTTCAATATCTGAGTAAAATTTTATCATGTACAATTTGCAAGTTAATCCCTCAACTTGGGTAATTTGCACATTAGTCCAAAACGGGCAAAACATTATTTCAACATTATTCAAAAAGGACCAAAATTGAAATATAAGTTCCTCTTGAGCCTTAATTACTTTTCAAAAGAAAATAGGAAGCATATAATCAACCTTATTAAGCAAAACATCTAGGGTTAACACATAACCCAGGTCAGGGATGTTACATATGTAATATATGTTGCTAGTTTACTTACACACTTTTGCATGCACCCCACGTACATAGTATAACTTGTTATACTATTCTGTGTTTTGGTTCAATTTCATTTTAGGTACATGCTAGATAATATGATATCAAGATACGATGGACAAATAAAATTACTTGAAGACACCAAAGCTAATTTGTAAGGAGGATTAGCTAGATGCTTCTTCTTATATGAACAATTCTGATGATGGAAAGTCATGTAAGTTCTAGAGGAACATCTTGTAAACAATATATTTGAATTAACGGAAATTATTTACTATTGATTATTATTTGTTAAAAATTTGGATCCTTGAGAAAATTTAGGTAATGTCTCTCATCTTTTTGGCCTTCTTTATTTGGGGGTTGTTTAAAAGTGAGGTCGTTACACCTTCTAACATGACTCTTTGAGAACGAAGTTGAGTTCTTGTTCATCTGTGTAGGAAATATATAAACATAGTTGCATTTGTTGCTATGTTAGGGGCACATCATTGAGATCTTATTCCATCTATATTATTTGTGACTAGTGTCACCGGATCTACTCTGCGACAAAGGTATATCTCACATCACTTCCTTCTTGATATATCTTTATTAACAAGATTTACTGGTGTGATATCATGGATATATTGAATTTTCATTATTTCTACTACATCTATCTCTCTTCACAAATGCCTACGTTAACTACTCTTGTGGATTTATTAACATGAACAAGGCAATTGATTAAGTACACAAGTAAGGAAGCTAACAATATTAACATTAACTAGGGAAAAGAGAAATTAGGATTTTAAACAACATCGTGAGGGTGATGGTGAATTATCTATACGTCTAGTTGACCATAAGTGGTATAGGGTGAATATAGAGGAATAGTCTTTATTACCACCTATCCAATCTTATGAGGTTCAATTGAATATGGTATAGGTAGAATTTAGTCACATTCACACTAGTTTAGGTTTCTAAGAGTGATTCTCCTAATGTATTTAGTGGAAAAAAGTGGCATGGAGTGTAGGAGAAGGGTGTTTTATCTCCTTTTACACTCCATCCAACCTATAAACATGCACTTTTGTAGGTACAATAAGTGAGACACTACTAGGTACTCAGATCCTAAGAGTAGATGGATATGTAGGAAGAGGGGTAGCTAGTTGATGATCCACTATTTGAACTTAGGAGCTTTTCCTCAAAAGCCACATATACACCATTCTCCTATACACAGGTGGTTTCAAGCATCAATCACCATAGAAATAGATAAGAAAATGAGATAGAAGCACAAAAACAACATTTCTAAACAAAATCACAGTCTTTAAAATAAAATTTCCCCAATATGGCATTAAAATCACATCTATTTCTGTAAACATCCAACAAAGGGGGATTAACTACTCATGAAAAAGGAAAACAAAAATGGAGAATAAAGAGAGAAGAATCATGGAACTCAAAGTAGTGGTTGAAATCTTCTTCTCGAAGAGTCGCTAGCTTGAGCACTTCCCCTCTGTAAGGTGGAATGACGTTGAAATGGAATGAATAGTGGCTAAAACCATAAAATTTAGAGTCTTGGGGTAGACAATGATGAAATGTGAGTGAGTGAGGTAGGTGGATGTTAGGTGGCTGGAATGAATGACAAATAGAGCTAATGCATTTGTTAGTAAGGCTTATATAGTGGTGGAGAACCATAGGGTTAACTGGATGTAAGATGGTAAAATGATAGGTGAGAAACATTAGGGTCTGGTAGGTAGCACGACTTTGGTGTTCACCACTACTATGGTAGGTGAGTGTGAGAATGGCTATGGTGGTAGAAGATGGTCGTGTTGGAAACTTAAAATGGTGATATTAATTTTGATTATTGGAGTTGAGGTAACACGACTATGGTGGATACCAAGACCGTGGTGGGTCTGAGGTAGCATGACCATGGTGGGTACCATGACCATGGTGGAAGCATTGAGGAGGGACTTTGCCTTGAAGAACGGTCATCTTGAGGACTTCTGCCACAGACGTGCTAGGCGACACGGATGTTAAGATCATTGGGCAACATGATCATTTTTTTTAGAACAGTAATGGTGGTTAAGTGTCTTGTGATAGATTTGACTTGATCTCTAGTATGTCATTTTGCCTTGGTAGAACAACCATGTTGAGGTTCGACGACCATTTTTGGGGGTTTGATGTAGCACTTTGGTCATGAACTTGATCATACACAAAGTTTTTTTCCTCAATTTAATTTTGAATCCTTGGAGTAGAATAGGAATCATCTTGTCTTCATTTTGGACTCCTCCAATCTAAACAAACTCTAGATTCAACCTCATTCTTTTATTTCCATCAAGGAGTGGTCAAAGTAAATGGAAATCATGAAATAGTATCCATAAGTGTATTTCATATGATATACCTATTACTAGAGAATGCTTACATATTGAAACATCTAAGTGTGAATAATGGACAATATAACACAAGTTGAAGACTCAATTAAGAGCTACATCAAGCACCACCTAGGAGGTGAGGTGAAAGAATTAAAAAAAAAGTTGCACAAGTGCAATACATTTCATATATTGAAATAAAATGGAAGTATTAGAGGAACTTCAGGGTATAATTTTTGGGTATATTTGGTTTTGCCAAAATTGAAAAAGTGTGAGAATAGTCTCACAGTGCCGCAAGCTTGAAGATGAACCTTAGGCTTATAAGGTGTGTAGTCTTTTTTCTTATAATCAATTTGTAGCAAGTTGAATACCCACAATAAAATTAGAGTGGACCCCATAAAATAAGTGTGCGGAAACATACCCACCTAATATATCAAGTGCAAGTACAAAAGAAAAACAATAAATGAACTTGAGGAGATATGAGAATAATCTCACACCGCTGAATTTGGGAGTGCTCCTTCGATTTATAAAGTATTAGGTCTCTTTACTCAATGCAATAAGTTTTAATTGAACACCTATATTCACAAAAATATATTTTGTATTTTCCATATTAGTTTCATTTTCGTAATTCGGCCTTCTGTAACACATAAACGCACTGTGAGAGCTAATTCCAAAATATAGTTGTTTGATGGGAAAACGCTAGAAAAACAAGTGTTGGAATTGTGCACATATTATTCGCACGTTTTTCAACTGTTTGTTTCATGATCTGAGTTTGACACATAATTTGCCCACAGGCAAAAAAGAAACGAGGGAAATGATATATCTTTTTCTCTCAAAAACGGTTCAATCTTCACCAAGCAAGTTATTGTAATGTATATGTAAGTACCAAGTAGTCGATGGGCTAATAAATATTCTTCACAAAGGGCATGTTTGGATTGCCGGATCTAAAAGAATTATTGTATATCCTGCATTTTACTAATACATCTCTAGGAAAATGATATAGTTCGGAAACCCAGCAACATGGCGTGCTTACGCTTGATTTTAATGGAGTGATCACCCACGATGAGAGGTGGGTAGGGATCTTAGGCCTGCAGAAATTTCGAAAATAATAAGTTGACGGCAGACCTTCAACAACACAGGCGAGCCGAGCGTCAGCGGGAGTCCGGTGCTCGGCAGTTTTGAAAAGGAGACTGATATCCAAGACTAACACTGATGATGATTGTAGATGCAGGATTCCATAATTTCTTCAGCTCTAAGAAACCAAACTTAATGTTTTGGATGGGGGACACAAAAATACAACCCAATACGGTGTAATCCCACAAACCAAACGTACCCAAAGTTCAACGTTTGCGCGTTGACGGACTTAGCACTCTTTTATTACGCGGAGGGGTGGAATGAGTCGGACGCGTAGTCAGAGCGTGGGTTTACAATGCCGTGGAGTTCACAATTATTTCTCGGTCGAAACAAAGTTCGAGTAGCATGTATCTCAATTGAAAAGCAGTATGTTAAAAAATGTTTTATATATTGAAGTATGACCTAACTAAATTATACGAGTATTCTAATGGGTGTATAAATTTGTAAAATTATAATGAAGAAGTTCATTAACCATTCATCATTTTTTTCTACATCAATGCTATTAAGTTGTGCAATTCACACGTAAGTGGATATACGATTTGATCTACAAACTTGAAAAATACTCTTTGACATTGAACCTTGTATAAGTTTCTAAATCATCTCAAATATTTAATTAGCAAATTTTTAACACAAATGAAAATTTTCACATCATCAAAATTAGAGTGCATGTATCTAAAGAGTCAGCATAGCCAATTAGACTATCCAATGAGTCGACTTTAAAGGATCCGAGAGGAAATGGACCCGAATCCAAACAGATTTGACCCTAAATGGACCTAAACCCAAACATATCCCGAGCTAACCCAAACGTGTTATACCCGATGTGAAATCAATCGGATCCGATTGGACCCGAAAATCATATAAATTGCTCTATTACAAATATTAGTAAAAATATTACAAACCCAATGTCCAACCTGACCTGACCGATCCAAACTAGATAAAATCGGACCAGACCCGACAAAGAATAAAATAGACCCAACCCAACTTGACCAGAAACTTAGACAGGAAAAAAAATCCGTACTCTGAGGTTGAATCGGATAAGGTGGCGTCAAGTCAGGGTCGGATAATTTTGTCAGATTAATCCAACAATTCCCTACCGACCACTACAATGCATTGCTAATAAAAAAAATACAGGCCGGCAAAGGCTTGCTTGGCCGAGCTAACACCATCGAGTAGTTGCATCCTTTTAAAGAGATAATGCTTTAGATGCTTGATTTGCAAACAAATGACGGTGTAAAAGGATCAAATTCGAATTTGACAATGCAGTGTTCGAATTTAACTCATCAAAACTAGTCTGAAATGATATCTATCCAGCTGGATATGCTTCAATCTTAGCTCAAGTAACTGGATGTCCAATTGGATCTGTTCCATCTTAGCACAATCAACTGGATGTATCCAAGTGGATATGATCCAAAGTCTTTCATGATTTCAGTACTATGAGAACTTGGAAATCCCGTGATTCGAACTTGGCGCAATAAAAAAGCAACCAATATGAAAACATACTTTGTTTGATTTACATGAAAATCAATATATAACTATATCTGTAGAATTCCGATTTTGTTTCGGGGCAAATACTAGAACAGTATTCAAGATCTGATTCGGTTCTATTCTGATATGGAATTTATCATCCGAATTCGTTCCGAATCCATCAGTTATATTTTGAATAGCAGCGGACAAAGAAAGCGCACACAATTGATTTTTTTTCCTTATAATTTTTGCCTCATGATGATAATTCAGTTTTATCATAACATGTAAAGTAAAATTTTTAGTTGTTGCTATAAATTTTCCTGCCTTTTCGAAGTGTTCCAATTAGTAATTGAACTAGCAACTTGATATAACAAACATACTAAGTTTATCAATTGAGCCAACTGACGATTACAGAACTGCACAATTGGGCATCATGTAAGAAATAAAGAGGTCAGAAAAAAGGAAGTTCATATTATCATAGTCATCCCTTTGTGGCGACAAGCTGTCCAACTAACCAAATGATACATCATACATCTCAGTGTGGAATGCATTATTATTTAAGGACGAGACAGAACTGATGGGTTGTAACATGTCCGGTTTCAAGTTCCTCGAAACTAGGCCTTCATTGGACTGACAAATTTCAGTGAACAGCTTTCCTAGATTGATTGTGATAGTATTAGGGGCGAAATCGTTAGACGTATCATATCTTACCACTAATTATATTTGTGTACGTCGTTTTCAACAAACAACTGGACGCAAGACGCGTTTGTTATGTACTTCAATATCTATGTTTATATACACACGCGTGACTGGACTGACTGAAAACGACGACCGCGAATAGAATCAGAATTCAGAAACTCCCACTGAAAAGCAAAAGAAGCAAGCGGACTCTGTAGCGACCGACAACTGTCTGATCAGAAGGCGTCCGCACGGACAGGTAGTTGTTTACCCTCTCAACGCGTTGACAACTTGACAAGGGCAGGTGCGGCCAACAGCAGTGGCCCCCGCCCCAATCCCTGATCCCAGCCATCGTCGTCGAGGGAGAAAATCGTCATATAGCACCGGCCTCGCGTGTTTCACGGTGTCGTTTGTCGCAGTGGTGAAGCCAGAAAAATGTGTTTGTTGGACGCCATGATGGATCACAAATAATCACTTCCAAGTTCAGCAAGAAAGAACACTTCAAGATTTAATAATCACAAATACGCATTTAGCTTATGTGTCTAACATATCGTTAGAATGTTGTTTATGTGTCTCAACAGAAAACAATGTAAAGAACATAGTTGCCCCATGCTATATGACAGATCACAAACAATACTTCCAAGTTCAGCAAAAAACAATACTCCCAAGACTTGAATAATAACAAATAAGCATTTAGCTTATGTGTCTAAACAGAACATATCATTAGCATGTTATATATGTGTCTCAGTATAACACATTTTTTTTTACTTCTTAAAATGAATAGAACACTATGTAAATAACATAATATGAAGATACAACTTGCGTATTATGTATATTTTTTACATAAAAATTTAAGAGCTTATAGAACTCTTTTTTGGTAGAATAAATTGTCTTTACCGGTCATACTATAATTTCAGATTTCCACAGTAGCATATTTTCTAAAAAATATTTTTGTATATCAACAGCGGGACGATGCAACCGAGACCTCTGAGGTCCGGCGAAAATGGAGGTACCATGTCCACAGGGCGGGGACCTCAATAGCCACAAAACACGCTGGAGAAGGTCGGGGAACAGGGGAGCACCAAATGCGATCAAAACCAAATGAAGAGGCTGATTCTCGATTAGACAAAGGTCGGGAAACATCTGCGGATGCAAGGCGAGCTCAAAGCATGCGTTTCTGTGACCAGAGAAGCATCGAGGATGAAACCATGAACTATCAGTGAGGGCACCAGGTGGGGGTACAGTTCACAACAACTGGTGTTTTTGCAGTGCAAATGGGGAGTTGGAATGTGAAGAGGGGTGGTTAGCGATGCTTACCATCGCAACAATTGGACCCAATGTGAATGAAGAGCCAGTGCTTTCGTGGAGTTTGTTAGAGGGGCAAAACGAGTAGGTCAGGGGCCCTCAGGGTGCAAGGGGCTCAATTAAGCGAGGAGGAGAAATGCTCACGAGATGAGGGTTCTCACAATGGCCTTATATTGGCGGGAGGAATCTAGTCCCCTCTGTAGAACCTCATCAGAGAGGAGGAAGATACCCGAATTAGGCGTTTCACCTACTGCCCAAAGTAGCCAATGAGCTAGGGCTCATTCAAATTGGTGGGGAGAGGTGAACTGGTGCGCGAAGAAATCACACAAAATGGTTAAGGAGGGAGTAAGAATGACAACGAGGAGTGTAGGGACCAGGTTGTCTGAGTGACCAGAGGTAGGGGATGATCCCCGGGCCATCAGATCGGGAGGTAACTAAAACGAGATTGTTAGATGCACGAACACGATGGTTCAAATGCGCATGAGAAGAAAAATGAAACGACATTAGCGTACGCATTGATATTAATGATATCAATTTAATACCATGGTTACATTATATTCAATTCTCCTAAAATTGATTTGAAGGGTCAAACAAAGTCCAAATGGTCTCAAATTTGAACCATAGGCTTATATTAATGTCTAGAATTATGCTATCTGATTAGTTTCTCATTTCATACATGTTTTGGCCCTTAATTACCATATTGGACATTAATGTGTATATTAATGTATTAAAATGAGCAAGTTAATATGAAGAGACTCTTTTAATATGATATCTGAGTGAGATTCTAGCTAGTCAATACATTATTATTTCAAGAATCATTTCTCACCACATTACTATCTTTTCATTCATTATTACCATCTTAGAGGAGAGAGAAAGGAAAAAGTGTCATATTCTCATTTATTAACACAATTACACCTTATTACTCATTGCTCATCCCAAAAAGATATAAAATCTCTAGATTAACATTATCTACTAATTATGTCTCATTAATGGCCAGTTTGCATTATTAGACTCCAATTATCATATTAATTGGATCATTTGTGCAAAAACTCATTCATTGACACGAATGTAAGTAGGAAACCATTCAACACATGCTTTTCTGTTGTGTAGAGGCAAGGAAGATTTGGAGCATGTCACCCGCGATCACCATTATTGCAACAGTCCATATACAGTCCACTAGGCAAACGTTGTTGGAGTTGTATGATGGGTTATCTCAGCTGGATTTTACGGAGGTAGTAGCATATATGTGGGGGATATGGACATGTAGGAATCATATGGTCTTTCAAGAAGAGAAGAGAAATATTGCCATGTTTGTGAGAGAAACCCAAGCACACATGCTTGACTCACGGGACGCATGGCAGGTGCACTCGGGACAACAACAATGTCACAATACCACGGTGGAAGTGCACTGGAAAAGACCCAGGCTAGGGACCGTGAAGATCAACACTGATGCAGCAGTGAAGGAAGGTTTTGGGACGGGGTTGGGAGCTATTGGTAGAGATCACATGGGGCGATTTGTAGTTGTACGAGGGAGGTGTCTCCCTGGAGGTGGTAGTGTGGATTTGTGTGAGGCGTTGGCGGTGATGGAGGGCATCCAGCTGCCCCGGAGGTGCGGGTGGGGGTCCATTGTGGTCGAGTCAGACTCGAGTATAGTCACGACGACGCTAAACAATTCAGAGGATAGAAAAGATCATCTGGGAATGTTAGTTGAGGATATTAGAACACTTTCTGTTGATTTTGTATCTATTTCCTTTGTGCATGTTAGCCGATCCTGTAACCGTTTGGCACATGAGATTGTCAAGCTTGCGAAGGCTGGTGACTTCATACACACGGACGAGAATGGGGGCTATCCTCAGTCTCTTCTGAACCTTGTAGCCATGATTAATAAACATGATCGGCCCCGTTATAAAAAAAATAGATCACATCATCAAATGTTGCTCAAATTCAACATTGAGGCCAAAAAGGATACAAAAGATAGGAAAATTTAGGGAAAATCCCAAAAGAATATAAAAGAAATAAGAATCTTAAGAGATTGGTAAATTGTAAATAGAACCCTAAAATTCAATCTATTACAACACTCCACCCCTTAAAGAGGATTTCATCCCCGAAATCACAATAAGAGGGAAGGGTGAGTATCCCAACATTAGGCCACTAAGTGGGTACTTCACAAGCTCTACACATAAATCAAGTTTCACTAAGGTTTCCACTGTAAATATTACCTTTCATCAAACATAACATAATTAACACTTTTGTCTTATTAGCATTACCTCTTATTATGAATTTGCATTATCTTCAAAATTCCATTAATTGTGTCATGCTAAATTCACATTTTTTTAACAAGGATTACATCTCAACATTATGTACAAAACATATGTATTTCCCTTATTTATCCCTTTAAGGGTGTGACATCCCGCTATCACACAGAAAACAAAATGTCACGCAAAAATGTGTGGAACCTCTATAAACCACATATTACCAAAAACACGGGTAAATTAAAACCGATCGCGGAATGCAGATAAGAAAGAAACTATTACATCCAGATCTTTATCCTGTAAGGAAACATGTTATATAAATATACATAAACATTGATATATGTCCACAACTCATAGGACCTAACTGTCCCATAGGTACAAAGAGTTCACCACTTGTTTATATACATAGAAGGCCATATCAGGCCAACAGTAGGATGAGAAAGCTACATCAACTTTACATCGTGAAACGTCATCAAAAAACCACCAAGGACCTGAGAGTACAGGGATGACTCTAGGACTCTACCACAAAACTATTAAAACAACAGCATATCCATCTCTTGCCTCCTACTATTGTTCTTGCTGCTCAGCCACAACCTCACGACCACCACCACGTCTAGCACGATCACCTAAAAAGTTTTAAAACCAGCAGGGTGAGACACATAGTCCCAACGAGAAACATAACTCCCCGCCGAGCTATAAAACCTCAAGAAAGCCAGAACAGGTAAAGCAGATAACTGATATAAGAAGCTCATAAATGCAGCATTCTGAACGGAACTAACTTTACTAACAAACTTACCAAGATAACCAGGAGGCATATAACCAGGTATTTCTTATGGAACATGATTGACAAGACAAGTTATATAAGAATTTATCATAAAATATGAGGAACGTGTAATTAACTGTAAGATATAACTAGGGCAACAAGCAAGGCCTCAACCAATGTTTCATGTTTTGCCCTAAGCAATATATATACTATACGGTTGGATTACAATTTATTATGCCCTGAGGAAGTGAGTCGTACCGCTCAAATCCAACCTTCGGCTGTGAAGCCCAGATCCAATGCCGTACAAGGTCATTGGGAGAGTTGGACTCCATGACCTCACCTCCTCATGGTCAGTGTACGATATCCAAAGTAGGACCGTAGTCTCTTGATTAAGTGGCCTCAACCACAGGGCCAACTCTGTAGGCTACCCTTTTCTCTAGCCCGCCTTGGTATAGGTCTCAGCGCTAGCATACTTTGAGCCACGTTCATGTTCACCATGCTCCTGAGTCATGAACGCATTCATGCTCCATCACATTGAGTCATAGGCCTGTTCACCATGCTTTTATACACATCTTGAGTCTACAACCACAATTGTACTCTAGTCCTCCTATTTTTGGCTAGGAGAAAACCCCACATATTCAACAATATGCGCTCCGGGTTAACCCACAGGAGTACCCGTTTCACCATCACCAGCTACTAACGATAATGGATCTATGGCTAGGGCAAACTACATGAAAGGTTCTTTTGTAATTAATTACTGCATTTTAAGTGGATTGCAAGATTCAACCAAGTTATGTAACATGCAACTATAACAAGAATGAATAAACATAAAACACATTATCCTGTGTTACATCATCATTCTTATTCTCAAAGCCATCAAAATCATCACGATCCATCACAAGGATCCAACATTTAAATGTTACCACTTGGCCTCTTGCCAATCCTTAAGATCCATCTACGGATCAATGACACATGGACTCAATCCCATCATCAAGGCACACATTTCCATCTCATGGGTAGCACCCGTCATACTAGGTTCATCATAACCCTTGATGTCCCATATCATCGCATTGTCATGTCATCACCATGGCCTCATCATACAAAATGGTACCTGCATGGTTAGCATAAGCATAGAGGTACAACTGTACTCATACAATGAACATCTTAAACTTATTGCATATATCGAGAGAGATATAATTATGCTTATTGGATGAGCATATCTATGCATGACATTATCATATATAACTTTTCAATCAAGGGAAGCAACTAAGGAGCTAAAGGGATCCCAAGCTAGCAAAGAAGGGGGTATATATGCAAGGGGGTTAAGTGGGCATCCATTAGGGGATTGTTCCATAAGTGCTCGCCCAAACCACCACTTGTCCAAACTATGCCACCTTGCTAGCACCCCAAACCACTTGCTCATGACTTGCCACCAACTAGCAAAGCAACAACCACTTGTCCAAAGAATGGTGACACAAATGAGGATAGGTCAAGAGGGTGTGTATCGCCCAACATGGTGCCATGGTCGATACACCACTTGGCTGATACATCCTTGGTCGATACTCTCATGCTCGGTACACTTTTGGTCGATAAACCAAACAAACAACACTCGAGAAAGCCCAACAACAAGCCCAAGCTTCACAAGCTTAAATGAGGCCCAAAACAACTCAAGCAGGGTGCCCAACTCATCCTCACAACCCTAGAGGATGCAAGGAGAGAGAGAGACATCTCTCAAGGTGGAAAACTTGGGTAATATTGCAAGTTGCACCTCAACCTCCCAACAAAGAACAAACCAAACCCTAATCACAACTCAGGTGATTAGCAAACATCTAAGCATAAGATGTAGGCAAAGCAAACAGGGTAACCCCAAAATGAGGGTCAGGGTCCTTACAAGCCATAAACCTCTTCAAAAGGATTTCGCCCCCAAAATCCGAAGAGAAAAGACAGGGATACTTCCTCCTCATCTCTTCCTCGAGCTCCCACGTGGCTTCCTCATTGCCATGAAGATGCCAAAGAACCTTCAGAAGAACCAAGTCCATCCACTTCAGCTTCTTTACTCTTCTATAAAGGATCAACACTGGACCTTCCTTGTACATCACATCTTCATCAAGCTCAACCTCAATTGGCTGTATTACTGTCTCTGTGCCTGGATGACTTTTCTTCAGCATACTAACATGGAACACTAGATGCAACCTATGAAACTCTGGAGGTAGCTTTAACTTGTAATCCACTTTGCCAACATATGTTATCACCAGATATGACCCCATATACCTGGGAGCCAACTTGCCTTTTCGGCCAAACCTCAACACGCCTTTCCATGGTGATACCTTGAGATACACCTTGTCTCCTACCTGGAACTCCAGAGGTCATCAACGATTATCTGCATATGACTTCTATCTATCCTGTACCACTTTCAACTGTTGATGTATCACCTTGATCTTCTTTGTTGTCTGCTACACTAACTCAGGACCTAAAAGCTGATACTCGCTAGACTCTTACCAACACAGAGGAGATCTGCACTTCCTGCCATATAAGGCCTCATAAGGTGCCATGTCTATACTCCGTTGGTAACTGTTGTTGTAGGAAAACTCTATCAAACTGATATGCACGTCCCAACTGCCTAGGAACTGCAAAACACAAGCTCGGAGAAGATCTTCCAAAGTCTAAATAGTCCTTTCAGACTGTCCATCTGTTTGCGGGTGGAAGGTAGTACTGAACCTCAACTGCGTTCCCAATGCTCTATGCAACTGCTCCCAAAAACAACTCATGAACTGAGGACCTCTGTCTGAGATTATTGTTACTGGCACACCGTGCAAACACACTATCTCAGCCACATACACCTGAACAAGATTCTCTACTGTATGTGTTGTCTTCACATGTATGAAATGAGCAGACTTCATCAACCTGTCCACTATCACCCAAATGGAATCATGATTCCTAGATGTCCTCAACAATCCAACCACGAAATCCATGGTTATATGATCCCATTTCCATTGCGGTATCGACAAGGGTTGCAACGTACCTGCCGGCTTCTGACGCTCAACCTTGATCTGCTGGCATACTGCACACCTAGACACAAACTCAACCACATCTCTCTTCAATCTAGGCCACCAATACAGATCCTTCAGATTATGATACATCTTGGTGACACCTAGATGCATAGAATACATCAATGTGTGCACTTCCTCGAGCACTAACTTCCTCAGATCATCAACATCGGGAACCATCATCCTATTGTGATAAAAAACTAGTCCATCCTTAGATTCATGGAAGCCATCCCGCTTCTCATTGCCAAACTCTGATCTGATCAACTATATTGTAGCATCTACCTAATGTGCTTCTTTGATCTGCTACCTCAGCATATGCTTCACTTGCATATGTACCAATAGTCCTGCCAACAAGGACAGTTTGAACTGTACATTCATCTGCCACAAAGAGACAAACATATCCCACCTATGGCATATCAAAGAACTCAACTATGCCTTCTTCATAGGAAGAGAAGAAGACTTCCTGCTAAGTGCATCAGCTACCACGTTTACCTTACCAGGATGATACTCAATGGTGCAATCATAATCACTAATCAACTCCATCCAGCGACGCTGTCACATGTTCAGCTCACTCTGTGAGAAGATATACTTCAGGTTCTTATGATTCGTAACGATCTGAAACACCTCCCCATAAATATAGTGTCTCCAAATCTTCAACGCATGGACCACTGCCGCCAACTCCAAATCATGTGTCGGATAACTCTCCTCATGTTTCTTAAGCTGTCACAAAGCGAAAGAAACCACATGATCCTCCTGCATCAGCACGCAACCTAAGCCTTTCTTGGAAGCATCGCAGAAAACAATGTAGCCTTTCCTAGGTTCTAGAAACACCAGCACTGGAGCACACGTCATCTTCTCCTTTAAGCTCTGAAAAACTTGCTGACAACAAACATCCCAAACAAAAGGTACATCCTTCCTGGTCAACTTCGTTAATGGCAATGCAATCACACTGAAGTCCTTTATAAACCTTCAGTAGTATCATGCTAAACCCAGAAAACTAAAAACTTCAGTCGGTGTCTTTGGTTTCTCCCATTCTGCAACTGACTCCACCTTCTTGGGGTCCACTCTGACTCCTTCTGCAGATATCACATGACCCAAGAAGGACACTTCTTTCAACCATAATTCACACTTACTAAACTTGGCATACAATTGGTGTTGGCGAAGGAGAGTCAACACTTATCGAAGATGATGTTCATGCTCTTGACTGTCCCGACTATAGATCAAGATGTCATCTATGAAGACTACAACAAACTGATCTAGAAATGGTCGGAACACCTGATTCATCAGATCCATGAAAGTAGCAGACACATTGGTTAGCCCAAACGGCATAACCACAAACTCAAAGTGACCATACCTTGACCTAAAAGTAGACTTTGGTATGTCCTCATCCTTGATCTCAACTGATGATATCCAGACTGTAGATCGATCTTTGAGAATATTGTAGCACCACGCAACTGATCAAATAGATTGTCTATTCTCGGCAAAGGATACTTGTTCTTGATCGTAACTTTGTTCAAATGTCGGTAATCAATGCACAAACGCATCGATCCATCCTTCTTCTTCACAAAGAGGACCGGAACATCCCATAGTGATATGCTCGGTCTAATGAAACCTTTATCCAGCAACTCCTGTAACTTTTTTTTCAGCTCTGCCATCTCAGATGGAGCCATCCTATATGGTGTCTGAACAACTGGATGTGTCCCTGACACTAGTTTGATCTCAAAGTCAATCTCTTGAGGGGGGCAGAACATTGGGAAACTCATCGAAAAACACATCCACGAACTCTCTGACAACTGACACATCCTCAAGGCTAGAACCTTCCGCTTTGGTATCCACAACATGAGCCAAGAACGCTCTACAACCTTGTCGCAACAACTTCTCCGCCACCATAGCTGATATTACACATGTCGGAAGAATCTTCCTATCTCCTTGGAAGATCCACTTCTCACAACTGTCGACAAACACCACTTGCTTGGAACCACAGTCCAGTACAACCTTATACTTCTCTAAGGTATCCATTGCAAGGATTACATCGAATCCATGCATATCAAGTGGTATGAGATCCACTTGTATGTTGTGTCCCGAAAAGGATAGAATACAAGATGGACACACTTCTCGAAGCATCGAGGAACCATCAAGAGGGGTTTCTAACAACAAGCTATATTTCTTACAACTAAGAGGTAAAAGACAGTTATCAAGCATACTACGTGCGATAAAAGAGTGTGTAACACCTAGGTCAACCAAAATAGATATAAAGCAAGAAGAAGACAAATCAGAATGAAATAACTCCATATGACCTGCTACCACTCGTGGGTTGACTATCACTTCCGTCTATCTCATAGCATAGAATCGAGTTGTTGCTTGCTGTCGTCCACGTCCTCTGCTTCCTTGAACAGATCATCCTACTTGTGATGCTTGACCACGTCCTTGCCCTCAGTTACCACTAGACTGATGTCTATCTAAACCTTGTTGATTCTATCTCAGTTGTTGCGTCACTTCAACGTATTTCCTTGGGCAATTTGACTTCAAATACCCTATCTATCCACAGTGATAGCATGACCTATCTTCTATCTGTGGCCTAGAGGGCCCTGTCACTGCTACTGAGATTGTATTGTGGGCTCTAGATGGAGAAAACATGCACCCTCTTCCTTTACTCGGAGACCATTGTGATGACACACTGGAACTCTACATTGCAGAAGGTGCATAAAGCCTCGACTTTTTAAAGCCATCAAACATCTGCCTATGGAACTGAGCAGGTTTTTCTTGGACATGGTCTCTCTCTTTTCCTTGACTAACCGTTCAATCCTTCAGATAGAATCCACAAATGTGGCAAACTGCTCCCAATTTTCTAAAGCAGCAATAGGTGTTGTCAGCTCAGCACTCAGACCTTTCTCGGATCCTCTCATCATCTGTCGCCACCATGTGAGGAAAAAACATCAACAAGTCCATAAACATGGCTTCATACGCAGTGATTCTCATGGATCCTTGGCATAGATGCTCAAACTGACTTATATTTTCATCTAGATAGGTCTTTGGGAAGTATTGACTCACGAACTCCTGACGGAAGACGTCCCAACAAATCAGCTCACTGGGCCGTTTCTCCTCCTCGATGGCCCTCTAATGGCCAGCACTACCTTTCAGAAGGTAGAAAGCATGCTTGACTTTGTCTACTTCGGGGATGTCGAGGATTCAAAAGGCTTTCTCAAGACCTATCAGCCACAGATCTACATCTGCTGGATCATCCATTCCAGCATAATCCGAGGCTCTAACTCGGCGAAGCCGCTCGAAGGTCTTCCCAATACCCAAAGATTCACCATGGGGAGCCTTTGCTCTTGGCGGAGGCACGGGAAATCTTTCCACCATGAGATTCATTGTAGCCATTAACTGCCCCATAAGATGTTGATAGGTAGGGTTTTTGAGAATGGCCGAGTCTCAAGCACCCGATCTTCATGTGCCTGCACTCATGCTCCATCAATAGATGCAACATCACTGCTCTTGGTAGCATGTTCTTCGTGATTTCCAAACATCTTTAAACTTTATCTTCTGCTGGGGGCAGAAGGTTATTGTAAGAAAATATGGAAAACTCACAAGAACAGACACAAGCCTAGTCCTAGATCCATGTAGACTCAGCGAACCTAGAGCTCTGATACCAAAACTTATTGTGACATCCCGCTATCACACAGAAAATGAAATTTCATGCGAAATGACGTGGGATTTTATCGCACTAACAAACTCACTCGGGGTTGAAATCCCCGAGCTTTTACCAAAACCAAAGTGCAATAATACCACCCGCAAGCGAATGAGTCTTATTGTAGTATAGTTAAGGATCGAACCCAAAGGACAACGTTTTTAAGAATCTTTGTCAGTCTAGTCTAGTTCGAGTTAAGGCTAATATTTAAAACGATAGGTTGATTTGAGGTTAATTAAACTAATTGCAAGAAAGTAAAAGCTGAATTAAAGTTGGATTTAGATCAATGATATGGAATCGTTGGGATGGTATCGGGTTTCACCACCGCTACGCTCATGAACACATTCCAACGCAAACCATCCGGGCAAGATATAACTATCCAAATAGAGCTGCTGCAAAACCCCCCGTACGGGCATTAGGTTCGCATAAGCATCACCTTAGGCATCAGATGTCTCATCACCAACCAGATCACTTATGGCTCTGAAGATATAGAAATCCAATGAAGGTTGTGAGCCCCCTATATAGGTGTTAGGAACATAGAAGCGTCACCGAAGGCTAGATGGCTCGTCCCCTCACGGATCATACACTTATTACCTCGAAGAAATCCCATTCTATTTCTAGTTTGGGAGTCAACCACATTAATCGATAAGCAAGTAGGTTATAGATCTACAAACTAACATCAATGATAAACAAAGATGATACAAAATCCAACTAAGGTTGTGGTCCTCCCTGAGGGATGTTTAGACCATAGAAGCATCACCGTAGGCTAGATGTCTCGTCCCCTCACAGATCATCCACTTACGAACTCAAGGAATCTTATCAGAAGTTCTTGTCAAAGAGTCAAACTTTGTAAACTGCCATTCTATCCCACATATAGAAGATTTCGCAATATAGGAGAGAACAAGATGAAAGCAAGTAGATAATCAACAATGAACATACCAATTAACAATGAAATGGTAAGTTATATACATTGCCATAGAGAGTTTAACAAAATAACATGATTGCATGGGCAGCGGGGCTAGTCCCCGCACCGCAGTGAAAAGATACTACTCGCTCATGATGCGAGAAACAAGAAGAATGAGAAAGAGAGAGAAATCTTCCATGAACTCGGTGTAGAAGGTAGTCGTAGCTCAGTGAAGAAGATACAGCCTTCTATGTAATGTTGGAGCAGATCTGGACACGAACGGGAGATGCCAAGACAGACCGGACAGTCTCCCTTGCTCTATCTTCTTTCTCTCCTCAGCCTCCTTGGTTGCAACACGGGCAGTAGGTGGAATGAAACTCGCATGGACAGCACTGGATTTGGATCAGACCTGTGTACAGGCAGCCTATCAGTGTCCTAGACCCGATGCCTCAAAAGGGGACCCTACTGGTCCTATTTATAGGCACGAGGCTGGTCTTCACATTTTTGGTGTGTTTCTAGTCCAAACGGTTTGGCTGATATTTTTGCTCGAACAGTCTTGTGAAATTTGACCAAACAGTCTTGAGCAGCAAACGGTTTGGAAACCGTTTAATATCAAACAGTCTTCATCAGCGTTCAGTCTTGGAGACAAAGGAAACGGTTTGTAAACCATTTGATACCAAACGGTCTTTCAGAAATAGGCAAACAGTCTGTAAATCGTTTGATATCAAACGGTTTGGACAAGTTCTTTTCGGTCTTCACTGGCTGGCAGGCAAATGGTCTGTAAACCGTTTAAAGGTCAAATGATCTTCAGCTTATCCAAACTCAATTAGTCAGTGATATCTTTCTTAAACGGTCTCGAGGTGCCAGCCATCCGGTCTTGTGATCCATTCGATCTTCACGCAGCTAGCAAGAGGCCAAACGGTCTTGGCTACTTGTTCGATTTGTAGTTGAGATCTCCATTTGGGTTGCGGCTGTGCTTCCATGCAATCGGTTTTTTAGCTGAGTGCCATGATAGAGGCTGCTACTGGGTGGAGGTAGAGATGCCATGGAGCAGGTCGCTGGTGGTTGTAATGGGAAGAAGAAGAAGGGAGGGCGGATTTGCAAGTTTCTTAAGGTAGAAGACAACGCACCACGACCGCGTTACGGCATCACGGTCATGGTGATGCTGCTACCCCATGACCGTGCTGCCTTGCATGGGCGTGGCGGGTGAAAAAATTGGCTCTGATAGTGTGGTGCCACGGCTGTGGCGTGACACCACGGTCATTGTGAGGCTACTGCTCCATGGCCGTGCTACCTAGCACGGGCGTGGTGGGTGAGATAGGGTAGATTCCAGCGATGCTTTACCACGGTCGTGGTATCACCACACGGTCGTGGCGGGGACAGTGTACCTGTTGGGTTTTAGGGGAGGCAGAGAAGACAACGGAAACAAAAATTTCTCCCCCAAACCCGGAACAAGGAAACGCGTCAACGTCTATATAATAGGAAAGGATGGTTTGTGGAATCATACCTTGTCCCGAGGCTTGCTTGGCAATAATACCTCACGCCTTGTGCGGTCTTCACCTCTGGTCTTAGACGGTGTCTGTGCAGCTCCTGGTCGCACCGGGACTGACGACTCCTCCTCTCACCAGAACTGTCAGGGTTGACAGTTGTCCTCCTGAGTGGTAGAAACCTCCCGCCTCTGAAGTAGTCCACACAGACCACCTGGAACTCCACACTCCTTGTCCTACAAGGAAGTGGAAGGAGTCCCACCCTGCTGTTGACGTACTAGTTGCCAACACACTCTCCTGCCTCCAGTTGCAACTGCAGTTGTCTTTCCCTTGCTGTGCCTCCCTTTTCGGGTAGCACTTGCTCGGGCTCTCTTGGTTACCAAAACCAGAGAGAACGACAACTTTACAGAGCAACTGGTTGCACTGAGTTGTCCTTTGAGAAGCCTCCAATACCCCTATATATATAGCAGGGTCATGGGACAGGGTTCTCCATCCTGGGCAATATGGGACTAAAGCAGGAGTAGAAGGGTTCAAGATTTTCCACAAAAACAACCAACTCGCAACCTGAACCGATCGTTTCATTTCTAAAACGGTCGGTTGGGGATCTGAGCCGGTCGGTTGACACTCAACCGATCGGTTGGGACCCATGAGCCGGTCGGTTCACTTTCTAAACCGGTCGATTCGTGGTCCTGACCCGTTCCCGATTGACTTTCCCACTTTTGTTTCTAATTGGTATCGAATACCAATCCTTGTTACAATCAAATTGGGCAAGTGAAACGCAAGGAAAATTCTCACCAATCCGACTTTCCCAACTTGCCCGGTTGCAACAGTTGAACCGATCATTTCAACACTTGAAGCAATCGTTTACCCTGTCCTTGAGCCGATCGAATCAACACTTGAGCTGACCGGTTCACCAAGCTCAACCGATCGGTTCATCACATGAGCCGATCGGTTGGGAGTGCAGATTGTGCAGAATCAGTCAATTGCGAATTCAATCAATCCGATACTCCAATCAACATGTCCAACACCTTGAACAGTATGATATTGAGCTATCAATCAATTGCGTGTTTAATTGAACTACTAAACTCCTTTAGTAATCAATCTAAACATTGTTTGTGGACAAACTCCTCTTCCAGGTTAAATCCTATGTGTGTGACCCGGCAGGTCCATTTCACGTTGGCAGTGAAAGTCCATAACACTTATGACTTCACAAGCAAAGAGTGGTGCCTAGTCACACATCAGTGCTACCCAAGTGAAAGTAGAAAGTTGGAGAACAACTTTCAATCCTACAATCCATGAATGGTGTTACAAGGAATGTATAATTCCTTTGTCGCTGATATCCCAAATGAACTCGAGGCATGGAACAGTCATCCTGTCAACGTTCATTCACTTTCTTGATCTCAGAGTAGATTGGAAGAGATATGTATGACATCAATATCACATAATGATTCACACATGCATGCGTACGCCTATTTCAATCCTACTCATCAAGTGGCCTTGGATATCAAACTCCCTCAGGAGGGACAAATCCCATATCTATCACTCACCCCTCAAAAGCCCCATGTGTCAAAGCCACCCAATCATCACCTTTATAACAACCCATGTTTTAGGACTGCGTTTGATGATGTCACATGTGTTGAGTGTAGTGATTTAAGGTCAAAGAATCACACTCACCACCATCACTGTGAGTACCGACTATGACTACCATGTCATGGTTCCATGTGTCAAACTCACGGTGGGTCTGTCCGGTACCTTGTTCTCTAACAAGTACCTATGTGTTTGGTTTGATATCTCTATACCATGACTAATGAGATTCTGTCATCAACCAACACCACAATCTAGTCTTGTGTGTCATTGCTGTCTATCTACCTTCCACAATGACATCCAACTAGGGACATAATGAGAATGCACAAACTCTTAACATCCGTATGATCTCATCATTCAGGTCCGCAACCTGAAGGCATACATCATTGAGTACTGTCATTCTCTAGACATTCAATCTGTTCTATCACTATCTCATATGACTGAACCAGAAAGAAATCGAGGCTTTCCTTTGATGTTTATCAAATCAATCTTAATGTATCCCACCAATCATCCCATGATTGGCTCTTAGGGCATACATACCAACAGACTCCCACTTGCACTGCGAGCCAATCACCCTTGAATCATATTCATAGTGATCTTCAAACATGTCCCACATGTTACTGTGCTCTTAGTGCGAACATAGTGAGTAATGGCAACACCTTGCCAAAGTCAGTAAAATTGCATGTCTCACATCTCTTCACTGTACGTCACACGTATGAGATGGAGTTGCCGTAATATGCGATCTAGTATTCCTTTGCTAACCTTTAGCCACATTGCATGATCAAGGATTCCACACTTGTCATCAATGAGCGGAATATCTATAAGTTCATCTCATGAACTTCCAGATCCATATAGTATCCATTGTTGTTCTTTAACACACAGATACTCGACATTTCCTTTTAAATGGTTTTATTGTAACACTTCCAATTATCAACAAACTTTCACTTTTATACATCCTATGTATATTTTGCGATCAATTTTATGTCCTTTCGGAAGTTTGCATCAATGTAACTTCTTTACATCGAACTCTTCCTTATCTCCATAGAACTAGTACTTCTCAAGTACTTATCAAGTTCTCATGGTATTCCAGTAACCCTTACTGGAAGTAGACAGACATCCACTCGTCATGTCTCACATACGAGCTATCAGGATGAGCACATCATATTGCCATGTCCTACATACAAGATGATGAATGCATTTTGTTCTTGCCATGTCGATACATGCAAGATAATGGGATGATTACATACATGATAGATCCATATATATTCTTAGTGTTCTCATTCTTCATAATAATTGGACACTTGGCCTTGGGATACTAACTCCATGTAACATGAAAAGTTTTCTCCCACTAAATCTGTGCATACTGAACCCTTCAGTACAGATTGCCAATGTATGTTTTCTCTTTTCTAGGTCAAGAGGTTTTCGAGAACTATCTATATAGATCTCTATTCCTATCACATAGGAAACTTCTCTATCTTCCTTAAAGATAATTTCCACTTTTGGATTTCCATTTTAGAACATTTCCATTTCACATCAACATGTGGAATGTGAATACGCTCCCACTAAATCACAGATCCCTTCTTTATCTTTGACATATCAGTCAAAACCTTTGACTATATTATCAAATTAAAGATCCAATTCTGAGTTTCTTGTACTCAATCAATCACATTGATTAGTACATTGTAATTTATAGACTTCATTTGCATTAATGGATTCATAAACCTTATAGGTTGTGTTACGTACACATCCTTGTTTTATTCCTCATAGGAATGCGGTTTTAATATCCATATGCCAAATGTCTTAGTCATTAAGTTGCAATCAACAAGCATCATCCTTCTCAAAATGTTATCCATGTGTCTTAACGCTTAAGACTTATTTGCACTTATGGATTTCCATCCAATGGGTGCTACCATCAAGGTCATACCTTATGGTTCACATGGATGTTATTTAGGATGTAATGGTCATAAACCATAACTCAAAATTCGGTTCCTCATATTCATCTGGATAGTTGACTCATCACATGAACAACTCATCACATAGATAATTGAGGTGTATCCGTCAAGGATATAAGAACTCACAACTCCTTTGTGATTCTCAATGTCCTTTATTAGTGTGGGGTATTCTTTTATTAAGAAGAATTCAGTTATTTGATAATATTCTCTAACTCCTTAGAGTATGATTCCTTCTTGATTTAGACATCACCATGCCTTAATCATGAGTTCACTATGATACACTATCATAATTACTCATAAGGATCTCAAAGATTTGGTCCAAGTATTTCATTCATTGATCTTTGATCTCATCAAGAATTAACACTTTACCAAATTTGCACTTCATCTATGATAATCTTGAACACTTCAAGATATTCATATTGGTATTTCTCTAAACACCATTTGAAGTATTAGCATTTGTTCCACTAGGTATGTAAATAAATCACATGTATTACACCTAATAGGATAATCATTCTCCCACTACCATTAGTGAAGATTTATTAATCATGTTCAAGATATTCATGTCTCTTACTGGTTCTCTAACCAAAAGAGTCTAAATTTATCCATCACATGGAAACTAGAAATGAATTTCTCATGATTGATGCTAATTTGATTGTTTGAGTTATCAATAACTTTAGGTATCATTTTATCTTATGCATACCATGTATCACAAGATAAACAAGGCATTGCCACAAAGATCATATCTTTAAGATTGAAACATCAACTTTATTAATTGCCATCATTGTCATACAATATGCAAAAATAAAGTGTTTCTATCTATTGGCAATATATGAAATAGCAGTTCTCAACTCTATTTCATGCCCTTTAGGCTGAAATAAACTGAAAGGTACTCCTATCTATGGCGGCAACACTTGCTCCAATGATGGGTACTCCTTTCTTGGTCCTTTCATAAAGGCCATCACTTCTTTGTGGATATTGCATATCATATATGATATATCCATATCTTGGTATCATATACCTCAGATAAAGAAGCGGTTCATTTCATGATACCTTAGGTGGAGATCTCCACCCCCTCCTTCATTTTCTTTTGTTCTTCCATATATAGAGGGCAATTCCCTCATACACCCTTTCCCCATGTGCCTTGAAGCTGATGACGGCTTGGATTGCTGGCTAGCATCAGAACACTTTTTTGCTTTGTCCTTATCCTTGCCCTTAAGAATTACCTTTTCTTTTATCACATCAAAGATTATGGTTTGTCTTTCTTCATCTTTGCCTCTACTATCCTCAACATGTCCAACAACTCTGTCAACGCTTGTCAAAGTTGTTCATGTTGTAGCTTATCATGAATTGTATGATTCTCGCAACATTTGCAGTATCATACCAATGGCCAACCCTTGGCTCAGAGGGAATCCTTCTTAGTTAGGTTTTCCACATACCCAATCACATTGAGTGTGTGAATACCTTACTGGATCTCCTTCTGTCATGACATACTAGAATAGTGTCTTGGAGACATCATATGTCTCATGTTGTCTCTACAACTCATAGTTCAGAGAACACAACATCAAGCACTCCTCATCAATGCCTTCCTCAGTATGCTTCCATAAGCATACTTTCAGCCACTGATGTGGTGGGATTGAGTTTATCTGGTCTTGGTATAACTAGGACTTAGAGCTTTTGCTCTTTGAGAACACTTCTCATTATCCTAACCAATCGTGGTATTATTCCCATTTAATTTGTTGGTCTAAGACCGATCGCAAATAAAGTGATTATTGTTGATTAACCATTTATTTTAACAAAAAGAAATATATGCAATTTTAGTCCAAAACTCTTTTGACTTGTTTGATTGATTTGAAAAGTTGATGATAAAATTAGGCCTTTAATTAATTATCTCTCCCACTATTTTACTTCAAATTGATAGCCCTCATCATCAATTCGGAAGATTGCAGCGTACAACCTTCTAGTGGGCAAGATCCTGAAATCCTCTAAGTCATGAGTCAGCTAGGGCTGATCGCCCACAACTTAGATCTCTCAGGTAGGCAACTCTTGCCAATTGCATCATATGCAACTCTTGATAAGATGTCATATACAACTCTTTGCAATGATCATCTCCATGCCTCAAGGTACTAGATCCCATCTAGATCACCTTGTTAAGTCTGACCCAAAGCAAACACGATGAATATGCACCCTGCTAGGGCAGACCCACACATTCATCCTTCACACTTCCATGATATAGACGGTGCACCATGCTAGGGCGTGCCCACACTTGGTCGATCAAGCTTTTCACGTGTGTCGCATTTGGAAGGCATCTAAAACTTAATATTGAATGAGGGATTTGGTTTTTATATACATATACATATCCAATCACCACAATACATAGTATGTATCATATACATGCTATATCCCACAGAAAACATGCACAAATGATAAAAAGCGATGATTATGGCCATTCTAATGTGATTCCTCGAGCCAAGAGGAATCACGATCATCTAGGTCTACATCACATGCAACCTGTACAAGATGAACTCTGTGCTTTGCCTTCTGAGTTGATCAACTCATCATATGAATGATCTGCTCTCTCTGGCCGGTCGTCTGGGTGCCACCAGCCGATCGGTTGGCTCCTCCAACCGATCAGTTTTCCTGGTCATTATGCATCTCGTCATGACCGCCACCCGTTCGTCTCGCTCCTCGATCGGTCATCAACCGATCGATTCACTCCTTGAACCGACCGTCTGGAATGTCAACCGATCGGTTCACGCCTTGAACCGATCGTTTCAGCTGTCGTCTTGATGTCCGTCGTTCTTTGACATAACAGGAAATAAAATCTATCCTAATATTACATTGCTTAAAAGGGAAACCCCGAGTTACATTCGGGGGAGCAAAGGTAGGAAAGAATCTCGAATTATTTCGAGTTACATCGGGAATAGGAGAGGGAAGATCGGTGCGCAGACCGAGATGCAAGAAACCACATACAACCACACACAGATAGGGTTTATTGGCCATAACCATGCTATACATCCACCACAAATCTCATTTAAGGGCGACGCGTATCGAGTGCATTAATTATACATATCATATATGTAATTGGGATTTGTGGATTTAGGATTGGACATGCATAAAGCCAATTTTATTCGCATCGTATGCAATAAATAAAGGCGACAAACCAAAATCAATCATATCGATATTCCTAAAACATAGAGCAGTTGACGTGGCTCTGATACCACTGTTGGGTTTTAGGGGAGGCAGAGAAGACAGCGGAAACAAAAATTTCTCCCCCAAACCCGGAACAAGGAAACGCGTCAACGTCTATATAATAGGAAAGGATGGTTTGTGGAATCATACCTTGTCCTGAGGCTTGCTCGGCGATAATACCTCGTGCCTTGTGCAGTCTTCACCTCCGGTCTTGGACAGTGTCTGTGCAGCTCCTGGTCGCACCGGGACTGATGACTCCTCCTCTCACCGGAACTGTCGGGGTTGACAGTTGTCCTCCTGAGCAGTAGAAACCTCCCGCCTCTAAAGTAGTCCACATGGACCACCTGAAACTCCACACTCCTTGTCCCACAAGGAAGTGGAAGGAGTCACACCCTCCTGTTGATGTACTATTCGCCAACACACTCTCCTGCCTCCAGTTGTAACTGCAGTTGTCTTTCCCTTGCTGTTCCTCCCTTTTCGGGTAGCACTTGCTCAGGCTCTCTCGGTTACCAAAAACAGAGAGAACGACAAGTTTACAGAGCAACTGGTTGCACTGAGTTGTCCTTTGAGAAGCCCCCAATACCCCTATATATATAGGAGGGTCATGGGACAGGGTTCTCCATCCCGGGCAATATGGGACTAAAGCAGGAGTAGAAGGGTTCAAGATTTTCCACAAAAACAACCAACTCGCAACCTGAACCGATCGTTTCATTTCTGAAATGATCGGTTGGGGATCTGAGCCGGTCGGTTGACACTCAACCGATCGGTTGGGACCCATGAGCTGGTCGGTTCACTTTCTGAACCGGTCGGTTCGTGGTCCTGACCAGTTCCCGATTGACTTTCCAACTTTTGTTTCTAATTGGTATCGAATACCAATCCTTGTTCCAATCAAATTGGGCAAGTGAAACGCAAGGAAAATTCTCACCAATCCGACTTTCCCAACTTGCCCGGTTGCAACAGTTGAACCGATCGTTTCAACACTTGAAGCAATCGTTCACCCTGTCCTTGAGCCGATTGACTCAACACTTGAGCCGACCGGTTCACCAAGCTCAGCCGATCGGTTCATCACATGAGCCGATCGGTTGGGAGTGCAGATTGTGCAGAATCAGTCAATTGCAATTTCAATCAATCTGATACTCCAATCAACATGTCCAACACCTTGAACAGTATGGTATTGAGCTATCAATCAATTGAGTGTTTAATTGAACTACTAAACTCCTTTAGTAATCAATCTAAACATTGTTTGTGGACAAAAATCCTCTTCCAGGTTAAATCCTATGTGTGTGACCGTGTAGGTCCATTTCACGTTGGCAGTGAAAGTCAATAACACTTATGACTTCACAAGCAAAGAGTGGTGCCTAGTCACACATCAGTGCTACCCAAGTGAAGGTAGAAAGTTGGAGAACAACTTTCAATCCTACAATCCGTGAATGGTGTTACAACGAATGTATAATTCCTTTGTCGCTGATACCCCGAATGAACTCGAGGCATGGAACAGTCATCCTGTCAACGTTCATTCACTTTCTTGATCTCAGAGTAGATTGGAAGAAATATGTATGACATCAATATCACATAATGATTCACACATGTGTGCACATGCCAATTTCAATCCTACTCATCAAGTGGCCTTGGATATCAAACTCCCTCAGGAGGGACAAATCCCATATCTATCACTCACCCCTCAAAAGCCCCATGTGTCAAAGCCACCCAATCATCACCTTTGTAACAACCCATGTTTCAGGACTGTGTTTGATGATGTCAAAGTGTGCCCAATGACATGTGTTGAGTGTAGTGATTTCAGGTCAAAGAATCACACTCACCACCATCACTGTGAGTACTGACTGTGACTACCATGTCATGGTTCCATGTGTCAAACTCACGGTGGGTCTGTCCAGTACCTTGTTCTCTAACAAGTACCTATGTTTTTGGTTTGATATCTCTATATCATGACTAATGAGATTCTGTCATCAACCAACACCACAATCTAGTCTTGTGTGTCATTGCTGTCTATCTACCTTCAACAATGACATCCGACTAGGGACATAATGAGAATGCACAAACTCTTAGCATCTGTATGATCTCATCTTTCAGGTCCTCAACCTGAAGGCATACGTCATTGAGTACTATCATTCTCTAGACATTCAATCTATTCTATCACTATCTCATATGACTGAACCAGAAAGAATTGGAAGCTTGCCTTTGATGTTTATCAAATCAATCTTAATGTATCCCACCAATCATCCCATGATTGGCTCTCAGGGAATACATACCAGCAGTACCATGGTCGTGGCTGTTCAAAATGGCCGTGGCGAAGATTCTGCTTCATGGTTCTAAATTCATGCACCACTCGATCCCTCGCAGCTGGGTTAAGTTGCCAATTGATCTCTGCTGGTCTATCAGTCTTGAGACCATTTAGGCTCATGCGGTCTTGAGACCGAATGGGCTCAAATGGTCTTGAGACCGAATGGGCTCAAACGTTCTTGAGAATGGGCTCAAATGGTCTTGAGACTGAATGGGCTAAGACCAAATGGATGAAATCACTTGGTTAGATCTATTGGTCAGAACCCAGGGTGAGTGAAGGAGGGCCCCGCTGATCATTCAACCTTATCAAGACCTGCATTAAATCATCATAAATTCAGTTAAAACCTTGATAATCGAATCACTTAAGTAATTTTACACATTAATGAGTGAAATCGGTAAAGTTGAGTTGAATTTGTCCAAAAAATGATAATTGAATTCCCTGGTGAACATGCATTCATCAAAACACCCTGAACTTAAATGTTGCTCGTCATTGAGTAACACAAAATCTTAAACGGTCGCCTAATGAATACTTTTGACTCAAGTGATTGCTTCATCTTTACATCATGATTGTTTTCTTTCTACTCAGGATGACTCAACATCTCAACTTCCTAAGATCACTGAACACATCTTACCATATATTCGTTCCTGAGTTTATTTTCCAATATCACTTCCTCCTCACTTTTTCCAACAACGAGCATGTCAAAGTTTTTTGTAGGAGTCTAGAGATACCTGTAGAACAACAAGTGTGCATTTGATCTAACACTGGTGTTTTTCAGGATAGGGTAGGCAATCATTGTGCCATTAGGTAGAAAAGGGAGAGAAAGGTGGTATGAAAGGAAGAAATAAATCTTTCCTCTATTCGACTCGAGATTTTTTTTTATGAAGTGCAATTTCATTTAATGAATTTTTTGTGTGAATCTCTCCTCTATTTGACTCGAGATTGCATTTATTTTTATGTGCGCTTTGGCATCTTTCTGTTTGCAAATCTCTCCTCTATTCGACTCGAGATTGCAATTTTAGTGGTACGCCCATGTTTAGCTGTTAGGGGTATGGAAGAAGCGGATATAGAGGGAAGTGGTGTGCCACCCCGAACTTAGGGTTTGGCACAAATTTGGCTATTTTTGTTTCTTTTTGATGAATGGAGGGATACAAAGATGATAGAAGAGAGTTAAGATTAGAATGCAACTTGATTTACGATTCAGTGCACCGGGTTGGTCTCTTTATCGTACTCTGCTCAAATAATGACTCGATGAGGGTTCGGTAGAGATTCTGTGTTATTGTTCCACTAATCAGTTAGGAAGCACGACATGTTTGATCCCTATCAGTTCGACAGACCCTTGTCATTTTTGCATAAGTATCATGATGTTAGTAATCATAAGCTTCACAAGATGATTTCAATCAAAAGGCTTTGTTTCAAAAAGTGGTCTTTTTGAGGATTTACTTCGAATAAGGAGGATATAATGATTTAAAATGCATAGCATGTTAGAGAGTGAATTTTAATGAAATAGGAAGTGTCTAAAATTCATCAAGTATCGATTCAATTTCTTTGGAAAACTTTAATAAAATTTTGAATTTTTTTATCAAGAATGTGACAGTGAACACTTAAGTATGAAAACGATGGGTGTAGGTGGAAAGTGAAGTACATACCACCCACCCTCCACCCTGAACTTAGAGATTTGCTCATCTCGAGCAAACCCTAAATCCAAGATGGAGGGGAAATTCATCCTAGAATGACTACCAGATGTGGTTGCGTTCCAATCAGCGCACATCCTTTTATCTAAAAATCTCAAAGGTAAAGAGAAATTAGATCTTAAAATAGACTCTTGCGATGCAAATTTTATTTAATGAAAAATTAACTAGAAGGTAAAAAAAATTGAATAAACATTCTAATTTGAAAAGAAAAGTAAAACAAATTTATTGATCGGTTTGCCTCCTGACAAGCGCCTTTGTTTTATGTCGATGGCTCGACTGAATCCTTGAGCTTCACAGTGGATCCTTTGGATCGGTGAGTCCCAACATTGCTTTAGTGCCTATGTCAGTTGAGGTGAAATATCTCTTTAAGAGGTGACCATTTGTTACAAATTCACCTGACTTTTCACTCCATAATGAGAAGGCACCATGTGGGGAGATACTCTTGACGATGTATGCTCTAGACCAACGTGAGCCGAGTTTTCTTGGGAATAACTTCAACCTTGAGTTAAATAGAAAAACTTGGTCTCCCACTTGTATGTCTTTTCTTTTCAGATGTCCATCGTGCCAAAGTTTTGTGCGTTCTTTATAGATGCATGCATTCTCATAAGCTGTCATCCTGAGTTCATCCAATTCTTGGAGTTGCAGAATTCTGGCTTGGCCTGCTTCTTTCATGTCGAAATTCAGTTGCTTAATTGCCCACCATGCTTTGTGTTCCAGTTCTACAGACAGATGGCATGACTTTCCATAGATAAGCCGAAATGGTGTAGTTCTGAGAGGAGTCTTAAAAGCAGTACGGTAGGCCCACAATGCATCATTGATTTTCACTGACCAATCTTTCCGATTGCGACCTACCGTCTTTTCCAATATAGCCTTGAGTTGTCTGTTAGAATCCTCTACCTGTCCACTTGTTTGTGGATGGTAGGGTGAGGCTACCTTGTGAGTAACACCATACATTCTCAGCAGTGCTTCAAAGCTTCTTTCAAGGAAATGAGACCCTCCGTCAGATATCATAGTTCGTGGTACTCCAAAACGGGGGAAAATAATATCTTTGAATAATTTGATGATGGGTTTGGAATCACTAGTGATTGTTGGTTTGGCTTCAACCCATTTTGATATGTAGTCCACCACCACTAGGATGTATTAAAATCCATGAGAAGATGGGAATGGACCCATGTAGTCCACCCCCGAAACATTGAATATCTCTACTTCTTACCATAGATTCAGCGACATCTCATCTCTCTTTGTTATATTGCCTGATCTTTGACATTTGTCACATGATAGGACAAAGTCGTAGGAATCTCTGGATATGGTTGGCCAGAAGAATCCACATTGTAAAACCTTCAAGGCAGTCTTTTTAGAGCTCATATGTCCTCCCACTGGTCCTGAGTGACATTGTTCCAAATTTAGTTGAGCTTCTTTTTCGGCGATACATCGTCTATACAGACCATCAACACATAGTTTGAAAAGGTACGACTCATCCTAGTAGTACTGTTTCACATCATGCATACATTTCTTTAGTGCATTTCTGGTGCATTGAGGGTGAATAACCCCAACAACGAGGTAGTTCACAAAATCCGAGTACCACAGTATAACTTCTGAGACCTTCATTAGTTGATCATCTGGAAGGGAATCATTAATCAAAATCTTCTTGATATCCTGAGTGTGGATGCAACTGAGGTGATCTGCTACAACATTATCTATACCCTTTTTATCTTTGATCTATAGATCAAATTCTTGCAGAAGGAGAATCTATCTTATTAACCTAGGTTTTGCATCTTTCTTTGCTAGAAGGTAATGAATGGCAGCGTGATTTGTGTAGACAATGACCTTTGAACCAATTAGGTAGGATCTCAACTTGTCAAAGGCATACACGACTGCTAGAAGTTCTTTCTTGGTAGTTGCATAATTCCTCTGGGCTTCATCAAGAGTTTTCGATGCATAATAGATCACATAATGTTTCTTCTCTATACATTGTCCTAAAACGGAACCCACAACATAGTCACTAGCATCGCACATAATTTCAAAAGGGTGGTCCTAGGAGGGAGCTCTAATGATGGGGGTGGTTGTAAGGGCTTGCTTTAGAGTGTTGAAGCTTTTGACACATTCTTCGTCAAAATTGAATTCAGCATCTTTTAGTAACAAATTTGTCATTGGCTTGGTTATCTTTGAGAAGTCCTTTATGAATCTTCTGTAAAATTCTGCATGACCTAGGAAAGCACAGACTTCTTTTATGTTTGTTGGAATAGTCATTTTAGAAATCACTTCAATCTTGGCTTTATCTACTTCAATTTCTCTATTGCTGACCCTATGGCCGAGGACAATGCCTTCCTTTACCATAAAATGGCACTTTTCCCAATTCAACACAAGATGTTCTTCTTCACAACATTTGAGGACCAGGGAGAGGTGTTTTAGACATGAATCGAATGAATCTCCGTATATAGAAAAATCATCCATGAAAACCTCCATAATTGTTTCAATAAGACCAATGAATATGGCAGCCATGCAACGTTGGAAAGTTGTGGGTGCATTACAGAGACCAAACGACATTCTTTTAAATGGGTATGTTCCGAATGGGCAGGTAGAAGTTGTTTTCTCTTGGTCATCTAGATGTATGGGTATTTAATAGAATCCAGAGTAACCGTCAAGATAACAGAAATATTCTTGGTGAGCCAACCTTTCTAGGACTTGATCAAGGAAAGGCATTAGAAAATGATCATTTCGAGTTTCCTTGTTTAATTTTCTATAATCTATGCACATCCTCCACCCTGTGACTGTTCAAGTGGAGATGAGTTCATTATTCTAATTCCGTATAACAGTTGTTCCACCTTTCTTTGGGACTACATGCACTGGGCTCACCCATGGCGAATCTGATATTGGATAGATTATTCTAGCTGTGAGCAGTTTAATGACCTCACGACAGACCACTTCCTTCATATTTGGATTAAACTTCCGTTGATGCTCAATAATAGGCTTTTGATCCTCCATAATAGGGAACTCATGCATACATAACACCCCAGTGAGGTCACTCATTTTATAACTGATGGCTTTCTTTCTTTCCCTTAATTCCTTCAGGAGTTTATCTTCTTGTTCAGCTGTTAGATTAGAATTTATAATAACTGGGCAAACTTTGAGATCGTCTAAAAACACATACTTCAGTCCCTTGGGAAGGGGCTTCATTTCGGGAGCCTCTGGTTTTTTGCATATTTCTTCTGTAGTTTCCATAGCTTTGAGTTCTTCACTAGTGGCTTCAATATCCTCTTTAGCAGAGTCGAGGGATTCGATGTAATCCTTTACTTATTCGTCAATTGGTTCATCAACTGATGGGTTCATCAGAGCAACTTCTAAAGGATCGTATGATTCATGATGCTCTTGAGTCAGAAGTGACATTTGCTCAATGCAGTCAATCATATAGACTTCTTCTTGCATACTTGGTCTTCTCATACTTTCAAAAACTTTAAATTTGAGAGTTTCTTTGCCTAATATGAGCAGTAAGGTACCAAGTTCAACATCAATTAGGGCTCTTGCAGTGGTGAGGAATGGATGACCAAAGATGAGAGGATATCTGATATCTTCTTTTATGTCCATAATGACAAAGTCGCATGGAACATATGTGACCTTGTGATGAATGCTTATTCATCTTAGTTTTATCATCTCGTTTAGCCCAGTTTCGGTTGCATTCGTGCATTTATTGGCTTTATCTTCTAATATGTGCATTTATTTGGCTTAATTGCTTTAATGAGCTTTTATTGGTCTTATCTTCTTATATGCAACTTATATTGGCTTAATTGATTTTACTCCTATTTCTATTGATTTTCTGCACCCTTGTACATATAGTTTTGAGCTTTGGGCCTCATCTCCTAGGCCCATATCCATTTCAACCCTTGGATTAGGCTCGGTCAACCTTGGTCAACGGACCCTTGCTCTCTCTACCTTGTGGCTCCGCTCCCTTAACCCTAGTCGCGACCGCAATTACAGGAACCGTGATCGCGTTTCCTCTGCTCTCCTGCCTGCGCTCGAGGCGGTAAAGAATCGCGACCAAGCCAAAAGATCGCGGACACCTGTCCTTCGTAATAACCACGACCTTCACCAACTCTCTACACCTCCCCTGGATAGCCGCGACTGCAGAAACCTTTTCACAGACCCGCGATCGGGTCCTACAACTAACCGTGACACCACCGACACCAGTAGCAAGCCCGCGATCTCCTCCAAGCCACCCCGTGACCGCGACATCATTCAAAAAGCCGCGACTGTGTTCGGATTCAAATAGCCATGACCGCAGAATTCAAAAAGCCGCGACCTGCAGCTAAGGCATGACTGAGCCAAGAAGCCACGATCGCGGTGTCCAAAAGTCGCGACCGTGCAAAAATCTGCGACCACGACATCATTCAAAAAGCCACGACCGCGGCAGCATTCAAACAGCTGCGACCGCGACATTCAAAAAGCCGTGACCTGCAACTAAGGCACGACCGAGCCAAGAAGTCGCGACCGCAGTGTCCAAAAGCCACGACCGTGCAAAAAAGCCACGAAATCATTCAAAAAGCCACGACCTGCTGCAAAATTATAGAGGTCGTGAATCTAAGTCGATGCTCGACCTCCCTATAAATAGAACGCGACTCCAGCCCATCAAATTATCATCTCCAGACACCGTTAGGATGCAGGTCTGTCCTGTTCCTAAGGAGATGATCTCCATAGCCAAGAACCTACCCCCGTGGTGGTTTTGCGGCCTGTTCACCCAGATCTGGAGTGAAGACTCAGATCTGCAAGCCACCTCACTTAGATCTGGATCTAGATCTAGATCTGGGTCTGGACCTGCTGCGTCTACGCCATTTCTACGCCACCATCTCATCCACGAGCAGCTCCTCCTGATGTGAGCAAGGACTATGAGAAGAAGAAGAAGGTGGAGAGAGGAGATCTGCCCCGTCTGTCGTGGTGTTATTCTCTCTTCTTCCAGATCTGCTCCGACGTTGTGTAGAAGACCGTTCCTCGACAGAGCTGCGATCATCTTGTTCACCATGCTCATGGCAGAATCCTCTCTTTCTCTTGTTTTTCTTGTTTCTCTCATCATGAGTGAGTAGTTTACTTCCACTGGGGTGCAGGGACTAGCCCCGCTACCCATGCTTACATATCTTTTTGTTAAACATTCCATGGCATGTATATAATCTTTCATTTCGTTGTTAATCGTCGATGTGTGCTTGTGGATTGATCACCTGCTTGCATTTATCTTGTTCATTTCCTATGTTGCGAGAACTTCAATGCGTAGGTTTTGAATGTCGATTAATGCAGTTGACTCCCAAACTATAAATAGAATGGGATTCCTTGAGGTCGTAAGTGTATGATCCGTGTGGTGACGAGCCATCTAGCCCACGGTGATGCTTCTGTGTGCCTGACGCCTGTATAGGGGGCCCACAACTTCATTTGGATTTATGTATCTTCGGAGCCGTAAGTATGTGATTTGGATGGTGACGAGACGTCTGATACCTAAGGTGATGCTTACGCAAACCTGACGCCCGTATGGTGGGTTCTGCATCAGCTCTTTTTGAATGGTTATATCTTGCATGGATGTTTGATGTTTGGATGTGATTGCATGTGTAGTGGTGGTGAAACCCGGGACCATCCCAGTGATTTCCATCATTAATCTTTAATCAACTTTTAATCCTGCTCTTTTACTTTCCTTGCATTTAGTTTAATTAAACTCAATTCAACCAACCTTGTTCTAAATATTAGTCTTGATTCAACTAGATTCAACTAGAGAAAGATTCTTAAAAATGTTATCCCTTGGGATTCGATCCTCAACTATACTACGATAAGACCCGTCTGCTTGCGGGTGGTATTATTGCACATTGTTTTGGTTAAAAACTTAGGGATTTCAACCCTAAGTGAGTTTGTTAGTGCGATAATATAAGCCACGTCAAATTCTGGCACCGTTGCCGGGGACAACAGAATCATCTAGTTAAATCTAGCTCTCTTGAGACAAATTTAAGTTTTTCTCTTACTTTTGATACTATCGATCATATAAACTCAAATTCGGTTCTACTCCATCCATCTCACCAGTAAAAGATCTTTTCATCCTAGGTACCCACAAAGTCTAGTGTATGCGCCGCTCGGATAGTCCCAGACTCTCTGCTAGCTTGGACCTTGAGATAGACAGAACCTTTCACCGTCAGTACAGAGAGAACCAAGCAAGAATGGCTCAAGAGGAGGAAATCTCTCGAAGGGTAGCTCAAACCCTTAATGCATAAAGAGATAGGCTTATGCAAGAAGCCCGAGCCACAGTTCAAGAAGAAATCCAAGTAGCTTAAGCAGCAGCTCAACAATTTGAGCTACAAAAAGACCTTAGAGAATTCTCGATCCCTAAAGCTGCAGATGTTCATCACCCAGTGCAACCTCCTCCCATCAACGCTCTGAATTTTGAGATAAGGGCACATTGGGTTATGTTGCTTCAAAATAGCCCTTTCTATGGTAAGCAAGGAGAAGATAGTCAAAAACATCTTCTGAGGTTTATAGACCTATGTGCCATGACAAAGAAAAATGGAGTCACAGATGATGCCATCAAACTCCATCTCTTCAAATACTCTCTTGCCGATAGAGCCATGAGTTGGTATAACTCTTTGCAATGCGAACCCATCACCACTTGGGAACAACTTCAAAATGTTTTTCTGGAAAATTTTATTCACCTTCTCTCAGCTATGAAATCAGGGGCCGAATAACGCAATTCACCCAGGTCCCTGGAGAATCCTTAGCTGAAGCATGGGAAAGATACAAAGAGATTCTACGCAAGTGTCCACATCATGGCATTCCAAAAATCAACTCATTGAAATCTTTTATAGAGGTGTAGACGATGATATCAAGAGGTTTTTGGATTCCTCGTCTGGAGGAAACTTTATGCGTCAGAGTTATGATAGCGCATGGAAGGTTGTCGCCCTTGGAGCTGAAAACCAAGGCAACTGGGGTAGACCTGTTGGCAAAGGAGTGATGAAGGTAGCTATGGCCGAAGCAACACCCGAGTACAAGTCTATCACTGAATCTCTCAAACTCCTAGTTGCAAAGCAAGACCATCTAGAATCGTCTCTCACAACTTATGAAAGAAGACGTTCTCCCCCTCGACAACAAGAGCAAATTAAGTCAACTTCACTCTTCCGTGAAGCATGCAAAGGAACTGATCATTCTACTCTAGCCTGTAACATTCTCTACGATGTTGTTTTGAGCAATACCTGTGCCCAAGGAGATAATGGTCAAATGGAAAATCTGAATGCTGTCAACACCATCCCTGGCCAAGGGTACTATAATCCGAATCAGAATAGGAACCATCCAGGTTTTCAATATGGAAACCCTTATGGAGTGGAAAACTCACGACAACTTGGTTCAAATACTCAACAACGAGGCCCGCCAGGATTCCAGTATAACCAACAACCAAATTTTGGGAATCAAGGAAACTTTAGAGGTAACTACCAGAATAGAAACTATAACAATTATCAGAACAATTCTCAGTTTCAGAATCCCAACCAAGTCCCCTATCAACAACAACAACAAGGGCAACAAGCCAGTTCCATCCCTCCTGATGACAAATTGTCAGCTATTGAGAAGATGCTGCAGTCACAACAGACTATGATAGCTAACCAGCAAGCCCATCAGAAGGCTATTGAATCTCAACTAGCTCAACTTGCAGCTAGCATGAAGCCACCTACTGGAGTCTTTGCTGGACAACCTGAAAACAATCCTAAACATCTTGAGCAATTGAAGGCTATCACCACCAGGTCAGGAAAAGACTATTTTGACCCCCTTCTAAGATACCAATAGTGGCAACAAATGATGATGACTTTGTGAATATCCAAGACTCTACAATACCTGAGTCTCAACCGAAAGAACAACCAACCGTTGATAATACAGACAAAGCAAGATTGGAGGAACCATTGGCTACGGAGGCAGAAGACACACCTGAGCCGGATGTGCCAGTATACAAGCCCTGTCCTCCCTTCCTAGCTCGTTTGAAGCAGACAAAGCTCGATACTCGATTCAACAAGTTTAAAGAAGATATGAAGAAGCTTCATGTAGATATACCCTTTCTAGATGCGCTGGCTGAGATACCGGCCTGGACTAAGTACTTAAAGTCTCTCCTCACAAGGAAGTACATAACTGAAGAATATGAGATAGTTAAGCTAGCATCAACCACTTCCGATATCATCCAGAACAAGATGCCCAAGAAACAGAAAGATCTGTGATCCTTTGGGATTTCATGCCATATCAGTAACTCCTCATGTAAGAAGGGATTAGCCGATCTCGGTGATATCATCTCTATCATGCCACTTAGCCTTTGTAAGAGGTTAGGGTTTGCAGAACTTCTCTCAAATGGAATGACCATTCAACTTGCAGATAACTCTATGACTCTTCCTTTGGAAATCATTGAAGATGTCCCTATCAAGGTTGGAAAAGACTCTTATGTCCCATGTGACTTTGTCATTATGGACATAAAGGAAGATGCCAGATACCCCCTCATCTTTGGACATCCGTTCCTCGCCACTGTAAGAGCTTTGATCGACGTTGAAGTAGGGACCTTGTTGCTCAGACTAGGGAAAGAAACCCTCGAGTTCAAAGTTTTTGAAAGCATGCGAATACCGAGCATGCAGGAAGAAGTCTATTTGATTGATTGCATTGAGCAAATGTCTCTCCTCACACAAGAGGAATATGAACAAGACGATCCCTTAGAAATGGCACTAACAAACCCATCTGCTGAGATTTTCATCAACAAACAACTTAAGGATTGTATCCTTCACCTCGACTCTGTAGAAGAAGATCCTGAAGCTAAGTTCGAGGAACTCAAAGATGTGAATGTATCTGAAGAGCCATGTGAGAAGCCAGAAGCCGCTGAAATGAATCCCCTTCCCGAGGGACTTAAGTACATGTTTTTGGATGATCTCAAGGTTTGTCCAGTTATTATAAATTCTAATCTAACGACCGAACAAGAAGATAAACTCCTGAAAGAATTAAAGGAAAGAAAGAAAGCTATCGGCTACAAGATGAGCAATCTCACTGGGGTCAATCAAGCGCTTTTCATGCACAAAATCCCTATGGTGGAAGACCATAGGATGATTGTTGAGCATCAACATAAGTTGAATCCTAATATGAAGGAAGTAGTCCGCTGTGAAGTCATCAAGTTGCTCACTACCAGAATCATCAATCCGATATCTGACTCACCGTGGGTGAGTCCTGTGCATGTCGTTCCAAAGAAAGGTGGCACTACTGTGATATCGAATGAAAATAATGAACTCATCCCCACTCGAACAGTCACTGGGTGGAGGATGTGCATCGATTACAGAAAGTTAAACAAGGCAACCCATAAAGATCATTTCCCGATGCCTTTTCTAGATCAAGTCTTAGAGCGATTGGCTCACCAGGAATATTTTTTCTATCTCGATGGTTACTATGGATTCTACCAAATTCCTATACATCCAGATGACCAAGAGAAAACTACTTTTACTTGCCCCTTCGGAACCTATGCCTTCAGAAGGATGCCATTCGGACTCTGTAATGCGCCTTCAACCTTCCAACGTTGCATGGCATCCATATTTGTTGGGCTAACCGAAACTATTATGGAAGATTTTATGGATGATTTCTCCATACATTGAGATTCATATGATTCATGCCTAAGTCACCTCTCCCTTGTCTTCAAACAATGTGAAGAAGAACATCTTGTGCTGAATTGGGAAAAGTGTCACTTTATGGTAAAAGAAGGTGTTGTCCTTGGTCATAAGGTCAGTAACCGAGGAATTGAAGTGGACAAGGCCAAGATCGAAGTGATCTCCAAACTATCTATCCCTCCCAATGTAAGAGAATTCCGCACATTCCTTGGTCATGCGGGCTTCTACAGAAGGTTTATCAAGGATTTCTCTAAGAGAACGAAGCCCATGACAAACTTGTTGCTGAAGGACGCTGATTTCTATTTTGATGAAGAATGTATCAAGAGTTTCAACAATCTAAAGCATGCCCTTACAACAACACCCATCATTCGAGCCCCAGATTGGGATCGCCCATTCAAAATTATGTGTGATGCCAGTGATTACGCTGTGGGTGCTGTTCTGGGCCTATGTATGGAGAAGAAACATCATGTCATCTATTATGCATCGAAGACCCTTGACGAATCTCAGAGGAACTATGCAACTACTGAGAAGGAACTCCTAGCAGTCATATATGTCTTTGATAAGTTTAGATCCTACCTCATTGGTTCAAAGGTGATTGTCTACACCGATCACACTACTATTCGTTATCTTCTAAAAAGAAAGATGCAAAACCAAAGCTAATAAGATGGATTCTCCTATTATAAGAATTTGATCTTGAGATTAGAGATAAAAGAGGCACAGAAAATGTTGTAGCAGACCACTTAAGTCGTATCCACACTCTAGAAACTGAGAAGATACCAATTAACGACTCTCTTCCAGATGACCAGCTTATGGAAGTCTCAGAAGCTACTCCTTGGTACTCAGATTATGTGAACTACCTTGCCGCTGGTGTCATCCACCCTGAGTGTACTGGCAATTCTCTAAAGAAATTCGTGCTTGATGTGAGGCAATATCACTGGGATGAACCGTACCTCTTCAAGCTCTGTGCTAATGGTCTCTACAGACGTTGTATTGCTGAGGAAGAAGCCCAACTTATTTTAGAACAATGCCATGCTAGCCCAGTCGGAGGCCATATGAATTCTAAGAAACTTCTTTGAAGGTTTTGCAATGTGGTTTCTTTTGGCCAACCATATCCAGAGATGCTTACAATTTTGTTCTGTCATGTGACAAGTGTCAGAGAACGAGAAACATTATGAAAACAGATGAGACGCCACTTAAGCTATGGCAAGAAGTCGAGATTTTTGATGTTTGGGGAGTGGACTACATGGGTCCATTCCCATCCTCACATGGATTTTCCTACATCCTAGTTGCATTGGATTATGTCTCTAAATGGGTAGAGGCCATACCAAACATCACTAGCAATTCAAAACCCGTCATTAAAATGTTCAAAGATATCATTTTTCCCCGTTTTGGAGTTCCACACACTTTGATCTCCGATGGAGGTTCTCATTTTCTGGAAAGAAGTTTTGAAGCATTGTTGAGAAGATATGGTATAACGTACAAGGTAGCTTCCCCCTACTACCCACAAACAAGTGGGCAGGTAGAGGTTTCAAACCGTCAACTCAAAGCTATCCTGGAAACGACAGTAGGACGCAACCGAAAGGATTGGTCAGTGAAAATTAATGACGCTTTATGGGCCTACCGAACCGTGTTCAAAACACCTCTTGGAACAACACCCTTCAGACTTATCTATGGAAAATCATGTCACCTACCTGTGGAACTAGAACATAAAGCATGGTGGACAATCAAACAGCTGAATTTTGACATTAAGAAAGCAGGCGAAGCCAGGATTCTACAACTTCAAGAGCTAGAACTCCGGATGACAGCTTATGAGAATGCACGAATCTACAAGGAACGCACGAAACTTTGGCATGATGGTCATCTGAAGAGGGAGGAAATTCAAGTGGGAGACCAAGTTCTGCTGGTCAACTCAAGACTGAAGTTATTCCCAGGAAAACTCCATTCTCGATGGTCTGGGCCATACTTTGTCAAGAGCATCTACCCACATGGTGCATTTACTTTATGGAGGGAGAAGTCATGTGATTTTGTGGCAAACGGCAAACGCTTGAAGAGATATTTCACCACACCTGATACTAGCACTGATGAATTAATGAATCTATCCAAACCGACATATCTACCAAAAAACTGAAGAAATCACGTTGAGCCATCGACGTAAAAGAAAGGCGCTTGTTGGGAGGCAACCCGATCTTTAACTTAGCTTTTGCTTTTAGTTTTATTTTTAGAAAATTTTGCACCTGGTAGACAATGCATCACAAGATGCAGTATTAAGTTCTGATAGTTTCCATTTTTGAGATTTCAGATGGAGGGTGTGTCGCTGAAAGGAGTGCAACCACATCTGGTGGACCAACCGGCATGAGTGTTCCCCTCCATCTCGGATTTAGAGTTTTCTCGGGACGAGAAAATTTCTAAGTTTGAGGTGGAGGGTGGGTGGTATGTACTCTACTTTCCACCCTCTCCTATGCATTTCAGACTTAAGATTTCATTGTTGAAATTTTGAGCAAATTTTTTCAAAAATTTCAAAAGTTTTTATAGCAGTTTGTATAGAAACTTGATGAAGTTTTGACGCTTTTGTTTCAATCAAAGCCTTTACCTAGCCGGCAATCCTATTTGTCCATGCAGTTTTGAATCATTATACCCTCCTTATTCAAAGCGAAGCCTCAAGGAGGACAATTTCTAAAACTAGCCAATGATTAAAATCACCGTGTGAAGCTTATGAATCCTAACATCATGATCAGTAGATATGGAATGTATCTGTCGAACTGAGAGGGATCAAACACGTTGTGTTTCCTATCTGACTAATGGAACAATACCATGGAATCTCCACCGGATCCTCATCAAGTCATTATTTGAGAAGAGTATGATAAGGAGAACGACCCGGTGCACTGAATTGTAAATCAAGTTGTATTCTGATCTGAACTCTCTTCTACACTTCTTCTATCATCTTCTTACCCCTCCGTTCATAAAAAACAAACTAAAATAGCCAATATAGTGACAAACCCTAAGTTCGGGGTGGCACACTCTCTCTCTCTCTCTTTACGCCTCTTCCATACCCCTCGCTACAAAATAGGGGTGTATCGCCAAGAAAAGATGCCTAAGAACACAAAAAAATGCAATCAATGAAATTGCAAATCATATAATAAAAATCTTGAGTCGAATAAAGGAGAGATTGATTTCTTCCTTCCATACCACCTTTCACTCTCTTTTCCACCTAAAGGCATAATGAATGCCTCCCCTGTACTAATAACACCAGTGTCAGATCAGGTGCACAGTTGTTGTTCTGTGGGTATCTCTGGAATCTTACGAAACTCTCTGACATGCTTGATCTTGGAAAAAGTAGAGAAGAAGTGATATTGGGAAGCGAACTCGGGAACGAAGATATGGTAAAATGTGTTCTGTGATCTCAGGATGTTGAGACACTTAGTCATACCGAGCAGAAAAGAAACAATCGTGATGTGAAGATGAAGCAATCGTACGAGTTGAAAGTATTCATCCGGCGGGTGTTTTAGATTTTGTGTTACTCGAGGACGAGCAATGTTTATGTTTGGGGTATTTTGATGAATGCTTATTCATCTTAGTTCTATCATCTCGTTTAGCCCAGTTTCAGTTGCATTCGTGCATTTATTGGCTTTATCTTCTAATATGTGCATTTATTTGGCTTAATTGCTTTAATGAGCTTTTATTGGCCTTATCTTCTTATATGCAACTTATATTGGCTTAATTGATTTTACTCCTATTTCTATTGATTTTCTGCACCCTTATACAGGTCGTTTTGTGCTTTGGGCCTCATCACCTAGGCCCATATCCATTTCAACCCTTGGATTAGGCTCGGTCAACCTTGGTCAACAGACCCTTGCTCTCTCTACCTTGTGGCTCCGCTCCCTTAACCCTAGTCATGACCACGATTACAGGAACCGCGATCGCGTTTCCTCTGCTCTCCTGCCAGTGGTCGAGGCAGTAAAGAATCGCAACCAAGCCAAAAGATCGCGGAAACCTGTCCATGGTAATAACCGCGACCTTCACCAACTCTCTGCAGCTCCCCTGCATAGCCGCGACCACGACAACCTATTCACAGACCTGCGATCGGGTCCTACAACTAACCGCGACACCACCGACACCAGCAGCAGGCCCGCGATCTCCTCCAAGCCACCCCGCGACTGCGACATCATTCAAAAAGTCATGACCATGACAACATTCAAACAGCTGTGACCGCGGCATTCAAAAAGCCGCGACCTGCAGCTAAGGCACGACCGAGCCAAGAAGCCACGACCGCTGTGTCCAAAAGCCGCGACCGTGTAAAAAAACCACGACTGCGACATCATTCAAAAAGCCACGACCATGCCAGCATTCAAACAGCCGCGACTTGCAGCTAAGGCAAAACCGAGCCAAGAAGCCGTGACTGCGATGTCCAAAAGCCGCGACCGTGCAAAAAAGCCAAGACCGCGGCATCATTCGAAAAGTCACGACCTACTGCAAAATTATAGAGGTCACAAATCTAAGTCGGTTCCTGGCCTGCCTATAAATAGAACGTGACTCCTTCCCGTCAAATCATCATCTCCAGACGTCGTTAGGCTATAGGTCTGTCCAGTGCCTAAGGAGACAATCTCCATAGCCAAGAACCTGCCCCCGTGGTGGTTTTGCGGCATGTTCACCCAGATCTAGAGTGAAGACTCAGATCTGCAAGCCACCTCGTTCAGATCTGGATCTAGATCTAGATCTAGGTCTAGACCTGCAACGTGTACGCCATTTCTACACTGCCATCTCATCCACGAGCAACTCCTCCTGATGTGAGCAAGGACTACGAGAAGAAGAAGGTGGAGAGAGGAGATCTACCCCGTCTGTCGTGGTGTTCTTCTCTCTTCTTCCAGATCTGCTCTGACATTGTGTAGAAGACTGTTCCTCGACAGAGCTGCGATCAACTTCTTCACCATGCTCATGGAGGAATCCTCTCTTTCTCTTATTTTTCTTATTTCTCTCATCATGAGAGAGTAGTTTACTTCTGCTGGGGAGCGGGGACTAGCCCCTCTACCCATGATTTCATATCTTTTTGTTAAACATTCCATGGCATGTATATAATCTTTCATTTCGTTGTTAATCGTCGATGTGTGCTTGTGGATTGATCACCTGCTTGCATTTATCTTGTTCGTTTCCTATGTTGTGCGAACTTCAATGCATAGGTTTTGAATGTCGATTAATGCGACTGACTCCCAAACTAGAAATAGAATGGGATTCCTTGAGGTCGTAAGTGTATGATCCATGTGGTGACGAGCCATCTAGCCCACAGTGACGCTTCTGTGTGCCTGATGCCTGTATAGGGGGCCCACAACTTCATTTGTATTTCTGTATCTTTGGAGCCATAAGTATGTGATCTGGATGGTGACGAGACGTTTGATACCTAAGGTGATGCTTACGCAAACCTGACGCCCGTATGGGGGGTTCTGCAGCAGCTATTTTTGAATGGTTATATCTTTCTTGGATGTTTGATGTTTGGATGTGATTGCATGTGTAGTGGTTGTGAAACCCGGGACCATCCCAATGATTTCCATCATTAATCTTCAATCAACTTTTAATGCTACTCTTTTACTTTCCTTGCATTTAGTTTAATTAAACTCAATTCAACCAACCTTGTTCTAAATATTAGTCTTGATTCAACTAGATTCGACTAGAGAAAGATTCTTAAAAACGTTGTCCCTTGGGATTCGATCCTCAACTATACTGCAATAATACCCATCCGCTTGCGGGTGGTATTATTGCACGTTGTTTTGGTTAAAAACTTAGGGATTTCAATCCTAAGTGAGTTTGTTAGTGCGATAATATAAGACACGCCACCTTGCCTACCTTGACCAGGACATCTTCAAGGATTCCTAATGGATGTTTTATTGAATTGTCGGCAAGCTGTATAGTCATGCCAGTAGGAAGTAATTCTACAAACCCTAGTCTTTTGCACAGGCTAAGTGGCATAATAGAGATGCTTGCGCCGAGATCGGCCAATCCTTTCTTGCATGATGAGTCGCCAATGTGACATGAAATTCCAAAGGATCCCGGGTCTTTTTGTTTGTTGGGCATCTTGCTCAATATGATATCAGATGTAGTTGTCGCCAGTTTTACAGTCTCATACTCTTCAGTTATATACTTCCTGGTGAGGAGTGACTTTAAGTACTTTGTCCATGCTGGTATCTCAGCCAGAGCATCCAAAAAGGGTATATCAACATGAAGTTTCTTCATAGCTTCTTTAAACTTACTGAATCTGGTATCAAGCTTTGTTTGCCTTAGACGAGCTGGAAAAGGTATATGAGGTTTGTACACAGGGATATCAGGTTCTGGAGTCTCAATTTCTTTGTCTTCTTGAGCAGGCTTCTCAAATTTTCCTTTCTCTGACTTATCATCTTTTGATTGAGTCTCTGGTGTTGTTGAGTCTTGGGCAATCACAGGTTCATCCTCGTCTGTAATAACCACATGTGTCTTTTCAGGGGGATCTGAATAGTCTTTCCTTGACCTAGTGGTGACTGCCTTCAACTGTTCAGGATGCTTAGGATTGTTCTCGGGTTGGCCAGTGAAGACTCCAGTAGATGGTTTTATGCAAGCTGGGAGTTGAGATAATTGAGATTCAATAGCCTTCTGCTGAGCTTGTTGGTTAGCTATCCTGGTTTGCTGAGTTTGCAACATCTTTTCAATGGCTGATAGCTTGTCATCAGGAGAAATTGGACCTGCTTGCTGTCCTTGCTGTTGATTAAGATTTTGGTACTAAGAGTTATTTTGGTAATTGTTGTAGTTCCTATTCTGAAAGTTCCCCTTGAAATTTCCTTAATTCCCAAAATTCTATTGTTGATTATACTGGAATCCTGCTGGGCCTCTTGGTTGATTGTTTGAACCAAATTGATGCGAGTTTACTGCTCCAGAGGGGTTTCCATATTGAAAATCGGGATGATTCCTATTTTGATTCAGATTGTAATAAGTTTGACCAGGAATGGTGTCGATAGCATTAAGATTTTCCATCTGACCATTATCTCCTTGGCCACATACATTGCTCAGAACAACATCATAGAGAACATTGCATGATAAAGTGGAATGATCGGTGCTCTTACATGCTTCACAGAATAGGAAAGCAGACTTGACCTGTTCCGATTGTCGAGTGGGTGAATGTCCTCTCCCAATGGCAGCAAGAGATGATTCAATATGGTCTTGCTTGGCAACTAAGAGTTTTAAGGTTTCAGCGATAGATTTGTTCTCAGGAGTAGCTTCGGCCATAGCCACTTTCAAAACTCCTTTACCTACAGATCTACCCCAATTGGCTTGATTTTCTACTCCTAGGGTGACGACTCTCCATGCACTGTCATAACTTTGACGCATGAAGTTTCCTCCAGACGAGGAATCTAGGAATCTCTTAATATCATCATCCACACCCCTATAGAAAATCTCAATGAGTTGGTTCTTGGGACCCCTGTGGTGTGGACACTTGTATAGAAGCTCTTTGTATCTATCCCAGGCTTCAGTAAGGGTTTCTCCTGGAACTTGAGTGAAATTTGTTATCCGCCCTCAAATTTCATAGGTAAGAGATGGAAAGTAGAACTTTTCTAGAAACATGTTTTGGAGTTATTCCCAGGTGGTGATGGGTATTTCACTTTGCATCGAATTGTACCAACTTATAACTCTATCAGCGAGGGAATACTTGAAGAGACGAAGTCTAATGGCATCATCTGTGACTCCATTTTGTTTTGTCATGGCACATAGATCAATAAATCTCAGAAGATGTTCTTGGATATCTTCTCCTTGCTTGCCATAGAAAGGGTTATTCTGAAGGAGGATGATCTAATGAGCTCTTATCTTGAAATTTGGAGCATTGATGGGAGGAGGTTGCGCTGGATGATGAACATTTGCAACTTTCGGGATTGAGAACTCTCTAAGATCCTTTTGTAGTTCAGCTGCTTGCACTGCTGCTTGTGCTGCTAGGATTTCCTGTTGAACTACAACTCTGGCTTCTTACATGAGCCTCTCTCTCTACGCATTGATGGCTTGAGCCACCCTTCCGGCTAATTCTTCTACTTGAGCCATCCTTACTTGATTTTCTCTGATCTGACGATGGAAGGTTCTGTCTATCTCGAGATCAAAGCTCGCTGTTAGTCTGGGGCTGTCCGAACGGTGCATGCACTACACCTTGGATTGTACCTGAAAATACAAATATTTCGAAAGTGAGAACCACAGAGTAGAGTTAAATTCAAGAAGATGATCGATTGTTTCAAAAGAAAAAGCAAAATCCTATATTAGTCTTAAAAGAACTAGATTTGACTAACTGATTCCGTTGTCCCTGACAACGGTGCCAGAATTTGACGTGGGATTTTATCGCACTAACAAACTCACTCAGGGTTGAAATCCCTGAGCTTTTACCAAAACCAAAGTGCAATATTACCACCCGCAAGAGGACGAATCTTATCACAGTATAGTTCACGATCAAACCCAAAGGACAATGTTTTTAAGAATCTTTGTCTGTCTAGTCTAGTTTGAGTTAAGGCTAATATTTAAAATGATAGGTTGATTTGAGGTTAATTAAACTAATTGCAAGAAAGTAAAAGCTAAATTAAAGTTGGATTTAGATCAATGATATGGAATCGTTGGGATGGTATCAGGTTTCACCACCACTACGCTCGCAAACACATTCCAATGAAAACCATCTAGGCAAGATATAACTATCCAAATACAAGTGTTGCAGATCCCCCCATAAGGGCGTTAGGTTCGCGTAAGCATCACCTTAGGCATCAGATGTCTCATCACCAACCAGATCACTTACTTACAGCTCTGAAGATATAGAAATCCAACGAAGGTTGTGAGCCCCCTATACAGGCGTTAGGCACACAGAAGCGTCACTGAAGGCTAGATGGCTTGTCCCCTCACGGATCATACACTTACGACCTCGAAGAAATCCCATTCTATTTCTAGTTTGGGATTCAACCGCATTAATTGATAAGCAAGTAGGTGATAGATCTACAAACTAACATCGACGATAAACAAAGACGATACAAAATCCAACTAAGGTTGTGGTCCTACCTGAGGGATGTTTAGACCATAGAAGCATCACCGTAGGCTAGATGTCTCGTCCCCTCACAGATCATACACTTACAACCTCAAGGAATCTTATCACAAGTTCTCGTCAAAGAGTCAAACTTTGTAAACCGCCATTCTATCCCACATATATAAGATTTCACAATATAGGAGAGAATAAGATGAAAGAAAGTACATAATCAACTACAAACATACCAATTAACAATGAAATGGAAAGTTATATACATTTCCATGGAGAGTTTAACAAAAGAACATGATGGCATGGGCTACGGGGCTAGTCCCCGCACCCCAGCAAAAAGATACTACTCGCTCATGATGAGAGAAACAAGAAGAATGGGAAAGAGAGAGAAATCCGCCATGAAATTGGTGCAGAAGGTAGTCGTAGTTCAGTGAAGAAGATATGACCTTGTACGTCGTGTCGGAGTAGATCTGGACGTGAATGGGAAATGCCAAGACAGACCGGATAGTCTCTCTTGCTCCGTCTTTTTTCTCTCCTCAGCCTCCTTGGTTGCAACACAGGTAGTAGGTGGAATGAAATTCGCGTGGATGACACTGGATTTGGATCAGACATGTGTACAAGCAGCTTGTCGGTGTCCCGGACCCGATGCCTCAAAAGGGGACCCTACTGGTCCTATTTATAGGCACGGGGTTGGTCTTCACATTTTTGGTGTGTTTCTAGTCCAAATGATTTGGCTGATATTTTTGCTCGAACGGTCTTACGAAATTTGACCAAACGGTCTTGAGTAGCAAATTGTTTGGAAACCATTTAATATCAGACGGTGTTCATCAACGTTCGGTCTTGGAGACAGAGGAAATGATTTGTACACCGTTTGATATCAAACGGTCTTTGAGCAAAAGGCAGACGGTCTGTAAACCGTTTGATATCAAACGGTTTGGACAAGTTATGTTCGGTCTTCACTGGCTGGCTGGCAAATGGTCTGTAAACTGTTTAAAGGTCAAATGATCTTCAGCATATCCAAACTCAATCGGTCGATGATATCTTCCTTAAAAGGTCTCGAGGTGCCAGCCATTCGATCTTGTGCTCCATTAGATCTTCACGCAGCTAGCAAGAGGCCAAACAGTCTTGGCTGCTTGTTTGATTTGCAGCTGAGATCTCCATTCAGGTTGTGGCTGTGCTTCCATGCAATCAGTTTTGTAGCTGAGTGCCATGATAGGGGCTGCTGCTGGGTGGAGGCAGAGATGCCATGGAGCAGGTTGTTGGTGATTGTAATGGGAAGAAGAAGAAGGGAGGGTGGATTTGTAGGTTTTTGAAGGTAGAAGACGACGCACCACAACTGTGTTGCGGCACCACGGTCGTGCTGATGTTGCTACCCCACGGTCGTGCTGCCTTGCACGGGCGTGGCGGGTGACAAAATTGGCTCTGATAGCGTGGTGCAACAGCCGTGGCGTGACACCACGGTTGTTGTGAGGCTATTGCTCCACGGCCGTGCTACCTAGCACGGGCATGGCAGGTGAGATAGGGTAGATGCCAGCGATGCTTTACCACGTCCGTGGTATCACCACACGGTCGTGGTGGGGACAGTGTACCACGATCGTGGCTGTTCAAAACGGCCGTGGTGAAGATTCTGCTTCATGGTTCTAAATTCATGCACCGCTCGATCCCTCGCAGCTGGGTTAAGCTGCCAATCGATCTCTACTGGTCTATCGGTCTTGAGACCGTTTGGGCTCATGCGGTCTTGAGACCGAATGGGGACAACTGGTCTTGAGACCGAATGGGCTCAAATGGTCTTGAGACAGAATGGGCTCAAACGGTCTTGAAACCGAATGGATGAAATCACTTGGTTAGATCTATTAGTCAGAACCCAGGGTGAGAGAAGGAGGGCCCCACTGATTGTTCAACCTTATCAAGACCTGCATTAAAGCATCATAAATTTAGTTAAAACCTTGATAATCGAATCGATTAAGTAATTTTGCACATTATGAAGCATTTTGATAATTAATGAGTGAAATTGGTGAAGTTGAGTTGAATTTGTCCAAAAAATGATAATTGAATTCCTTGGTGAATATGCATTCATCACGAAAACGTGTGGAACCTCTATAAATGTTATGACCCGTTTCAAAGTTTATTGGTAAGCATTATGATTTGAGCCTAATTAAAGTTATTTGAGTTAACATATGTGTTTATGATGTGGTTAGTGAATCATTAACTAGATTTAGTTGAATTAAGCACATAAGATCAATTAGTGCATAATTAAGATGAGTAATTTGAGTAAGTAATAATTGGATGCATTTGGAATGTTGAACTAGTAAAACAGTATAATTAGCATGTTTTATCGCTTCAAGATTGTAGTGGTTTTCGTGCTTGAAAGTTTGCAATTAAAATCACCTGAATTGAACTTTCGAGTCAAAAGTTATGAACTTTTTCGATTTCAGGGTTGAAATTGCAAAATTTCCAAATATTTTCTTTATAACCTTCGGTTATTTGTCCCTGTTAATTATCCGTTTACATTTCTTTTGGTTGGAGGCGGCGCACAGGAGTGCAGCCCGCAGGGACAATCGCAGAAGGCGATCTTTGTTTTCCAGAATTGTTCCAGGTTCCTTCTTCTCATCTTCTTTCCACCTTTCTTCTTCTCCCACCACCTACTCTTCCTACTCTTCCTACCTTCTTAGCAAGCTGCCGCACAACATCTTGGCTACGGCAAGCTGTAGTTGAGGCCAGCGGCCGTGCGTGGCTGGGAGGAGGTAGATTTAGGGAGGCCAAAGCTCCAGATCTAGGTTTGACCTCGGCTAGGAGGTCTAATCCACAACCCGCAGTCAATTCAGCCTAAACCAGCGCCTAGTAGCGGATCCTGTTGGAGCGTGAAGCTCCTGTTCCGTGAATAGGAATAGTAAAGAGCCAATTCCAAGGAAGAAGATGATCTAAAATTGCACAGAATTTGGCCTTGGATGCAATTCCAGACAAATCCGGACAGTCCAAATCACTGTGAGTAGGGTTTCATTTATTTATCATTAATAAACTCAGGCGTCTGAATATTATCTGTTTTGTGCACAAATTACGCTGATAACAGACGTTATCAGGCGTCGGGCAGCGTTTGGCGTCACCCGACTTTTTATTTCATAAAATGCTTCTAGACGCTGTTATATGATTTAGTTTAGCATCTGATCAGTGTGGATTGAATTAATGAATTTATATGGTTCATTGGAACTTGAAATACGTAATATGATTGATGAATATGATGGAATTTTCTGTATTACAGTTGCAATGTATATGCTGATTAAAGACGGTTGTTTAGCATTGAATCTGGATAAGTGATATTGAGTCATGTTTAAAGATGACAAATGATATATATATATATGTGTTTTTAAGTGATATTCAGAATGTGGAATAAGTATGAAATGTGATATTCCTGTTTAATTGTTTATATGTTAATCAGTTAATAGACTTAGGTGCCCTAACACCGTAGAACCCCTTTGAGAGGTCTGCACCAGGGGGGTGAAACTCGTGTTGCAACAATAACTGTGCGGAGTCATGGTGGCACGAGGATAGAGAGAGGCAGTGTTCAACAATAATCCGTGCGTGTGTCACGGTGGCACTGGAGTAAATAGGGGTTATTCAACATTAATCCGTGCTTGTGTCACGGTGGTAACCCGGTAAGACTCTCTGCCTGTGTGCTCAGGTTAGAGGAGGAGTCTAGAGTTCACTCTTTTGAGAGTGTAGTGAGGCATTGTGGGCCTGAGGCCTTGTGAGCCTGAGAGTCTTGCAGCAGACCAGGGCTGGCAGTCAGACTTAGCATTTCCTGGGTGTGTCGCTAAGTCTTGTACGGTGGGATCGTAGTTCACTACAGATCTTTATATGCAGAGTACACTGCATATGATTAGGGCATAAAAATGATATAAATATGTAATCATGTAGGATCACGTAAAGTTTAATATGTTAAGAGATTTGAACTTTTGTGCCTCTTCCCTATAACTATTTAATTGTTAAAATATCTGATGTTGCATAGAAATGAGATTGTTATCTGTAAATCTGCTATGTCATTAGAAATGCCCTACTTAGTACTGTACTTATGCTTTATTTAAATTTTATATATCTGATGAGTTGTTTAGTGATAGCTAAGTGAAATGCTATTCACTGAGCGAGTAGGCTCATCCCTCTACTCAAACATTTTCAGGACAACATCAACAACAAGTTTCGGAAGGATCGTTTCATCCTATCGCTTAGTCTTTAGAAGGTTTGTAGTTAGTCTAGTTAGAGGTCTCTTAGTCCTTTCCCCTCAATCCTTGGAACATGGTGTGGGTGAGAGAGAATATGTAAGGCGAATGTGTATAAAGATGTAAATTAACTGTTATGCTTTACTTTATGTTAAATAAATGTATTATGCTGTAGACTTTGTTTATATTTCTTGCCAATTTAATAGAAATGCTTCTGCAGTTTGTTTAGCTTTAGTTTATATATTAAATCTGGTTATCTTTTAAATATCTTTGAAATGTTTTAAAAAGTGAAGAGTGGTTGGCTTGTGTGTAAATCTAATCCGTCGCGCCCTCATCTCGTGGTTTGAGGTTAATTTGAGATCGGGGTGCGACAGTTTTTGGTATCAGAGCTTAGGTTGAGTACATAGTTACTCAGAGTCCAAGTCAGGGGATGATAAGAGACCAATAGGATTAAGGTTTAGGTGTCTTTCTTCTATCTGTAGTTTTCTAACAGGAAATATTCTGTTATATCATTGCAGATGGCGGAAAGAGGTTTTGATCGTGATGATCAGGCCGAGAGCCATGTTGGACCTGATCCACTGTACTTGGGTCCAGGTGGTGGTGACCATGTGGATGAAGTGTCCCGTATGTACAGGATGTTTCTGGAGACCAGAGAGAGGTACAAGGCTGATAGACGAGCTTCTACTTCTACCAGCAGTAAGGATCTGATGCGATCTTATGAGCTTGTGAGGAAGCTTGGTGGCATAGAGTTTAGTGGCAGTACAGATCCTGTCGAGGCTGATGAGTGGTTGAGACAAATAGAGAAGGTCTTTCGCCTGATGGAGCTTCCAGAAGAGAAGAAGATTAATCATGCTATTTACCTTCTGAAGGGTGATGCAGAGTTGTGGTGGCACGGTGTGGAGGATAAAAGGAGAGGTTCAGAGCTTACTTGGCAGGATTTCTCTGAAGAGTTTCATCTTAAATTTTATCCACCTACTTTCATTAATGAGAAAACCAGGCAGTTACAAAACATAAGCAAGGAAGCATGTCAGTTACAGAATATGAAGCGCTTTTCACCAGGTTGGCGAATTTCCATCCTCATCTTGTACCTAATAATATAGAGAGATGCAGAAGGTTTCAAGAAGGACTGAGGCCAGAGATTCGACATACAGTTTCTGCTATTAGTAAAAGGAATAGGGAGAACTTTGGTGAGTTTGTTGAGGCTGCTAGACAGGTTGAAGAATCTGTGAATGCTGACAAGGTGCCTGAGTCTAAGAAGAGATCTGCAGATTTCAGTAGAGGACAGTCCAGTAGTGGATACAGAGGTGGAGGTAGAGGTTTCTTTTCTAAACTTGGGCGTGGCTTTAGCTGTTTCAGCAGACAGAGATCTGAGGATGTTACTTCTTCTAGAGGAAGAGGGGGATACAACCCAGGAAGATGGGGCAGTGCCGCTAGTGGACAGTCTTCTGGATCGTCAATGTCAGTGACAGGTCCCCAGAGACAAGAGATACCACCATGTAACAAGTGTGGAAGACCACATACTGGACAGTGTTGGGGTCCAAGTTGTTATGTCTGTGGACAAATAGGACACCTCAAAAGGGAATGTCCTCAGCTTCAACAAGCAGCATCACAAGCTTTCCAGCCTCAGTACCCTGATGTTCCGAGTTCTTCTGTGGCTTCTGGTTCCAGAGGTGGCGGAGTGCCTAGTGGCAGGAGTGGTCAGAGAGGACAGCGTGGCAGAGGGAGAGCTTCAGCACGTTTCTTTTCTTTGACCCCTCAGGAAGGTATAATCTCTTCACAAGTTGTTACAGGAGAGATGCTTTTGTTTAATAGTATACCAGTCTCAGTTTTGATAGATCCGGGTGCTACTCACTCTTTCATACGACGTTCTTTAGTTGGTAAACTTAATTTGTTAACTCAAGGGTTGATAGATGAGTTAGTGTTAAGGGTTCCACTAGGTGGACCAACAGTTCTGACTGAGTTCTGTCTCGGATGCTTGTTATCTTTTGGAGGTTACACCTTTGCTGCTAATCTCATACCCCTAGATGTCAATACTTTTCAAGTCATCCTGGGTATGGATTGTCTTGAGACATATCGAGTGCAACTCGATTGTTGGAAGAAGGAAGCTACCTTTCAACAAGGTGAATTTTCTTGTGTCTTTACTGGAGATAGGAAAGTTCTGCCTACGTGCATAGTATCAGCTGCTGTAGCTGATAAGATGCTACAGAAAGGATGTGAAGCTTTCCTTGCTCATGTGGTTGACACTAGAGCAGAAAAGAGCACCGCCAGTGTTTATGATGTGCCTGTGGTTCGTGAGTTTTCTGATGTTTTTCCAGAAGAGTTACCAGGCTTACCTCCTGTTAGAGACATTGATTTTGAGATTCAGGTATATCCAGGTAGTCATCCAGTAGCACTGCCAGCCTATAGAATGGCACCTGCAGAATTGAAGGAACTCAAGGTGCAGTTGCAGGAGTTGCTGGATAAGGGTTTCATTAGACCCAGTTCTTCACCGTGGGGTGCTCCAGTCCTGTTTGTTAAGAAAAAGGATGGTACCATGCGTCTCTGTATAGATTACAGGCAATTGAACAAGATCACTAGTAAGAACAAGTATCCTTTGCCAAGAATAGATGATCTGTTTGATCAGTTGCAAGGAGTGACGATTTTCTCTAAAATAGATTTGAGATATGGATATCATCAGCTCAGAGTGAAGGCTTCTGATATTCCCAAAACAGCTTTTAGAACCAGGTATGGGCATTATGAGTTTCTGGTCATGTCGTTTGGGCTGACCAATGCCCAAGCAGCCTTTATGGATATGATGAATCAGATTTTCAAACCGTTCCTAGATCAGTTTATTGTAGTCTTTATAGATGATATTCTGATCTATTCCAGAGATAATGTACAGCATGAGCAACACCTGAGAGTAGTGTTGCAGTTGTTGAGACAACATCAGCTGTATGCTAAGTTTAGCAAGTGCGAGTTCTGGTTGGTTGAGGTAGCATTTCTTGGACACGTTATCTCGAGAGATGGAGTTAGTGTTGATCCTAAGAAAGTTGATTTTGTGCTTCAGTGGGAACGGCCTAAGACTCCTACTGAGATTAGAAGTTTCTTGGGTTTAGCAGGCTATTACAGAAGGTTTATACAGAACTTCAGTGTACTAGCATCACCCTTGACACGCTTGACGAGGAAGAATGCACCGTTTGTTTGGTCTGATAACTGTGAGAAAAGTTTTCAGATCTTGAAGAGGAAGTTGACTTCAGCACCAGTGTTGGTTTTGCCAGAGGCAGACAAAGGTTATACAGTGTTCTGCGACGCTTCCAGGAGAGGTTTAGGCTATGTGCTGATGCAGGTAGGCAAAGTTGTGGCTTACGCATCTAGACAGCTTAAGAAGAACGAAGAGAACTACCCTACTCATGATTTGGAATTGGCTGCTATAGTTCATGCTCTTAAGACATGGCGTCACTATCTGTATGGTGAGACATGTCAGGTGTTTACGGATCATAAGAGCCTGAAGTATATCTTCACTCAGAAGGATTTGAATCTGAGACATCGCAGATGGCTTGAGCTGATTAAAGACTATGAGGTGACAATCGATTATCATCCTGGTAAAGCGAATGTTGTGGCAGATGCCTTGAGTAGAAAGTCAAGTTCAATAGCAAATGCATTTTCTATGGCATGTTTCAAGAGAGACTTGCTTGTAGATATGCGAAGGTTGAACTTAGACTTGGATGTGACTGGACAGAGTGGGTTGATTTCTCAGATGCAGGTCAAACCTACTTTCTATAATCAGATTAAGGAGTTGCAGCAGAATGATGATGAGTTGCGGCAGGTTATGCAGGATATGTCGGAAGGTAAAAGGTCAGAATTCAGGTTTTCTGACGATGGTGTGTTGTATCTTCAAGATAGGTTGTGTGTACCTGGGAACAGTGAGCTGAAAGAGCAAATTCTTGAAGAAGCGCATGCTTCTATGTATGCTATGCATCCAGGTAACATGAAAATGTACAGGAATCTCAAAGAGCTGTACTGGTGGTCTGGTATGAAGAAAGATGTGGCTGCGTACGTGGCTAGATGCGGAGTGTGGCAGTAGGTTAAAGCTGAGCATCAGAAACCTTCTGGTACCTTGCAGTCGCTTCCTATACCAGAATGGAAATGGGAACACATCACGATGGATTTTGTGGTAGGGTTACCCAGGACGCCTAGGGGTTCAGACTCAATATGGGTGATTGTGGATAGACTAACTAAGTCTGCTCACTTTCTTCCTATCAAGTCGACCTTTGATGTACCAAAGTTGGCCAAGGTTTATGTGGACGAGGTAATCAGATTACATGGGATTCCAGTTTCCATTATTTCTGACAGAGATCCAAAGTTTACATCTAGATTCTGGAATCAGTTACATCATGCGTTGGGCACAAGGCTGAGGTTCAGTACAGCGTTTCACCCGCAGACAGATGGTCAATCTGAGAGGACCATTCAGACTCTTGAAGACATGCTGAGAGCATGCGTGCTACAGTTCAGAGGTAACTGGGAAGAACACTTAAGCCTGATGGAGTTTGCATATAACAACAACTACCATTCTAGTCTTGGAATGGCCCCATATGAAGCTCTATATGGCAGGAAGTGTAGATCGCCAGTTTGTTGGTACGAGGTTGGTGAGAAAGAAATTCTTGGACCTGAGATAGTCGATATAACTACAAAGAAGATATCTGTGATCAGGGAGAAGTTGAAAGTTGCTCAGGACAGACAGAAAAGTTATGCAGAGAGACGACGTCGACCTCTTGAGTTTGAGGTTGGTGACGAGGTTTATCTAAAGGTTTCACCGTGGAAGGGAGTGCTAAGGTTTAGAA